>JBBDHG010000121.1:372500-707500 GCA_037951165.1 Lophius americanus
CAAGACGCTTAACTTGATTTAGTACACAGGATTAATGAAATCCCTGGATGTGGACTATTAGAGTCTCCTCCAGTCGACTCATTCTCAGAAAAACCCGGACTGAACCGGACCGACCTTTAAGAAATGATGGCCTGATTGATGATTCCGCTGAGAGAGGCACCCTCAGCGAGCAAAGTTACGCCTCCTACTACGCCATGACCCGCCCTCCTCTGTCTGTGATTGGCAGGGCATGCCCAGCCCCTCACTTTCTGTAAGAACTTTCAGAAGGTGAATATCGTGGATCCTGTTTAGACATGGTTTTAAAACGTGCTTCGGGCGATCGGTTCACAAGCACGACACGTGCACGGTTCACAAGACAGCGAGACACAACGCCGTTTACGCCTGTGTCTATTACGCGCCTCAAACGCGTCCAGCTGTCCGCTCCTGTTCGTAGTTTCGTCACTTCCGTTACGCATAGTTTTCAGGCCCGTCAGTCGAGCGCCAGATTTGTGAAGCTAGCTAGCACGGGCTAGCTAATAACGTTTAGACGTTTCAAGAGCTAATATACATGTGGGCACTATTTGAACTGTCGATATGAGCGGAATTAAGTTATTTGTGACTTGCTAAACGGCGCCCGTGTCCAGCACTGATTACATATTTTCCTGTTACATCCTCGTCGGAGACGCATCAGGACACAATGACGTTTAAACTACAAAGATATGTGGTCAAACTCGTCTCAGAGCACCTCAAAGAGTAGTTTGAGTGACCGGATGAGGTCGATGGAGGTCGTACACTTGTATTTAGCGATGTGTCTCGCAGACCGCTTGCGATCCGATCGCCCAGAATGTATTTTAAAACCAAGTCCAAACAGGGTCCTAGTCAAGACAAGACAATCAGGGGACAAAGGCCAGCTGTGGCATCACCATAGTAGGATTCGTAAGAAATATACTATGCTCATTATAAGCCTCAAAATATGGCAACGTCTTTGTCTACCCAGAAGCCACCTCACCACTTAATTTAATTAAAAATCCATTCAAACTGTTTGGATTTATCCTGCCTGAAAACACCCAGAGACAAAGAAAGAAAAAGACAAAAGGCAGCAATCACATAACCTCCTCCAGCTCTCGTTGGCAAAGGTTAATCATGGGTTTCAGAGTAGAGCAGCGGCGTTGTCGCGCTCCCCTTCAGACGACGAGTGGGCCGCTTACGACAATCATAACCGCAGAACGAGTATCGGACGAAACACAGGGCCCATTGCATTCATTGTGTCCAGCCTCTTCTCCGTCTCATTCTCATTATCTGTCCACCTCTGACTCTCCCTGGCCGTTAACGACACCTCCAGGCTCCTCCCTTCCAATATCACGTAAGGTGGCGGTGAGGAGGACGTAAGAAGGACACTTCTGCATATATAAGCATCCATTCTGTGACAGTCTGTCACAAGACAGGGAGGATCCAGCCTACTTACAATACCCCTGTAATCGCTACTCTACTGCATAACTCGCAGGCTTCCCATGGGGGGGGGGGGGGTCGGATCCTCGAGTGGGTATGCACAAAAATAGGCCAACGCTGTTATCTCCAAGAGCAAAAGTATATCCCTGAAAAGCCCCCGATCCCCTTCGTTGTACAAGCGATGTTAAAACAAAAGTGTTTCTCTTAAAAAAGCTCCCACTAGTGAGAAAGTAGAAGTTCTCGATTCATCGGCACCAAATGTGGATTAAATCGGACCAAAACCAAAAAACTTTCCGACATAAATCTCCCCATAGTGTGAGAAACGTACAAACAGTCTCAGCTATTGAATGTCATTTTAATCCTTTAACGTCCGGCTCGACTCTTTGGTTGAGCACATTTCGTGACACTGTTTCTGAATGAATGAAAAAATGGGGCGGGGCCTGTTTATAATACGACCCAGTGGCAGCAGGGAATTGTTAAAGCGTAAGGGGCCAAAGATGGAGCCCTGGGATTCATCCCAGATCACAGGAGGCGCTGAGGAAGAGGCTAAATGCCACAGGAAGAAATCCTTTTTGGACGTTTATGTATTTCCTAGTTGAGGACATTAAATTAACCACTTTAAGTTTTGTAAATGTTACCGTCTGAATATGGGCGGGTTGAGTTGTCGGACTACAGACTTTAGCTGTCGTGTCACGTTGAAGTTATTTGTGGGTAGCTTAAATGCGGGAGTTTAGCATAAACAAGCTACGATGCTACACACATATGATGAAAATGTTTTTGTTGTAATTTCCAGTTTATGATTCAAAGACAGTTCCACGCAGCTTTGGAACATCAGTACTTGTCCGTGGTTACGTAATCTTATCTTGTCGCTTCGCCAGGGATTCCTGCTGACGACTATCCCATATCTACGAGCAAAAAGCTGTTGGAACATGATTCTCTAACCTATTTTTTCTGTCGATGGCATAAAAGCAGGCTTATATTTCCGTTTGCTCTTATTTTGACCAATCATGATCGCGCACACACAATCTTTTTTTTTTGTTTCTCAGGGGACTTCAGGAGCTCGGTACATTTTTTCATGACACCTGACACAAAATGTGGGGGGAAAAAAAATAATTCCTTTGAAGAAATACCTCAAAATCCTACGGAAGTGAAGATGATGTCGTTGGTGGAGGTAAGAAGAGGAGGCCGAGGTCTTTGACCTGGATCTTCATCACATTCTGTGGTGCAAAAGAGCATCTCCTTTTCATCTCCATCTAACCCCCAGCCAACTTTACCCTTTCCCATTTTCATCCACTCCCCCCCCACCCTCTTATCCCGCCCCCCTCCCTCCCTTCCTATCGCAGCTGCTTTGATGGGGGGTCCACATTTCACCGAACCAGAGTGGAGGCAGATGTGGGTCGGGGGGTTGACAACAAGCGGCACGCAGAGGGAGAGCCAACGGAGAGTGAGGGTGCTCATGGGAGATTATTCCCCCTGTGGAGTCAATGTGGGTCTGTTTGTGGTTTGTCACATGGTTTCACCCTCATGGAATGCCTCCGGAGGAAAAACAAGCTCAGGGCAATAAGAGATTTATGTCACCGTATGACCATTCCTTCTCCTCGTCATCATCGGGCCGAGGGTAATGTCGTTGAGGAGGCTCCGCCGTCACGTTCAGGTGCGTCCTACGAAGGGTCAGAACGTCTACTTTCGATGATGAAGGGCGACTCCTTCGCCCTTAAAACCCCTTTAATGTCCGGTCCAAGACAAGGAAAAATTAATTCCATTCCATTTCAACAAAAAAATGTTTTTCAGTAGGGCATTTATTAATTGAATTTCTGCGACATTCTAAAAAAAAACATGATATGATTATTAACTTCATCAAGCATATGTGTAAAGTTTAAAAAAATAAAAATAAATCTCACTCAATTATTTCCAACAGAATGTTGTTTTGTTGTTGTTTGTTTTAGATCAGCTAAACCTTTTGGTAAAACATATTTTATGAAAACTATTACGCCCTTATTAGATCTTTCTTTTTATATATTTTGTTATATATCGTTGTATTACGTAATTCTGTGTAGTGAGTCCTCACAGACTTGTCAAAAAAAGATCCTTCTTATGGAACAGGACTTTCTTAATATCTCTGTTTATGGCCTCCGCCTCTGTTTCCCTTTTGACCTATGGTGTCCCACAGGGCTCCATCATCGGCCTCTTAGTCTGTAGCTTCTATAAGCTGCCTGTGGGTCATATCATGAACACGTTCAGTCAGGTCGAACACATTTAACGAGGAGAAATGGGGATTCAAAATGTTGCTCAACCAAACAGTTGAGTGGCTCCAGTAAAGGGTTAAAACAGATCATCTGTGGATTTATTTATCTGTGTGTCTTTATCAGTCACACCTCCTGGAGTGGGCCTCGAGGAGGTCACGCCGCATCCAGCCGTGAGACGACGGACACATGAAGAGGAGGAAGAGGAAGAGGAGGAAGGGTCGGGGGACGGGCAGCAGAGAATGACAACGCTTGAATTGATCTGCAGCTGTGGGTGAGAACGAGAGCGGAATTGGAAAATGATGAGAAAAAGGCATTAAAGGGAATGCCCACACATCGTGCTGCAGCACTAGATGAGTTTCTGCCATGAAATACAAAAACGCTCTGATGTTGCAAATTACTAATCAAATCAGACGTGACCATTTGGAAAGCAATGAAAAAGGAGTGAAATGAATATCAGGACAAATTGTGACACAAAACAAAAAAAAAACGCTATCGAATAATATTCGACTCCAAGACTAGAAACAGGAGAACAGACATGAATTATGAAAGGAGGTTCGGATCGGGTCGGTACCCACATATCCTTCAGAACAAGTAATCCTGGATGGTATCGTTGCTATTTAATATATATATATATATATATATATATATGTATTTTTAAAAAACTATGTGAAAATTATGAAGAAAACTCTGAGTTCGAAGGATCATAGGTCCAAAGTATGAATAATAATAAGACAGTGGGATTTTATTATCTATAATTACAATTTTAAGTGAAATTCTTCGTTATAAGTAAAAAAGAAACAAAAGATAAAAACGATTTCTTTGAATATTTTTGATTTCCGTAAAATGGCCAATCGTTTGGTCGAGCATGTTTTTAATAAAAGATGTGAAATAATTTTGTGTGGAAATTGTGTATGTCATGGAAAACAGTCTAATTTTAGTTTTAATTGCGTAAGCCCCCCGTTACTACCGTCATAATGAAGTGGAACCTCTTCACTGTTTTGGCAAAGCATGATTTTAGAAAACTATTTGACTTTAATTCGACCTTTTCTTGGGTTGTTTCATGTTATATTATTCTGTGTAGTGAGTCCCCACATGCTTTAATACATTATAATAATCTAATTCAGTAAAAGCCATGGCTAATGCCTCCTCATCTGTGGCCCCCTTTGACCTGTGGCGTCCCCCAGAGCTCTATCCTTGGCCCCTTACTCTTTACTCTACACATGCTGCCCCTGGGTCGTATTATAAAGATGAAGAAATGTAAATATAATTAGCATAATCTCATCCATCCTGACTCGTTAGCCTGACTCGTCATGAGGCGTTGCATCTCAAACTCACACTTTGAAGTTCCCGTTAGCGTAAATGTCCGTACCCTCTTGACCCCTGAGTAGCAGGACGAAGATGACCGCGAGGATCAGGTGCCACGGCGACAGATTCGTCTCAAGAACAGCCTCAGCTGGCAGATAGGCGCCGGTCTTGTGCCTCCGTATGCTTCCATTCCAGTCGCCCAGCATGAGCCTCTTTAATGCCGCTCCGCTCTTATCAAATCAGGATGAATGATTTGTTTGGTCTGGAGCCTCCTTGGGCGATAATTTAGGCCTGGCGGTGCGTGGTGTGTATGTGAGATGAAGAGACGCACCATCGCGTCCATACGTCTGACTGCAGCAGCATCGGTCTTTGGAATCGGGCTTAATTGGTTTAACCGTCCTCTCATGCGCTTCGTATCCGGCACAGGCAGACAGACTTTCTCGCTCTCGTTACTCTGGTTCATGCGGCGGCGGCAGAACCGAAGCTGTCAGCAGATAAAAAAGGTGGAATCATATCTACTACAAACTACTGAGCATCTTTCTTTGAATTCATATTCATACATGCCATCGTTTTTTATTTATTTATATAATATATCATATGTTGTAGTTTTCCTTCTTTAATTTTGGATTGAGTGTATATATATAAATATATATGTGTGTGTGTGTGTTTCCTGTCCTCTCAGGAGATGAAGGTCACGTCCAACCATTCCTCCTTTTAGATGCCATGTGATCAGACAAGGAGAAGGGCATTGATGTAGAAGGACACCTGATCCAAGCTCGTTGAATGCAGAAGACAGCCCATGAACGAATTCGCCTCTTGACCTTTGAACTGTGAACTGTGCCTCCACAGATTTATCCCACAGAGTTCAGATTTAGCATTACAAACCAGGAGGCGAGCATTGTCACATCGGATTCTCTTCCGCCGCCGCGACGTCTCGTCCTCCAGGTACCGGAGGCAGAGGGAAATAGCTAACGTAATTTATGAAGCCACTGACCAGGAAGGAAACAGACGGACCGACGGCTGATCTGTGCTCCTGAACCACCTCAAGCCGACACAAAATACACCGCAGCATCCACGAGTGTTTGGAAGACGGTTAGCCCATTGAGATGAAACCCCCTCGTTTTCAAAGGGGGGTCCTCCAAATGTTCTGATTCAGTAGTGTGAATTCAGATCAGGTGAAACTTTCTTTACCGACTTCACAAAAGTTGACTCGAGTGTGAAAACTCAGAAACACAACAGGCTGGAGCTGAAGTGTCTGGTTGATGGTTTCATTTTGAACGCAGAGCATGAAGAATAACCCGCCAAAACCAGGCGGAAGAGGCAAGAAGAAGAACGGGACGCGAGACATGTTGACAAATGCAAACAATTGCTAATATGCTAATATAGAAAACGTATAGACGCATGATTAGAAGTCACGGTGGAGTCGTGCGGTGTGTGTGTGTGTGCTGAGTTGATTCATCATGTTGCAAAATCATCATCGCTACTGTTTGCTGAAAGGATATCATTGTGTGCTAAAGAGAGCAACTAGAGCGGTGGAGCGGTGGAGCGGAGGGTCTTGAGCGATTCTGTTGACAAAAAAAATGCTCATCTGTGAGACTGAGCAGTAAGAAATAGAAAGCAGCTGTAAGATCGATCAGTCCAAACTGCTATGGCGACATAATTAAAGAGAGGAACGGGGAAAGGTGCCGACCGAAGGGAGCAGAGGAGGCGACACGGAATAATTAGACCCAGCAGCAAAACTGAGATGCAAGGACTGAGCAAAACTAATAAAACTTCTTGTCTCCGCTCCATGTGGCTTCATAAATACTTCAGAGATGTCCCGGCTGGTTTGGTAGGTTAGTTAAAGGAGGAAGTGAAACAGAAGAAGGGGATATTTTTCAATGAAAAATAAGGACATTTTATGAAAATTTTCATAACAAGCATGAATATTATGTGTCTGCATTTAAACACCGTTAAGTCCTACCTGGTAAAACTGTTAATTAGAAGATGTATATCATATTTTTTAACTATTGGGTAAAGGATTTATCCTCATCTTACAATTAACTATTAGTTCTGTATCTGAGGGGTTTTTTTTTTTTCGCAGAATTTGTCGATAATTGAATGATATTTCTGAAAGTGTTTTACATTTTCAACATGTTTTTATATGAATATGAGATCAAGTTATGTGAAAGGAATTATTTGAAGTTATAGCACATCATTTATAATTATTTTCTTTGTTCTTTGGCTCTTTTTTCAAATTTAGATTTTATGGTAAATGTAGAAATATTATATCAATAAATGCCCGAAAATATAAAATCTGCAAAGAAATTATTTTCCTTTTCTTTTTAGCTGTTGACATGAAAGGGTTACGTAAAAACAACACTGAAAAGATGAATCACACAAAGATGAAAAACTAGGACATGCACAAACTTACCTCTGGGGCAATTCTCGTGCAAATATGTTTGTCAGGTTATAAATTATTACAAAAAACAAAAACAAACAGTTCCTAACTCGCGACGGTTAGGGAAATGTTTCATGCAGATCTGTTTGAAATGTTTTTTGATCATTTTGATCCAAAACACACTTAAAAACGTTACTTTCCAAGTGGAGGACACAAACAAACGAACACACGCCTCATCAGCACCTCCGGCGTGAACAACTACAAACACCAGGTCATCTCTTCACTTTCAGAACCCTGATCAGAACCTTTTTTCGCCGGCAGCTGGCAGAGTTTTTATAGCAAAGTCCTGCTGTACAAACAGCTGAGGATTTTAGCACTTAGCTGCTGTGGAGAGGAGAAGCTAGAACGTCGACGATGGACTCACATTCATCAAGGTGGCAGGAAATACATGAATGCATATCTGAGTTCATCCTGTCGGTATTCTGTAAATACTATGTTCAGTCGGCTCAAAGTGGGCAAAAATAAATAAGAGTAAAGACGTATCGGAGGAAAGAACCAGCTGTCGCACGAAGACAAAAGTTCTCTCAGCACCAGAAGATTCAGGAAAGGTGGCTGCTTACGATAAACCACTTGAAAGGCTGGCGAGGATGACGAGGAGATTGTGACCAACTGTGAGGAGCGGCTTGATTTAACTCAGAACCCCAGAGAAGATGTCCGTCCAGTTTGAGTGGACCGGCTGGAAGCAGGCCCAGATGTTCCACACAGGTGGACTTAGTGAAAAATAAGGTGTTTACATCTTCCGCACACACAACCTTTTTTTTTTTGTTGTTGCACTGAGCCAAGAATAGACGCGATGGAGATGTCATAACGCTGCAGGGCGTGTTTGTCGAAAACTCCTGCATCCCTCCCTGCATCTTACCCCCAGCTGGTTTCCCCTCTCAGCTCCCAGCAGGGCAGCAGAAAAGGTCCAGTCCACAGATTGAGTGAGGAGCGAGGGGCTTGTGTTTCGGCGCTCAGTCGGTGAGACCGGACCGGTGACTGGATTTATCCTGGAAGGTTTTTTGTGTGTGCAGGTTTGTAGGTACAGAGAATTACTATTCTTCAGATGACTGATGATTAAGAACTACCTTTAATCTGCGAAAGGTTTAAATTCCTGGTTTTTAAATACATTATTTTATCCCTTTAATATCCTCACAATGAAAAATAAATGTTTTCATTTTTTTTTTGCATATTTTTAAATTTGTTCCTGTGGTGTCCCCCAGGGCTGCGTCCTTGGCCCCTTACTCTTCAGCATAAATGCTGCCAGTGCTCGTATTCTGAACCGGTTCAGTCGAGCGGCACACATCTTTCAATAAGAAATAGAGATTCAAACTGCGCTCAAAGAACATTTACGGGTTAAGAAGGACTGTTCTATCATAACTCCCAACAAGGGTAAAGCCCCCGACCCCCTGTGTTGTATGAGAAATCCCCCTGATTGACTTCAGGTAAAAGTAACCCAATGTTGATCAAATATAAGTCTTACTATAAGAGTAAAACATGACATACACCAAACAGATCTCCTCCAAATGATTCCCAAGCTCCAAATTTGAACTCAATTGGACAAACAGGAAGGAAGTTATGTTTGAAAAACAGTGTTTTTCATCAAAAGAGCTCCCCCTAGTGGGTAAATTATGATATAAAAAAGGTAGAAGATTTCCGACAGTTGATTCCTATGCATCAAATACGGACTGATTGGGCCGGAGATAAATCTCCATTTAGTGTTGGAAATAAACAATCAACCTTTCCCAAAATCAATCCAGTTCTTCCTCGCACCACAGTCTATATGGTTAGAACATTTTAAAATGATCCATGGTGAGTTTGTTTTGTCCTTCACGGTCAAACACTGAATCAACTAGGGGGCTTTTTGCCTCAGCAAATAGAATTATCTTTTAAAAAGATACATTTTGCGTTAGTCGTCTTTGTTTCAAGTCTAGTTTGAAAACTCCTCGATGTTTATTTTGAGGTAAACAAAGTAATGGACGCAATCAGGAGAGGCCTCGATGCTTTTTCACGACACCAAATGTCACATCATATAAAGCTCTGTTGTCGATCGGACGTGGAAAATGACGGCGGCGGCGTTATCATTCCCTTGAGCCTCATGTGTTTGAAATGGTTTGTCCGTAACGTCACTTTATATTTATGTTAGACTCTTCAGAAGATCTAAGTACATCTGAAAAAAGTGAGGAAGGGGAACCGGATCACACTTCTCATTTCATGGTTCAAAGAGTGGAGCCAAACTGAAGAATGGGATCTCTCCTGAGTCATTTCTCCTTCAGTGGGGAAACTGTGGGTCTGTTTCATAACTTAATGTCCAGTGGGTCACCTGAAAGTGATTAGATGCAGAACATGGGCCGCATACAAACAGCAAACAAGCAGATTAATGAGAGAGAGGAGCTTCAGAGTGACTCCTCCACCGACTCTCAGAGCCTCTGAAGCCCCATAACCGCAATACCTGCTTGTACACACACGCACACACACACACACACACACATTATGCAGGTTATGTAAATTTGATGAGCGCAGCGGCGGGGGGCATCGTGTTACGGACCGGAGAGACATTGCATCGAAACTGGCATCCAACCGACCTTTCACAGCTACTCTGGTGTGTGTCTGTTTGCACGTATGTATATGTGTGTGTTTGTGTACGTGCATGTGTTTGTGTGTGTGTTTGTGTGTGTGCGTGTGTTTGTGTGTGTGTATTTATGTGTGTATGTGTTTGTTTGTATGTGTTTGTGTGTTTGTGTGTGTGTTTGCACGCATGCATATGTGTGTGTGTGTGTGTGCATGTGTATGTGTTTGTGTGTGTGTTTGTGTGTGTGCGTGTGTATGTGTGTGTATGTATGTGTTTGTTTGTATGTGTTTGTGTGTTTGTGTGTGTGTTTGCACGCATGCATATGTGTGTGTGTGTGTGTGTGTGTGTACGTGTATGTGTTTGTGTGTGTGTTTGTGTGTGTGCGTGTGTATGTGTGTGTATGTATGTGTGTATGTGTTTGTTTGTATGTGTTTGTGTGTTTGTGTGTGTGTTTGCACGCATGCATATGTGTGTGCGTTTGTATGTGTGTGTTTGTGTGTACGTGTATTTGTTTGTGTGTGTGTTTGTGTGTGTGCGTGCGCGTAAAAGAACAAACAAACTCTCCTTAGTGGGTAAAATAGGAACTATTAGAGTAAAATGTGATTTATGCATATGCACCAAATTTGGAGTAATTGGTTGAGAAATGACGTCCCGAAATCTCTTTGAAGATAAAACATCTCCTATTGGCCGAAATATACAACAAACCTTTCCCCCCCAAAAAAACAAGCCAGTTCTTCCTCGTACGTAAGTCTATTTTGGCCCAACATTTCAACAATGATCCACAGGAAGTCTGTAAAAAACGGGCGTTTTGTCTTAGTCAATAAGATCATCATTTTAAAAGAGACAATTCTTCCGTTATCGCGTCAACAGAAGTTTTTCAAAAAACTGAACTCCGGTTTGAGAAGATGAAGCGAGTCAATCACACGGCGTGGGATTCCTTCTGCAGGCATCACGCCGCTTTAATATACGCCTTTTACATTTGGAGGGCAGATTAAACTCTCCCCCCGGGAACCTTGTCTTACGCCGACAGACAAGTGTGTCTTTTAAAAAAGGTCCGTGGATGCTGCTGGAACCGGTGCCGACAGCTGCGGCTGTAATGTATTCACATCTGGCCTTTCCCATACATTAGGAACAGAATGTCACACCAGCTGAGCGGCGCGGGGAACCCGGCGGGATGACAGGATGTCTACGCATGCGTGTAAATACGTGTTCTGTCCGGCTCATCGCCCTTTATGAACGATCAGGAGGTGAAAGAGGAGGTGGAGGGAGGCGCGGGCGTGGGAGGAGCTCTCAGGCTTCTGTCACTGCCGCCTGCAGGAGCATCTTCCTCACTTTTTTACTCCACCCACGTGGGAAACACTTTTTGGTCTTTCCCTTTTTCTCCTGCCTAGCGACTCCATCTCCAGCATCCTCCTACCAGGAGATCCACTATCCCTCCTCCTCACGGGTCCAACCCATCTCAATCTGGCCTCTCGGTCTTTGTGTCTCGAAGACGCCAAACTGGGCTTTCCCTTTGATGTCCTCCTTTCTAATCATGTCCATCCTCCTCACTCCCAGAGAACATCTGAACATCTTCATCCTCCTGCTTTTGGTCAGAACCACCGTCTCTAAATCATCCAGGAGAGCTGCTCTCACCACCATCTTGTAATTTCTTTCCCTTCACTCCTTCCGCTACTCTTCTGTCACAGATAACTCCTGACACTCTTCTCCGCCTACTCCATCCTGCCTGCACTCGCGTCTTCACCTCTTCCACACTCCCTGTCACTCTGACCAGTTGACCCTAAGTCCTTAATCTCCTGCACCTTCTCCACCTTTACTCCTTCATCCTCACCGTTCCACCTGCCTCCCTTTCATTCACACACATGTATTCTGTCTTTCTTCCACTGACCTTCATCCCTCTTCTCTGCAGGCATACCTCCACCTCTCCAGGATTTCCTCCACCTTCTCCCTGCCCTCACCACAGATCACAATGTCATCCAGCATCATCGTAATCCACAGTGAGTCCTGGCTGACCTCATCTGTGAGCCGGTCCATTATCATAGCAAACAAGATGGGGCTCAGGGCCAATCCTTGGTGCAGGCCCACCTCCATCTTGAACCCATACGTCTCTCAAATCACAGGAAGAGTGGGTGGGAATCCATGCATTAAGGCATTAGCCTTTCTGCTGATTATGTATGTGTTGTAGCCATAAGTGTAAAAAAGGGCAGACAAACCGGGAGGCTAGAGTCAAAGTTCCTCTGGCTGTTCTTTTGTTCCAGACAGGGGAAGTAAACATAAGTTCTACCCACGGGCCAAGCTTCTCCCTGTAGTGGCTGAAACAAGGACTTTACCATCATTACGTCCTGTGAGGGTGAATAATGAGTGGCTCGATGCCAAATCGTCTGAGATCACAATCTCAACTCTAAACGCGTTTGTGATTTTAATTATAGCATTTTTTGATTCATGACATGACCTGCAGCAAAAGCAGAGCCTGCATCTTTCACCCTCAGCCAATGAGAGCGCAGTCTTAGATCATGTGACGACAGAAACTATAGGCCGAATAACAAACAGGGAGTGAGAGAAAGATACAAAGGAGAGCGAAAGAATGAATCCAGAAGCAAACACCCGCTCATGCAGGTGAGAACCAGATGAATTAAATGAATATTCATTTACAGTTTCAGCAGAAAGTGCTCCCCCTAGTGTCCAGTGGTGGAAAAAAGATTAATTTACTAAACTTGGTTAACAGTCGATTGTGTTCCAACTCGCTGTTACGACTCAGGTCTTGCCCTTAAGAAGACCACCTTATGGGTATTGTGTAAACATGCCATGGGGGATTGTGGGAGTTGTAGTTTGATGGTATGGTCATAGCCACATGAGAACCTTCTAGTGAACCTTCGTCTTGTCAGAAGTGGAGTTTTTTTGTATTCATGTGGAGCCACTTAGGACTAAGGCTGTGTGTTTATTCTGGCTGTTAAAGATAAAGATTCTGTTCTCTGCTTGAGACTCGGTCCAAACTCTGTTTTTGTTATCTCACACGAGCCGGCGCTAAGATAAGCTATCTAGTATAATAGCCAGAGGTCTCCTTGTACTACGATTTGGGGCTTGAGACGTCAGACAGCTTGGCAAGGTTGACTACAACAACTAAGAATAAGTGTGAGCGGACTGTCTGCTAGTGTTCTGCACAATACTGGAAAACAAATCACATGTTATCGCCTTTGCTCATTCGGACTTTGCATCTTCCTCATACCTCATTCTCTTCACTTCGCTGACTTAACAGATCCCAGATCATAAGACAAATACACACATAAAGGTCAACTATGAGGCTGCAGAGGTCGTCTTGAATTCCGTTAAGAAAGTAAAGGATATATTTGCCTACCAGCTGATGACCGGGCCCAGTAGGTGTTTCCATACACCTGCTTTGGTGTAATTATCAAGCGGTTCCGACGCTGAAGTGGAAATGCTTTAAGAACTTTAGGTTGATGAGGAGACTTGAGAAATAAAACCAACTCACATGTTGGAATGTGAGATGACTGAAGGATGAGAGGCGCCGGCTATTTAAAGCAACATTTTATAAAACTGGTATTTACTCGGAATAAATGCAACAGAGCATAATTAAAATACACACATTTGAAATATTAGGCTTAAGTATTTTTTTGAGTGTATGTTTGGTGGTGTCACATTAACAAGTCTCTCATAAGTTCCTGCCGACAGACTTTCAGGATTTTTTTCAGGATCGCTAATTATACCGAGATGCTGGAATGACTCATGGCCTCCTTTTTTTTCTTTTTTTTTTTTAGGAGCAAACTCAGAAATAATCATCTCAGCTGTCAAACCTGCGTATGTGGAGCTCATACAATTCAGTACAAGCAGATTTCCAAATCTGAAAATTCAAACCCAGCGCCTCCCCCTGCCTTTCAATGCCCGCGTCGTCTCCTTCATCGTTTCATGTCTATCTGCGCCCCTCTTTTCTCCAGGGGTTCCATTCTGTCGCCGCCGATTGTCAGTTGATTCCTGTCGGTCACCCGGGTTGCTTTCTATTTCTTGTGCTTCTCATTAACCCGTCGGGCTCGCAGGTCATCAGGGAGTCTGCCAGTACAAGCAACCCGGAGGCCAGAATTCACCAGAACCTCCATTGATCATCTCGTTGTGACCAGGGGAAGCAAAATGGGGACAAAGATAGCAGCGTGGGCTGAGAAGAACTGTTGTTGTCGTTGTTTGTCAGAGAATGATAGACTATGACTATTTTCTCTAGTGGATAAAAGATTCTTTCAATGTCATCCTTTCACGGTACTTAATTATAGAGCTTTGAAAATGTGTTCCGAGGCAAAGTGGAGCCGCTTTGAATGATTATAAGCTGCTCCTTTTTTCTGTATCTCAGGTGATCGACACTCAAAAAAAACTTTCAGTAAACTAATCATATCCCCAAAAACTTTCAAATGTTAAATCTCTAGAATCTGTGGATCTCACCGCAAGGAAGGACTGGATTCACTTTGGGAAAGATTGGTTGTGTATTGGAGCTTTTAACAAATGAACACTGTTTTTAAATTTAGGAGTTCAATCGGGGGAATTGCTTGTATAACGCAGGGGATTGGAGGTTTTTCTTACACTGTAAAAACCAACAATCTGTATAATTTACGGTACAAGACCGGCAGAATTGGTTGCAAGAATTCTGCCGTGAAAAACACGGTCAGCGTGTTGGCTACCAAACATGAAAGTAAATCAGCAGTAAAAACAAACACAAGGTCAATATTATCTAAACCTGTTCAGTTACATAGTAAATCACATAAAATTACAATCAAATATAATAAATTATCATATAAATCCCAATCATTCCACAAATTATTTAAGTTTAAATAACAGTATGCCGTCGTTTAGACTGTATTTACACTTTTACTTTTTTAAGAGCTTGTATTTTCAAAGTAAACTTCCACATAATCTGATCTTAAATAATAATTCTGTTCCATTATTTACGATAATTCATCATTTCCCACAGTGTTGATATTAAGTCATTTTTGGGGGGATTTTAGGGGAATAACTTTTTAGTTTTTAACACTTTACCTTTGTTGCCGGGGAAAACAGCGAAGGCCTAGTTGCATTAATTTGTATGTTATTGTTTCATTGTCTCTTAAACGCCAGCTCTAATGCCAATTTATACAACATTATTAGCTGGTTTATATAATCGGCGGGGTGAGGTGATTGTTAGGAACAGAAAGCTATTGACAAACAAATTGTTTACCTAATCAGAATTTAGTGTCGCCAAGGTTCCTCCAATGGAAAAACGGCACGGAGCCACAATCAGGGCTCAGAAAGAGTCAGACAATGAACCCAATTAGTGGAAAGTGGGAAAACCTTCCTGGTGGCACGCTCTCAGATTCCCAACACACACACAAACACACACACGAATACATACACACACAAACACCGAGTCGCCTTCAGGAAGACGCGGATGCTGAAAAACGAGTTAACTCAAGATGAACAGGGAAATGTTCGGTAGCGCCTGATCCATCTTTTCCATTATTTTTTACTAACTAGATACCGAACAGACTGACATAAAAGGCAGAATTTATTTTCTTAAGTACGTAAAGATTTGAACAACAGCTCAGAAATCCAACAATTGGTTCAACCTGTATAAATAACTGCCTCTTTTTTACCCTTTAATGTCCCGATCAAATGTTCGGTTGATCACATTTTGATTCACTCTTTCTTTTTGAAAAGTGTGACCGAACCTGTTTATGATACGAATAAAGGTTTATGCAAAAGAGTAAGGGACCAATGATGGTGCCCTGGAGGACACCACAAGTCAAAACGAACGCTAACCATGCCTATCGAGAAAGTCCAATTTGATAAGTAAGGATTTTTTTTTTTTGCCATATTAATGCCAACAGACGTAAGAGAATTATGTAATATGAAAAAAAAAAAAGTCTAATTAGGTTTCAAAAAACATCCTTGACCAAAATCTTGATTTGATCTATTTTTTTGATTTGTTTTTAAAAGTACTGTTTGAAAACATCCTCGACCAACAATTTGAGTTTCTTAGATATTAATATAAATAATTACCAAATAGAAGTAAAGCAGACAAAGGATAAATTCTTCCATAGTCTTTTTCTCTGGTTGAGGACATCGAAGGGTTAAAATAAGCGTGATGGAGAAAGTAAACAAGGTCCAATAAGAGACCGCATAGAACCTCCTTCATGTCTTAGTCGGAAAGAAAAAATCAATCAATCAATGGATAAAAGGGATGCGACAAATTCAAGGGATTAGATACCTGCTAAATTATGGATCGAAGTCTAATGTGACAAACTAAGCCTACGCTGTCGTCCACAACGGCAAGGTTAAGACCCCGAAAAGCCCCCAATCCCCTGCTTTAAACGCTTCAAATGAATGGAACGCACCAAATTCCATTCATTTGAAGCGTTTTCACCAAATTTGGACTATATTGGACCAAACAGTTTTCCAAAAAACACAGTTTTTCGTAAAAAAAGCGTCTCCTACTCAGTAAATATGAACTATAGAGAAAAATAACATGCATGGAAGATAGAGCTCCCCCTATTGTGGGAAATATACAGGGGCGTTAATGAAGCGCGGAGACAAAGCGTCACAACAGAAGCAACATTATCTGCTACTTAACGTTTTCTTCTTTTTTTTTCAATATAGGAAAAAAAAGATTGCGTCAGTGTGCCAAACGTCTCGGGCAATCAGAGGAGGCCGACCGCCAGCCGGTCCTCGCCTCTTAAGTCGAGAGTCAATTTCATCTCGAGCACAGACACCCAAATTGAGCGAGAGGCTCTCTTCGGCAAGCAGTGAGTCATGCAAGCCTTTATACCAGCAGCTCCATTTGTGAGAATGTAACCGTTAAAGTTCGGCTTTTTATGTCCCCCGAAAAAAGTCTGAGCAATTAAGGCGTCGTCGAGTCAGACGGCGCGGATCGGTGGCGTTGACGCCATAACTCAAAAACCCTTTCATGGATCTTTTTCAAATTTTATACACATGTAGATCTTAGCGCGAGGATTAAATGGATTTATTTTGGCATAGTTTTGTTGTATATTTCCAACACTGGGAGGCGCTGTATCGCCATCGGTTTTCAGCTCATGATTTTCTTCAGGACCAAATCAGAAACATCAAACATCAGTTGGTCCAAATCTGGTGTGTTTGAATCAACTTGAGGAGATCTATTTTGTATAAATTATATTTTATTCTATAGTTATATAAAATACAGGTGTGCAGTAGGAGTGAGTGATGGGTTCAACACAGAGGTGGGACTGCACCAAGGATTGGCTCCGAGTCCCATGTTGTTTGCTGCGGTGATGAATAGGATGACAGATGAAGTCAGACAGGAGTCTCTGTGGACGATGGCGTCTGTGGATGACACTGTGATCTGTAAGTGGAGCAGGCAACAGGTGGGTGAAAACCTGAAGAGGTGTAGGTATACGCTCGAGAGAAAAAAAAGGGATGAAGGTCAGAACACTTGTGTTTGAATGAAAGGCAGGCAGGTGGAACGATGAGGATGCAAGGAGTAGAGATGTTTCTTATTTTAACATCTGAAAGAAGATAAAATATGTGTTGCTTTCTAGAGTCGGTCATCAAAGATCTTCCTTCATCAATGACCTCAAACTCTGGTGGTTGCAGCTGCTCGGCAGGAGCGATAACCAATCACACACAGACCCACTCACAGCATCAGGACCAACATTGAGGACAGCATGGAAGAGGTTTCCTTGGAAGAGGAACCAGAAACCCCTTATTAGCGAGCCTCCGTTCTGCAGATGGACCTCAGCCGCCCCATAAAGGCTGACAGACACACTATCCCCCCTCTAGGGTCTTATTATCAACACTAATCCACACCCACTCCTTCTTCTCCTCTCGTCTTCCTCCACCTCCCCACATAGGTTTTCCATTGGAGATAGCGGTGGGCTTCGCTCCCATTCCGTCATCATGAAACACGTCTCCTCGTATTCACACTCCTCGGAATAGCTCTGACTCCTGTCAGGATGACGCCCACAGGGTTCAGACAACAAGAAGAGGAAAAAACCGAAGAGTGCAGTTGTGATAGAGGATACGGAATGGGCCATTCCAGAAAAGCGATGGCTATTCTGTTAAAACAGAGGATTGCAGGGCACTGTGGGAGGCCCTTCATCGCCTCACGTGGGAGATTCTCTAAGCATGATGGACTGGCATGGCGCTCCGGGAACCTCACCAATAAACTTTAAAGGAATCTTTATAGTGGGTTTTACGGTGTAAAAAAGATCTCAGGGTCTGTTCTCATAAATCCTCGACTGAGTCTCACATCACCCAAGGATCTGGAATATCAAAGTGGAATCAGGGAGGGATAGAAGTCGGGCTCGCTGCGACGGAAGCGGATGCAGAAAATACTGGTCCACAGAAGATTAGTGAAACCAAAAGGTCAAAGATCAAATACCTAGACAGATCCATAAATGTTCGAAATGGAATAAAGTGACAGAAGAAAAATCCAAAAAGATATACAATATACGTAAAAATAGGTAAAAAGGGTCGGTGGAACCCGGTGATCAGACTAAATGAGCGAGGTTTGGGTGGGTGAGCTCAGAACCGGACACAGCAGGGGATGATATGTGTGTGGGCATTAATAAAGGGAATGATGGTTTATTTGATTTTGTTGTTTAGTTATTTGTTCAGTTTTTCAGAACTGAGACGGATTTTCTGCAAAAACTCACTACTGCAGGTTTTTCGGGGTCAAAAATGCCCTTTGTGTATAATTTGGTTGTATTTTTTCCAACATTAAGGGAATCATTTCTTCACCGTTGGTCTGATTTAGTCCAAATCAAGGAGATCTATCTTGTACATATTGTATTTTACTCTAATAGTTCACATTTTATCCTCTGAGGGGAGCATTTACGACAAAAAAAAAAAGCGTATCCCTTGTTTTTTCTGAGTGTGTGTGACTGTGATCAGTGACTAATTTCTCTCAGGCTCTTAATTTATGACGGACTTCAGGAAAGTCCAGGAAGGACATTTTCACCATCTGACTTTTCCGCGGTGAGAGAATCCACGATAAACGATGTTGTCGCCCGCGTAAGTCTTTTCGATTTGTCTGTCCTCTCCGGACAAGAGCAGATGGATTTTTTTTCCCTCCTGCTCTGAGGCTGGTCTTAAAAAGAAACAAATCCTCGGGCACAGATCGACGAGGGGCTGGAAGGGTGAAATCATTCAGCGTTTATGAAAAAATCCATCCCTCACATCGGCTCACACTCCTAATCAATAATGCAAAATCCAAAGAGAAGCTGGCGCTGGTTCCGCGGCACCAATGACTTCACAGAGGCAGGAAGAAGAATATCGTCTCCTTAACAGAAAGATCTTCTTATTCCCGCAGCAGAGGCCATCACTCCCAAACTATTCATTATTTCAGTTTCATCAAACTTCAACACAATTTAATCACGATAAATTGTTGCGTCTTTATCCGCTAATTCTGTATTTTGTCGTTTCCATGGAAACATGCTTTTCTGGATGAGTCTGAGCGGCAATTATTGACAATTAGCTGGAACCAAACTCGACACACACACAGCGGTAAGAAGTTCTGCCTTTTGATATTTGGAGTTTTGGAATTGGATTCTGTGTGGTTTCTATGGAAACATGTTTAGATGATTGACTGTGACGGGCGGTCGACTTCACCAGAGCACCTGTGTCTCAAAGACAACTCAGCCACGCCCACAACACCCATAATGCTCTTCTCTTGACATCGATTCTTTACATTACAACAAAAGATTGTGAGAATTATGACCCCAGAATCTTGTATTGTATCTTGGATTTCATGAATACGCACCAACTTTCGGCGGAAAAACAAGTGCCAACCAAATAAGCCACATTATTTTGAGACCGCGAGTGATGAAGACGAGGAGATTAATGAGGATGGACGGACACCAACCTCGATTAAAGGTTAACTACATGCTCCCTGGAGTTGTGCGGTGTATGGAACACGGGAAGATGCCCCCTGGAGGTCAGCCAGAGGTCATAGTAGATGCCTGACATGCATCAACAACTCTTGCAGACCATAATTTATCCCTTTTTATGTGGCGGTGTAACCCAACGGTGTCAACAACTGGTACAGACATTTGATCCATGTCACTAAATCTAGATTTTGGTTTTTAATGAATATAATGATTCTAATGTAAAACACAAATCAAGATCAGTCGGGTTTTTTTGTACACTTGTAATAACCCAGTAATTTATGCGACTGTAATAACACAGTAATAACCCTGTAATAACAGATTGATACACTTATAATAAGAAAAGACAACTTCTACTGATGTGGACTAAACCCATTTGGCCACTGCATACACTCTGGGACTTATGCCTCCCTGGGGGACCGCCTCAGGGTAGGGGGTCCGGTTGTAAATGGCCCAAACATCCGTTACTCCTGGGGTACACAGCTGATGATGGATCCTGATATTTAGGACCCTTAGGTCTCAATCTGGATTGGGCGACCACAGTAAACAACCAGCTTCAATACTGATAATACGAAACTGAGGATGTTCCAGACGGTACCTCCATCTGGAAGAAGGACGAGAACAACTTCACCCGTGATTGTATCACCAAGTCCAATAGAACCAATCCAGAACAATGTACACTCTCAGGTTAACCAATAAGTCCAATAAAGTGAGTGGAGATGATTTAATCACGTTGAAGCTCCTCCTAGCGATGATATCCTCTAGGAGTTATGTCATTGGTTGTAATGTTTCGCTACGGTCAAGGGAATCCGTCCTCTGCAGACGTTTACGGGTCGGACTCTTATTCTCTATTTTGAGAAAATTTCTAATACATCTGGTTTGGGGTTTGTTTTTTTTATCACGCCCCCGAGGAACTACACATAAAAGGAAGATAAAAACAATATCAGCCGCTGGGATCTGAGGCTGTATTAAAAAGGAGAGATGAGTTCTGAACGTGCGGAGGTCAGCGCCGGCGCTCTTGAAGAAATCTGGCTCCCATTGTCGGACTGGAAACAAAAGAGTTCCGGTGACAGAGCATGTTTGTAAAACCTAAACCACGTGCTATGATGCGTTCACACGTATGTACGCAACTCTGTGATCCCTTCTTTCTTCCCTTTGTCCTCTGGCGCCTGTCAGGGTTCTAAATGCATTACTGTCTACAAATGACCCAACAAAAGCTCTCCAAACAAAACAATGCATCCGGTCTCCACATTTAAGTGGGTGTAAACATCACATAGGCCTGTAAACACAAACATCCCACACATGCTGGTTAGCCGGATGTTTTATTGGGGAGTTTTAGTCGAAGCTTTGGTTTGACATATAAAGTAGAACCTGGTATACGCTGTCTGCAAGAGAGAAGGTATATCCCCCAAATCCCCTGCATTGTACAAGCAGACCCCACTGATTGAATTCCCTCAAATGAAATGTGAAGTTATGTTAAGTTTTTTTATAGTCTTTTCCTTTTTTTTATTAAATTCCCCCTAGTGAGTAAAAATAGAATATATATAAGGCAGATCGCCTTGAGGTGAATCAGATGCACAAATCAATTCGGACTCAATCGGACCAAACGTTAGGAAGTTATAGTTGAAAAAAAAACAGTGTTTTTCGTGGGGGGAAAAAAAGAAACTCCCCCTAGTGAGTAAAGTATGAAATATGGGCGTGAAACAGGATGGTTACAAAATAAATCTCCCCGAGGTGATTCATATGCACCAATCAACTCGGACTAAATCGAACCATCAGTTAGGAAATGAAAAACACTGTTTTTTGTAAAGGAGCGCCCCCTACTGAGTAAAATGTGAGCTATTAGGGTAAAATATAAAATATACAAGATAGATCTCCTCGAGTGGAGCATCATGCGCCAAAAGTTGGAGTAAATCAGACCAAATGTTGGGAAGTTATATCCGAAAAACAGTGTTTTTTGAGAATTTTTTTTTTTTTTTAAAAGAAGCTCCCCCTAGTGAGTAAAGTATGAAATATCCGAGTGAATAGGATAATTACAAAATAAATCTGGAGTCGATTCATATAAACCAAATTTGGACCGAATTGAACCAACATTTGAGAAATTCTGGAGAAAAAGTTACGACTTAGTGTCAGAAATATAGATCCGACCTTAAACAAAATCAATCCAGTTCTTCCTCACTGTTAGGGTAAAGAATTTTAAAATTACTCAAGAAATTGTTTTCCAGTTATCGCACGAACAGGAAGTATCGGTGGCAGAGGCAGGGATTACGATGTAGTTATACATCCCCCAGTTTTTATGGGGAAGATGAAGTAAAATAAGCCGACAATCCAAATATCACAAAGCTGCTCTATTATTTAATGCTCCTACTAAAAACGCTGCAACTTAATAATTTTAATTATAAAAATAATAATAATAATTTTTTTTTTTTTTTTTTTAAATTTTGATCAAACAAATTTTAATTTAATAATTTTTAAAAAATGTAAAAGATAAATAAAGATGTAATATATAATACGATCAGGCTGGTCTGCTACCAGCACAGTATGAATGTCTACATTTACAAACGTGTCATTCAGGCGGCCATTGGTCACCTTTTGTTTCCAGTTTGCACGCCGTGTTTTTCACCCGTGTGGCGCCTGAAGCTCATTTCCGCCAAAGGATCACCAGACGCTACGCTTGGGTTCATTTGGCTCGCACCAAAATGACACCAACGCCTCGTTCTGAGCCGCCAAATCAGACACACGCACAGAAAAATATATATATCTACACGTTACCGACATGAAACACTGGGAAATAAACGTGGAACCTTCTCTGTCTCGGTTCCAGTTTGTGTTTAATCCGGAAGAAACGAAGAAGAGGAAAAACAACAGGAGCTCCATCTCTCCTGCAGGGAGAGTGGATTTTTCTGAGCAGACCTCCATGGTTACCACCTCCATGTTGTGTGTGTGTGTGTGTGTGTGTGTGTGTGTGTGTGTGTGTGTGTGTGTGTGTGTGTGTGTGTGTGTGTGTGTGTGTGAGTGATTAGAAAATAGGAGTGGAAGCCTGATGACCAGGGCTTCAGAAATCAGAGAAGCAATGACTGTGGAGGAAGAGCATGAAGATGATGATGATGAAGGGAGGATTTTGTTTTGGTTGGGGATATTATGGAATCGTCAAATCATATTTTAATAAATCATACATATCTCTTCTATAAATCATATTTTAATAAATCATAGATTTGTCTTATATAAATCATATTTTACTTTATAGGGGGAGCTTTTATTTTTCCAAAAAAACACTGTTTTCACGGCTTAACTCAAAAACTATTTCATGGATCATTTTAAAATGTTACACCCAAATAGATCTTAGTGCGAGGAAGAACTGGATTGATTTTGGGAAAAGTCAGTTCTATAGTTCCAACACTAGGGGGAGCTTTATCTCTGAAAGTTGCCGGGCCACAATTTCTCAACCAATTCTAATTTCCAAGTCCAAATTTAGTCCAAATTGAGTGAACATGAATGAACTCTAGGAGATCTTTTCTTGTTTTTGTCATGTTTTTCAGATTTTACTCACTAGGGGGAGCTTTTTTCAGCTCGTTTTTTCAATCAGGTGAATTGCTTGTACAACGCAGGGGGTTGGAGGGTTTTTTCTCCCTTGCTGTCGTCATGGGCACCTCCACTTAGACTCTCCTCCACATACTTTCTCTCTCTCTCCGGTTCTGCTATTGTTATCTGGGCCGGCGTGAAGCGAGCAGCGACCGGAGCTGTGAAGGAGATAAGGCGCTGATTGGAGTCCAGTTTGAGTGTTAAGGTTAGGTTCTGACGGCGTTAAAGCCCATTATGAGCCGACTATTAAAGGAATATATGTTGTGTAAAGACCTCTGCAGAGAGGGAGGCGTAGGTCCTGTACCTCTCCGGACCTCGTGCAGACACAGGCCCGCTTTGTTTGCAGCCGCCGCTGTTTGAAGGACAACCCATTGTACACATGACGCCGGCGCAAACTCTCTTATCTCGGTCTGGGCCGAGCGTCTGACCTTCTTCACCGGGCTCTCGTGGCTCTGCAAACACGTTTGTTCCAGAGCAGCGGCGGGTTCAGAGCGCCTGGTTCTGAACGCGTCGCTGTCAATCTTATGCAAAAAAAAAAACTGGGGCACCATTTGGAGAATGTTGTTTTGGGTCCCTTGACCCCTAAAACCCGCTGATGTGGCTTCAATTATTCACATTGTGGACGTAATGAGGAGGACGGCGTTTGGTCCTCCGCTCTCAGGCGGCTCCTTTGTGCTTTTCATGAACAAAAGCTGCTGCCTGGAGACTCTTTTAAGCCCCAAAACTGGGTTTTCTGCTTCGGGGTGGTCAAAACAAGTACTTTAAACCACGAGGGGGGGGGGGCACTGAATTTGTCCACTGGTAACAAAATAAGTGAAATAAATAAACCTCTGCCGGCAGAGGAGCACAAACCCCGCCGAGACACCAAAGTTCACGTGTCACAGCGTTGTGTTCGGGTGTCACGGAATGTAGGATTTCACAGAAGCATCAGCACCAGTTTCCTCCACAAATAGATTTGGTGTGATCAGATATAAAAATACTTTATGTAACTTGTGCTGAAGGGAGGGTCATGCAAGGATGTAGAACTTTATCTCTGCAGGGGGTCAGAATGGAGTCTGAGCTCAAGCTGGAGTTTGGGTTAGAGTTAACCCTAAGCCTAAATTTTTTTTGCAGCATCATATCGTCTGTATATTAATATACTGTATTATTGAATATTGAATTTATTGAATTAGTCACTCCGCAACAGCAGGTGGCGCTATACTGCAGTTTAAACAGGTGGCTAAGCCCCTATTATCACATTCCCACCTAACGGTTCCAGTGCTGGAACCGTTAGGTGGGAATGTGATAATAGGGAACCGGTTATATTAGAACCGGTTCTATTAGTGGCTGGAAGCGGTTTTATTAAATAAGATATAACTTTCCCATATTTTCTTTATTTTGAAATATGATAATTACCGCCCGTCTGTCATCGCAACGTTTACGCGTCGGTCGCACGCAGGGACTAAAACGTCGTGAAGACACCCACGTCCTCACACCGCTCCCTCCCTCCGCACAGACGTCACTAGGCTCCGTCGCTCCTTCCGGGCGCCTCCTCCAGCCGCGAGGCACAACCAGCGTGACTCCCCGCTGCACATTCCTATCTTTGACTCAGGAACGGAGAAATGAAGCGGTGCCATCTCCAGCAGGCCGCGTAAAAAAAGGAGCTCATGTGTCCCGATGGATATTTTGCATAGTGGATTTTGTTTGTGAAGTTCCAGCCTGGTAATTACCTCCATAATCCAGATGGAACCGTTCTTGAACATAAGCAGAAGCGATTCGCCGATTTGTTAGTCATCAATCATTGCAAGTTAGTGTTCAGCAAAGCTGAAGGCATCTCAGAGGGTTCTACAAGCCTTACAGTTTAGCTTCAGGCTCCTGTAGACGTCTGGGTAAAAACGATGGAATCATCATCGTGTTTACGCGATAACTCAAATACTATTTCATGGATCATTTTTCAAATTTTATTGCCTCAATGCCAGGAATGCTGGATTGATTTTGGGAGACGTCAGTTGCATACTTCCGCCACTAGGGGAGCCAAAATCTTTAAGGCTAATAATTCTTCAACTGTGGGTCCGATTTGGTCCAAAGTTTCCCAAGGAGAACTTGTTGTCTAGTTTTTTTTATCTTGTTTATACCACATGTTCTAATAATAGCTCATATTTCACTCGCTATGGGAAGCTCTTTAACGTTAAACACTGTTTTTGTCCCATAACTTTCTCACGGTTGGCCTAATCTAGTCCAGATTTGGTGTTTATGAATCGACTCGCTGAAAATCTAACTTGTATACATCATATTTTACTCACTAAGGGGCGCTCTTTATACAAAATACACTTTTTTTTGTTGAAATGATGTTAATAATAATAATGACCACTGTTTTTGAACATCATTTTTTAACGTGGTTCTGATTTAGTAAAAATTTGATTACGATATAAATCAACTTGATGAAATCTAACCTCTATTTGCTATATTTTAATGTAATTGTTTGTATTTTACTAATTAAGCAGGCTGAACCTACCTTAAATAGTTAAGTTGAGTTCGATCGGGGCGATTGCTCGTACGACGCAGGAGATTAGGGGGGTTTAAGGGGTATGGCATATAATGATATAATAAAAAGCAACGGCAGAAATATCAGACTTGATGTCGTTCCTATAATTCACACCGAAGCAAATCATGGTTCCTCATCCTGCCTCCATCGAGCCTCACGCCCCTCAGAACCGTCTTCCTCCGAACGACGCAAATAGAGAGTTCCTGCGGCTAATCGCGTTTTAACGGTGGAAGGAAATTATGGACAAATGCCACACCGGCAGTAAATCTCTCCGACAGCATCTCCTCCCCAATCATTACATTTGCTCCATAAATAAATGTCGGAGCTGTCACACAGGAAGGCAGCCGCCGTGACAGGAAGTGGACGGCGGCGGAGTGGGGAGACATGGCGCCGTATGCGTGGCGAGCCCGCTGAAGGACGTGACGGCAGGTGGAATCGGACAGTTTTGACACACCGGCAGAAGAACACAGACGCAAAGAGAGAGAGAGAGAGAAAGACCGGCAGAAGGAGCAGATGGAGGAAAACATCTCAGAGCCCCCCCCCCCCCCCCCCCCCCCCCCCCCCCGGCTCTCGGGTGTCACCTTCGAGAGGGGACAAGGTGGAGCGAGGTGCCGGATAATTCATCCCTGTCAGAGCCCAGAGAGGAGGAGAGATCCGGCGGGAGGAAAGAAGTCTAATCACAGTCAACAGACCATTAGGGAGGTGAAAAATGTTAATTAAAAAATGTGACGCCGTTCGAAACAGATGTCACCCTCATCAGAAGGTCCTAGAATATTCTTCTGATGAAGAGCCTCAATTCTCCGCTAGTGACGGTTGAAGGAGAACCAGAGGAACTTTATTTTTGACGAAATAAATCACGCACTGAAAAGAAATCGTAATCTTACCAAGAGAGTTTGTCTCGGTGCCGAAATATAGGGATTTATTTTTAGACACTTGAACATCAATGTATCTGGAAAATATCTGAAATGCTCAAAATTAGCATTTCCAGCTAACATAAAGAGACGTTTCATATTAAAATGCCGAAATATTCCCCTCTAATCTTATTTCAAAGACATCATGCCCTTAAATCTAGAAGAGTGTCACTAATAAATAGATAGAAACTTTATGAATCCCCCACAGGGGAAATTTAAGCGTAAAAAAAATGAGAAAAAATTTATTGAATTCACTTTTAGCACTTTGAAATGCATTTTATCTTGTTTAATTTCATTTGTGTTGAATGTGTGAGTTGCTATGTGTGTATATTGACGTGTGTTACTCTTTGTGTCTTATAATTGCCCCTCGGCGACAAAATATAGCAATTTGAATTTAAGTAATTCAACAAAATACAAGGAAAAACGTGCAAAAATACAAAGATTAAAAGAAAAAGAAAAACAAAGGAAAGCGTTTCAGAGAAATCTTGCAAGAAAGGGGGAAAAAACTCCATTTTAAGTAGAAAAAACATCCTAATATTTGTCAAAAATAGTTAAAAATTGGATTTAGCAGAAAGAAAGAAATCTTACCGAGCAAATTTTCGTTATTCTATTACCAGATTATTTTTTCTTATCACAAATTAAAAACACTTTGTAATCATTTTTTTCTTTTTACTTCATTTTCTCAAGTCAACAACAACAAAAAAAAAAAAATCAAATTTGCCATTTGGGATTTCACCATCTCTAAATCCAGAAACAGGAAGTAAGGATTGGATCAGAACCCAGAGCCAAAGCCGACATTTGCAGGATATTTCGGATATATCCTCAACACCGGAACTCTATTGTTGCTGAACAGATTCTGTAAAATTCTCCTCTCTGCGTGGAGGACCGGTTATAAGATCCATATCCTAAATTCTATCAAGCCTTTGTTGAACCCGATGTTCTGGAGGCGAGTTGGGTCGTGGCTGGAATGACATTATCACATACTGAGAGATTCATGCATCAACCTAATATGTTTCTGTTCGCCTCCAGCGAAGACGTATAATTAGATCGCTTAATAGCGCAGCTTCATCATAAAGTGTCTCTGGGCTCATCATCATCATCGTCTGTGGGTGTCATTTCTTGATAAATCATCTCATTGTTCCAGATTGCATCTTATATATCTCGATAGATTATATAAACTAGGCCTAAGCTGTCGTTCCAGACAGCGAGGGGTTTATCGCAGAAAATACCCCAATCCCCTGCGTTGTACAAGCAATCCGTCTGATCGGACTCCTCAACTCAAATGTGAAGTTTTTTCTGAACGAGTGGACTAAGAGTAGATTAAATATTGCTCAATAAATACTAGATCTCCTCCAGTTAATTCATACGCAACTAATTTGGTCTTAATCGGACCGACGGTTGCAAAATTATGGCCGTTAAACCTTTTAGAGCTAAATCTCCCCCTGCTGGATAAAATATGAACAATTAGAGTAAATTAGATAAATTCAAGATCAATCTCCTTGAATCGATTCAAATGCCCCAAATTTTTTGCTCCCCTTAGTCTTAGACATATACCTATCACCTTTCCCAAAATCAATCCAGTTCTTCCTCGCCCTAAGGTCTACGTGTGAATAAAATTCGTAAATGATCCATGAAATCGGGCTTGAGTTATCGCGTTAAGACAAAGGATCTGTGGCGGCGACGACTATCTATTCACGATCTTTTCGTGGACATAATAAGATTCTATCAGGAGCTAACGAGATTAGCGACATTGACGGCCAAACATCTATATCTATATATATATATATATATATATATATACATACACACATCTATATTTACGGGGTTAAATCCAACGGGCAAACATGCACACGCGTGGATCCCGATCACGATAGCGGCCTTATGATCAGTCCTCCTGGAGCGCCGCCCTATATTTGCCCTTTAATTGACTCCGGCTCCAATCACGCCGCCGGGATCTGAGGGCGTGAGGACCGGGGCAGAGTCGCCCGGGTGGTGCTTACTCCGCCTCCTGCCCCTGCTGCTCGGATGTCGACGCGCGCGGGGGAAGGATGTGAAGGCAGTCAGGGCGACGACCTTAATTACATACATTAATGAGAAAAATCGCTGCTGAATAGAGGCATGAGTCAGAGAGGAGGGAAAACGATGTTGTGCATGAAGACGTCTACAGGCGGCCATTGTGTCGTATGAAGCCCACAACATGCTTTAAGTAGACAAACGATGAAGAGATATATTAAGTCTTCATCCTGCTGAAAGCAGAAAGTCAACAACCTCCTCAGCCGCGACACACTCACACACACTTAACCAGAGACAAACACAATTCATTCAGTCATTCTAAGCACTAACAGCCATAACATTATAACCATTAACTCTTTCATGCCTGGCCAAGAAATACATATATTATATATTTAATATATTATATATATTAAATGATAGATTATTTGGCTAAGCAGGTTTTCAACCAGTAAAAAAAATCAAAAATCAGGCTTTCATAGAAAATAGTCCATTTTAATTAGATGAGCTCACCGTTTTTTTATGAAGTTCAATCTATTAACTGAGTTGCTGAAGCGGGTCTGTAGGAAACTATTGGACCCTTTTTTTGCTAAATCTATTCACATAATTCTCTTTACTACGTCCTCTCATGTTGTAAAATGCCGGCTGTAAATAGCCGTGGTGGACCCCTCCCCCTCGGTTGAGCCTTGACCTGTGGTGTCCCCCAGGGCTCTGTCCTTGGCCCCTTACTCTTTAGCATATACATGCTGCCACTGGGTCGCATCATAAACCGGTTCAGTCACATTTTTCAATAAGAAATAGGGACTCAAAATGTCCTCAACCAAACAGTTCATCGGGAAATGAAAGGGTTAACTGGTGAAGTGAGTAACAGAGATTATCTCGTTAAAGTGGCACCTGTCACCTGTCAGTGGGGGGGGGGCATCAGTCAGCGAGTGAACATTGGGCAAGAGAAATGATCTGAGAGACTCTGACAGCAGCCATTCGTGACAGCTAGAACGCTGCAGGTCGTGTGGGGTGTTCCTGCAGAGGTTAGTTCCCATCAGAGAACGGTTGGAGGAAGGACAACCGCTGAAACGACGAACCCGAGGCTCAGCGATGCACTTGGGGGACGAATGCTACAACAATTTGATGCTGGTTCTGATGGGATGGTGTCAGAACACACAGAACACAGTGCATCTCATCATACTGCAGGCTGGTCAGAGAGGCTTGTTGGCATCTTTTGCTGCTGGTGTCATCGTGGTGCCAGACACCACAGCACACCTTCACAGTCTTTCTGGAGCCTCACCTCAGTTTTGGTGGTCCTGCACAGTGAGTGGTTATAATGTTATGGCTCATTGGTTTACATTAAATGTTACACGGGAGTGAAGGAGACTACAAAGATTTAGCCTTCCCCTCCTGGAGAACCATAAACTGACCTTATGGATGGTAAGAATGTGTGTGTGTGTGTGTGTGTGTGTGTGTGTGTGTGTGTGTGTGTGTGTGTGTGTGTGTGTGTGTGTGTGTGTGTGTGTGTGTGTGTGTGTGTGTGAGACTTCTGTTCTGCTACTCTATACAGTGACTATTATCCCAGGATGTTGCAGAATAAAGAAGTTATTCTTCATCTGTTATATGATATGAACCTTTTTTTTATCCTACACTGTAAAAAGAAATCCATAAAATGTTTGGTCACATTAAAAAATAAGGTCACCATGTAAAAGACATTACGGTAAATAACTAAATTTAAAAAAGATGTCAACCTGTTTACGCTTTCATAGTTAAATTACCTTAATTTACAACTTTTTTAAAAAAATCTTTTTTAACCTAAAGTGTAAAAAATGTTGGTAGAGATTACTATTAAAAAAACTTTTTACAGTGTAGAACCTTCATTAACAACAACTCAAGGTTGTTGGAACTACACAAATCAAATTCTATCTGTACACTGTTGTAGGATGAGGATGAGGACAAGGGCGAGGACGAGGAGGAGGACGAGGATGAGGAAGAGCACCAGCGAGGATGAGGAGCTGAGTGACTCTGGCTCGGCCACTATTTGCTCTCTGCAGGGCGTGTAGTAATTATCTCACCGGAATGAAATGGCTAATGAAGATTAGAGTAAGTTCAGTCAGGAAGACTCTCTTTCCGCCGGCGCTCCGCATCACAGGCAATTTACCGCTATTTTTAGCCTTCGCTAATTTAACTCTCCTCTACATCAAGTCCCAAGCTGCAACCTTCATCGTTCCTCATTTGTAAGCTGTCGAACTCAAAGGCGCTCTCTTTCTCTCCCTGCTGTCACTCAAGGCCGGATGCCGCCCACATCCACCCCTTCGCCGCCTCCACCCTGGAGCCACACCTGGCCGTCTCCGACCGAAATCTCCCGAAGCCGTCAAAACATCAAGTTCCGTTCCTTAGTCCCTCCGGATTAATATAATCCGCTTTGGTGAACACGACCACAATATGCAAATTTATATCAAATCAGAGAACTTTATTGTCTCCTTTGCTGACCTTCACTATTTCTTCAAAATCTCCTAATACGACCCAGTAGAAGCTTGTATATGCTAAAGGATAAGGGGCCAAGGCCGGAGCCCTGGGGGACACCGGTGAAGAGGCATTAACCACGGCTATTGAGAAAGTTCCATTTGGATTTTTGTTTGGTATCTAGGAGCCTGTGAGGATTTATAGTACACAGAATTACGCAACTAACCAGAACCCACAGAACCATAAAAAGTCTAATAATAGTTTTCTTAAAACAAGCAACACCAAAAAGGTTGTTGTTGTTGTTGTTGTTTTTCACGAAATACAAAAAACGTCGTCATGAAATCATTTTCTAAGTCGGATTTATTTCTACCGGTTAAAAAGACGAGCTTGACATGGTGATTTTTACCTTTTACGGTCAAATTTAGAGGGTCTGAGATATTTAATGAATAAATGAATAAATTTAAAGTAGGTAAAGATTTTTTTCTGTTTTCTTGGGGAGGACTCTGAAGGGTTACTAAAACAAAAGATCATCCGGCTCAAACACTTTAATCGCTGGGTTTTGTGTTTCTGTGTGCCGTCTCGATGACAGAGTGGTTCTCTCTGTCGTAACACGTCTTTTTTTTTTCACTCTTGTAAACAAACCTTGATGTGTAAAAACCCAGCGGAGGGTTTTTTTTTTTGTCTTGTCTTCTGTTTTCTTCAAGTTCGATGGGCTGAACGTTCTATTTTCATCCTCATATCATTCCTTTGAACCGTAGACGCTGTCCAATCAGAGAGCGTCTCTCGTAGACCACAGGCGGTTTCAAGAGGATCCAAACAGGGACATCAGTGTTTGCTTTTTATGTTCATGCGTGTGCAGGCAAACTTTTATTATCCAGTGGAGACGGTTTCTAGGAAGCTGTCGTCCTCAACAGCAGGATTATATCCCCCTAAAAGCCTATTGAACTCCTCATTTTAAATGAGAAGTTATGTAAAAAAAAAAAAGGAGGTAAAAGTAGTGAAGTGAAGTTTGGTCTGAAAAACAGTGTTTTTTGTTAAAAGGAAAAAAAGCTCCTCCTAGTGGTCAATTACAAACTATTAGGGTGAAAAAATAGGACGTATGAGGTAGGTCTCCTCGAGTCGATTCATTTGCAGCATATTTGAACCATTGGGTTGAGAAAATATGGCCCTACAACCTTTGGGGATAAAGTTCCCCCAATGTTTGGAAATATACGACCGATCTTTGTTCCACAATCACTCCAGTTCTTCCTCATATTGAGGTCTATGTGGGTAAAAAAAAAAAAAAGCAATGACGATTCTATAATATCCCATATATACTTTTCAGGGCTTTAAATACTGACTTAGGTGCTGACTGTCATCTGTCAGTCTGTCCCTTCACTCAAACATGAAGGGACTCAGAGCCAATCCTTGGTGCAGTCCCACCTGCACCTTCAAGCCATCCCTCACTTCTTCTGCAACATCCTGCTGCTAAGTAAAATAAGTAAAATATTAACTATTAAAGTAAGATCTATACAAGATAAATCTCTTCAAGTTGATTCAAATGCACCAAATTTGGACCAACTGTTGTTGAAATCATGGGGCTGAAAACCGTTTTAGTCCATAAGAATGTCCAAACAAGCGGTCCAAAACCTCTATGTGTGTCAGGAAACAGTAAAAAACCTACTTCTAGATCTGCTCGCTTCACAACTGCTACTTTTCTGCTCCTCAGAGAGTAAAAGCGGCGCTAAAAAGGGCAGCAATGGCGCCACACTCACCGTGAATGGCATAACAAACCGATTACCCGCCGCATCCACACAGATATCGAACCCGAAGACGCTCGGTGCGGTCGGTGCGGCCGGTAAGACGAGGCCTGATGACGGCAAATTAAACACGGGTCACTTAATTCGATAACAGCTCATGTCTGTGATTCAATTTGAGGCTTCAGTGGAGGAGGACAAGTGCAATGAAGGGCATTCAGGGCAGGAAAAGCAGATTCACAAAGGTGTTCCTGCGGTCGTCTCGACCAAAGCCATCATGATCGGTCATTCAGGCGCAAGGAATGAACCCTTTCATGTCCTCCTCAACTGTTTGAGTCTATTCCTAACGGAAAAATGCGACTGAACGTGTTTATAGTTTGACCCAGTGGCAGCTTGTATATGCTAAACAGTGAGGGACCGAGGATGGAGCCATGGGGGACACCACTGGTCAGTGAGCCATGGAAGAGGAGGCATTAAACTGTGATAGAAAGTCTTATCAGAGCTATTAAGGTTTTTATTTTTTGGGCATGTGACGATCTACTGAACAGAATGATGTCACCTGATGGAACCAGAAAAAGTCTAATAAGGGTCAAAAAACGTAAATTACCAAAAGGTGGAACTAATCGAATCAAAATCGACTTATTTTCTATGAAAAATCGTAAAAGTATTTTAGAAATCAGGTTTTTTTTTAATACTTTTCAAAAAATAATCAAAAAAAAATGTCTATTTATGCTAAATCAAAGATATTTAATGAATAAATGCCCCAAAGAAATAAAATGTATTCCATATAATAAAACATTATTCTACAGTTCTTGGTGAGGACATTAACCCTTCAATTTCCTGCTCAACTGTTTGGTTCGTCGCATTTTTAGTCACTATTTCTTATTGAGAAATGTGACGGAAACCTTTTACGATACGACCCGATGGCTCAAAGGTAAGGGACCAAGGAAGGAACCCTGGGGCACACCACAAGTCAAAGGGAACACCGAGGAGGCGTTAACCTTGGCTATCGTGAAAGTCCTATTCGATAAGTAGGACGAATAAGAACGAAATAGGTTTCACAAAAACATCCTTTACCGAAAGGTCATTTAATTTAAAATAAATATATAAATAAAAATAAAGTACTGTTCTGAAATCAACAATTTGTGATTCTTTGGTCAATCTTAAGGGTCTTAGATGTTAAATGAATGAATGCCTCATAGAAGTAAAATAGACAATGTCTCTCGTTGAGGACATTAAAGGGTTAATCCGTACAATACGTCATACTTCACAATGATCACGTTGAAAAGCTCAGAGTGAGAAACTCTCAGGTCCTACAAGAAGATCCGGAGGGATCCCCTCTGGGAGAAAGACCCCGCTCTCCATCTCAGAGGGTCTGACGGCAGAAAGGGCTGGAACCAAACACAGACAGGGTGGACGAACAGGTGCATACCTGAGGTACCGCAGGGGTTCTATGGTTTCAGCCTCTGCTTCAGCTGAGCTCAGGTTCATCTTGTCCATCTGTGTTCACCCGGCACCGCAAATACGAGAAGGGATGCCACTCCGGAGCAGAAACACTTTCCCCTCCTTTCTCTCTGACTGCGATCCAACAATCTCACAGTCTACCTCTCTGCTCGGACACACACGGAGAATCTAAATGCTCTTCCTCCCTCTGGATCTCTCTCTCTCTCTCTCTCTCTCTCTCTGTGTCTCTCTCTCTCTGTGTCTCTGGGAAGCTCTTCATTGGTTTAGACACTGGAAGGTAATTACTGGCAGCTACATACACTATCTCTCTCTCTCTCTCTCTCTCTCTCTCTCTCTCTCTCTGGATTTTGACTCTCCTCTCTTTTTTTCTCCTCCTCGCTGACTCTCTGGCTCGGTTCTCTTAAAAAAAAAAAACCCAGCTGGGCTGAGAGTGTCAGCTGCACTCACTGGCAAATTCAGCCAATTAGGAATCAGGAGGCATGGTGCTCGCCAGCTGATTGGCTCAGGCTTCTGCAATCATAGCTGTTCAGTCATCCAGGGACCCCCCCCCCCGATCATCCATAAAATTCACACACACACACACACACATGCATGCATGCATAGTCTCCTCGGTGGAGAATCTAGAGCAAGCACCCTCACTAACAGCATCACCCTTCTCATGGTGGTGGGAGGTAAACGAAGCCCAATAACCGCAGCTGAGACTAAGGCGGCACCAGCGCAGTGGGTTCTGGGAGGCAGGATGTGCAGCTCTCAGTCCCAGCAGGATGAACCCTGAAAGGACCTGCATGCACACAGATCTGATCACATGGCTATGGGATTCAAATGTTCATATATATGTCTATATATATATCTATATATATATATATCTATATATATATATATCTATATATATATATATCTATATATATACATATATATACATATATAGAGACATATAGTGTAACAGACACACACATGCACACAAAGGGAGGGTATGTGCAGCGGTCACACTGGGAGAACCTGTGGTGTGCCAAGGAATGGAGCTCCTAACTGGGTCGTGGTGATAAACAATAGCAGGCTTTCTTCTTTAAAGGTCTCTCTCCCTCTCTCTCTCTCTCTCCCCCATCTCTCTCTCTCTCTCTCTCTGGTTTGCTCTGACTGAAGAGTTCTTGATCACCTCTCTCAGCTAAGCTACCAGATATCCAGCTCTGCTCTCATCAAACATCTAAGTCTTTCTTATATATATATATATATATATATATATAATATATATATATATATATATATGTGTGTGTGTGTGTGTGTGTGTGTGTATAAACACAACACAGATGAATCAATGGAGGAGGAAGAGATTTTAATTCCACTCAAGCAGGTGAGGACAAAGAGGAAGGTTGGTATGTTCTGCCACCTAGGGGTCTCTTCTCGTGGTCTACAGTTATAGCTGCAGTTTCAAAATAAGGGGGTCCTTGTGGACAAAGCAGGGACAGAGAAATAATTACAGAAACAGTCTCAGACTATGGAGCACCAGATCTCAGACTTCACTTCTTTTTTTTCCCCGCCAAGTTTATCTCCCCGCCTTCAACACATTTTTGTTTTGCGTTAAAGATTACAAGTATAAACATGTGACTGATACATTTTACATTCTAATTTTTTCATTCATCGCCACATTCCTGATTAAAAAAAGTTTTCTTACGTTCTTTTACGTTCTCCATGTTTCTGCTATAAATACTTTGGATTTCCTTTCATCCTACGTGATTGTATTTTGTTTGTTTCATTCTGTGGGAGTTCATTCTGTGCATGTTAAATATGAATACTGAAAAGAAAATTTGGTTTTGTGAAATTACAGTTGCATTTTTTAAATTACTTAGTAAAATATATCATTGAATTTTTAGAACATTTTTTTTATTTTATTTAAACATTTTTGATAGTTAGAAAGAAAATAAAAGCCTGTATGAACACAAACACCGTTGTTTTGGGGCCATAACCTCCCAAACATTGGTGTTAATTAGTCAAAATCTTGTAAATAGGAATCAACTCAAGTAGTTTATGTTTTATATCCTGTTTATCTCACTTTTAAAAAAAAGTTATTTTATAACCAAAATCAGTATTTCGTTTAATCAGGGGGGTGGAATGTATAACGCAGGGGATTGGGGACCTTTGGGGATACACTCCTATTGTCGGGGATAACGGCTTAGGTTGAGTTTTATCAATTTTTCCTGCCAGTTTCCAAACTAACATTTTCAAGAATCGTATTTTCCCCCCAGTAGGACGTTTAAAACATTTGCGAAGCATCGGATTGGAGGACGTAATAACAGAAGTGTGATTTTCATGAGTCGCAGCTGCTGAGGGAATCCATGTCCTCGTGAACATGTTGCATCTACGAGACCAACGATGACGTCGAAATGAAAGAATAAGTACACCGCAAAGGAAAAACGCCCCGTAACTAAATATAACTCATCTGAGATAAACAGGAAGTCCTCTCACAGGAAGCTGGGAAAGGAGAACTTTTAGAGATGACGTGTTTGAACGATGTGAATTAGTCAACGAACCAAGCGTGAATGAGGGGTTAAAATTAGTTTTTATTATTATTTGATAGAGCAGGAAAAAAAACAAAAACAAAACAAAACAAAACAAAACAAAAAAACAAAAACATTTCTCAGACATTTTCTTTTCCACTGGGGTTGGACTGCACTCAACAGAACCTGGACCCCACACAAACGGAATGGTGATATAGTTGTTGTTGAACAGCAGCAGCAGGCAGTAGTCAGGACAGCACAGGGTTACAACTGAGCAGGTGCACAAAACCGCGGCCTCGTTCCAGGTTGCTCGGTTTGGCATCCTCAAGAAGCGGCGCCGCTGATCTCGGCCTGTCGGGAATGTACAGACGACCCGGAAGATGTCTCCAGACACAAATCTGGAGCTATTTTAAAAATGAACGTTGTAGGCTTGTATTCCCTTCAGTGAAAACCTCCAGACTGCATGAGTGCACCATCCCAAGAAAGGGGGGGTATACATCTCAACTGATGCCCAGTTACCCATAATACAGTGCACCTGCTCTCCTACAATCATCATTGAGCTAAAAGATTCGGGTGGGGGGGCAAATCCAACATGGCAGCAGGATCCCAGGTTTGTTTGTAAGTGGTGATGAGATGATAAACGGGACAGATACGGGAGTGGAGAATGACTGCTGGGGGTGGTCAGTCGCCGTTTTTACAGATGTGCTGCTTGCCAAACAGATTTTAGAAACGTGCACAAACACCTCTTCAATATATCATTAATACTTTATATATCGACATTTTCCCAAGAGACCAAAGAAATGCTGCGAGTTCAGAGGAGCTGGACCACCCCGTGACTGGATTTAAGGAGCACCGAACTACACCGCAGGGAATCCTGGGAGATTTCCTGGCGAATGTAGGACATATTGTACTTCACTAGCTTATCCTGTGCTGCTGCGACCTGATAAAAACGCACTAGAGCTCAAGTGAAGGGCATAGTTGGCTCGACTTAAGAACCGGACAGAAATCATACAACAACTCAATGTTAAAGACTAAGAAGTTCATGTCACATGTTGCAATAAGGTTGGTGTTTTTTTTTTTTGTTTTGTTTTTTGCATAACTACATTCTGAAAGCTGTCCAGCTTCTCTCAGACCGAATGGGAGGGTGAAGCGGGAGACACTGGACACAAGAGGGAAAAAAAACAAAATTAAGTGGAGATCGATCCAAACTTAGGGCGTAAAAATATAGCTTTACTAGCATGACCCTATAAATAAACCCAGAGACAGTTTGTCTAGAGAAGAAAAATAATGCACCACAACCTATGACTAAAAGCAAAACGATGTCAGAACTATCACATTCCATACACCCCCTCAGTTTAGCATGAGTTCATGTTTTTCTAGAGAGGGTTCAAATAAACTAGAAAACCTTCTAGCAGAAGGGATTCCATTTGGGCTCCACTAGTTCTTTGGAAGTTTTTTTTTTTTTTTTTTTTTGTTGTTGAAAACATTATTCAATAAGAATAGTCCTCCGAACATACACTCCGTGTCTTTACATGAGTGGGTGAAACCTCGAACTTTATTATTCTTCTTCATCTTAGAAAAAACAAAGTATGTAAAAGTAGGCCACAACATGGAACCCATCAGATGTAAAACCACCTCAACAGTAACGTTAGCCTGGAAATTCAGACCTCAACAATAGGCCACTTCCAAAGTATCGGGGAGCAGGATATTCCAAACACAGTATAGAAGAAAAAAAAAACAACTAAATCTTAACATTCAGCCATACAAAATAATCCCCCACACGCCGGCTTCTCTCCGGTAGCCGCTGTGAGAGAAGAGGCGGTCCGTGTGAAGAGGGATCGTATATATGCCGTCTTTCAATATTCATTTTTGCAAAGCTGAAGCAGTAATTCCATGGATGGTCCTCGAAGCTCAACCGTAGTCCCTGTGACGAGGTCTTGGCTTGTGTTCAGTTCGCCCAAAACTTTGGACTGAGTCTGACTGGCTCAGACTGGAGAGGAGAAGGACGTAAGGCGAGTATTTGACTATAAGAGTGGTGATCTGTTTTTCTCACGGAAGCAGAGGAACGCCGGGATTTTCCCTTTTGGTGAAACCGGGAAGTTCAACCATCACGCAGGGAGGTGGTGGCAACTCTGCCGGAGAAGACTGGCGACTTGTACACGCCCACGTGAAACCCAAACCCTCCCAAAAAAGGTACCCATATTCTATTTTGACATATTCATCATATTCCAGAGGCCCACGCTGTTGTGACACAAATCCAATTTGGGATGAAGGGTTCAGGTAGAAGAAATATCCGAGGCGAAGGAGCGGCATCATCCAACGAGAAAAAACTGTCTCTTTCTCCTCGGCGGCATTCCGGCCAGAGGCGGAGTTGATGGATCAGATTAGGGTGATAATGAGAATGGCCATTATTGACATTAGGGGGGGGGGGGAATAGTTACGATGTCAGTTAGAAGAAAGATTGCATTATTTCCATGTGTTGGCTGCTTGGGAGATAGACCGGGAGGGAATCATGTCCAGCAGGTACTCTCGCTGACGCTCCACTGCAGAGCTGGTCTTGTGTGCGGACAAGCTGGGGTTCACATAAGCCATAGTCACACCTGTGGGGGAACAAACACGTCAGTGGCCAAACTACTGGAGATACAGACGTTCAACACGCACAGATATTTGACTCGGGCAGGAAGAGGACCAACATGTACAGAGGTGAACTGCTGTCACGCCAGGAAAGACAAAAACAAACGCTAGCACGCTACTATGTAGCGACAGGGCCGGGTGATCGGTAGTAACACGATGCGATCTAGATGCATGTCTATTCTATCTCTGCTGGGAAAATCAAACGCTCGGCAGCGATTCTAATGCTCTGTATCGAAAACGAGCTTCTATTTAATCCCTCAACCAATGAGAGCTCTGAGTTTAACCTGACACCAGACAAAACCCAGCGGGTGACGGTGAAAAGGAGATGCCTCCAACGGGCAACGCTGAGAACTGAGTGGACTTGTTTTGGATTCGGAGAGGACGATGCAAATCAAAAAGAAAAACAGTGCCGGCAATGTTTTGCTACAGTAGCAGCACCACAAGGCAAAACTACAATGTTTATACAATTAATCCTGGAAAGACTTGACAAAGAAGAGAAGCCCTGTTCTGTCACATGAAGGGGAGAAAAGAGCCGCGTGAAAATGTGTTCTCAGTCTACTAAACTATGCACACAGGTAATGAGACTATCTGCGAGTCTAGTCTGACTGAGGTTTGTCACAGCAAGAATCTCTGACCCTGACCAGGACTCTGAATAATTCATAGCATAGCAGTGCTGTGTTTTATCAAATACAAGGCGTTGCCTGACAAAACTAGATCCTTCCTCTGCTTTTTAAGTGATTATGGATCCTCGTTTCTCCTACTATGAGACACAAAAGGTGTCCGTTGTGTTTTGCCAATGTATCGCTACTGAGTTATCGATCGGGAAAGTTCAAACCTGTGAGCGTCTTTCCAACTTCACTGAAGTAGCCGATTCATGAGAAACGTTACAAGGCCCACAATCTACCTTCTATACAGCCCCAAATATTTCAAATCCTTCATAGTGTTACCGTATCTATCATTTTATCATCCATAGAGCTTAATATCAGTGGAATCCCACCGTGTCTGAACCCGAGAGTCGAGCACAACTTGATTAAATCATGATTTAAATTAGATATATTCCAGAGTTTGTTCATTCTCGGCTATCGTTTCACATCATAGATACATCAAACCATGAGAGTGGTACTCTATGATGTCATTCTAAAATTGAAGGAGTCTAGCCTTAAGGACTGGGAAAGAGGACAGAGGAGTGACGACACCAGAGAGGAATCCACAAAGGCTACCAGACAGATATTACTCCAGTGAGGAGGAAAAGGCTTGAAGGCTCACAGCCTAACCAACTCAGCGTTTATCTACCTGCGTTGCCACCGCTCTGCTTCCTCCAGGCGGACATGTTGCCCTGGTTACTGCTGCTGCCACCGCTGACCTTTGCCCCATGCTGCAGCGGCCGTGCTGCAGCGTGCTTACCTGACCTGCTGCCCAGCGCCGCTGCCGTCATTGCACTCTGCAGCTGAGAGGAGGTGAATGAGTGAGCCATGCCACGAGAGCTCACAGCAGACTGAAGGCTGTGTGACAGCTGACTCTGTAGAGAGACACCGTGACGAGCGATGCGCTGTGAGTTGACGAAGGTGTAAATTATCAACAGGTTATTTTGGCCACTGGGAAAAAAGAACAATGTTTTTAGAGACAGTCTAAAAACTCACCTGCTTAATGGTGGAGTGGTGGGCAGCTACAGTTTTGTGCTGCATGGCAGCCCTGACCTGCTTGTACTGCTGGGAAACCAGCATCTCACTCTTGGACATTGAGGGAGAGGAGGATGAGGTGGTTTTAGAGGAAGAGGAGGATGCCGCCTGCTGGAGGATACGCTGCTCAATCTCCTGCTCCTGTTGGAGTGCCTTGACAAAGGCTGCCTTCAGCCGACTGGTGTGCTCGGCCTTCAGGGCCTTCTTCTGGTTGGAGGACATGCATTGGTCACAGAGGATGGTCCCAGTCTTCTCCTTTCTCCAACGGGAAGTAAAGTCTGTCTTACACTGGGCGCATGTGTATGGCTCTTTGGGAATGGAGTTGGCCATTGCTACAGCAGGGCCCAGGTTACCTATATCAAAAAACAAAGTTTTCTTTAGCCTAGATATAAACATACTTCTTATACTCTTTAAGTTATGATTAAAGTCCAACATCCTTATACAAAACTAGCGGGTGTGCAAAGATCTACTCACCCCTGCCGTGCATCTCCAAAAGTTTTTGTACAACTTCCTCCAAGCCCAACAAGTAGATGAACTCATTATTGGCTGCTGAGGGGAGAAAGTTGAACTCTGGTGCAGGGGGTTTGGGTGGAGGAATCTCCAGCAGAGTCTTCTCCAGCTGCTTGCGCAGTGCAAGCTTAGCAGCCGCCTGCCGGCTGGCAGGGGAGTCGTTGATATTGGAGTTTGGTGACACTGAAGAGCCCTTAAGGCCGGTTGGAGAAGCCTGGACACAAAAACAATACAAACCACTTCAACAACTACAAATGAGGTCATTATTTGGGTGACCACACACAGGGGAGCTATAAAGCCTAGCAGTGGAAAATAGTGGCCTGAATAGGTTGTTGCCAGCTATAAAAATCAAGATTAGGCAAAGTTGGGTCCTCACCTGAGGGATGTTGACCATGACATTGCTGTTGGCCACATTAGCCACCCGAATGAGTCCCTGCTGAATGATCCTCTGGCCCTGGACCTGGACGTTGGGCACAGAAGCCCTTGGAGCCAATAAAAGCGGAGGAGGGCCTGAGCCACTGTGCTGCTGCTGTTGCTGACGGAGGCTGGCTATCTGCTGAGGAGTCATTGGAATAGGCTGATGGCAGCACACACATACAGGAAGTCATCACAAATTAATGAAGGGTGTGAGCAAGGGGAACGAAAATAAGAAACAAAAGGAGCACTTCAAAAAGGTGGGGAAATGTGATGAAGATTAGTTTGTAAATGGTGTTCAACTCCCTCGCACTAACCTGGGCCCCTCTCACTAGAGGTGGCATGACAATCTGAGGGTTGTGTTTGGACGGGACATGTTGCCCACCCCGCACCAAAGGAGGAGGGATCACTGTGCCTGAGCTTCTGCCTGTCACCTGTGAACACATGAATCCATGTATACTGTAAAGGTTGTTCAAAGTAGAGGAAGACACTGCATTGATGTTTCATAACCAGAATCAATCACTCTGCTGTGTTTGTGTTGGTGTGTATCCCTTATGTATGAGCTCTAGTGTAGACAAACTACAGTAACTACCTGGAGGGGTCCTTTGCTTGATGTGATGCTACCTCTCACCAGGGGTGGAGGGGTTGCTACAGAGCCAGAAGCCTAGAGAGGAACAGGGTCAACGATTAGTCCAGGAAGTTGTTTGATGAACACAGGATGAAGGGGAAATGTTTAGAAGTCCATTGGAAAACAACAGGAAATTCTTAGGAAAAGTTAATCTCTGATGAAAATCTTTAATCAGGACTTTTCTCATTCCTGGTGTATCGATAGGCTCTAATGAAACAGGATCAATAATCAGCACTTATGTGTGGCTAGTACCTTCTGCACTGTGCTCTCCTTCTGAATCTGACTCTGTCGTAGTTTCTTAAGCAGCACCAGCTTGGCCTCCTGGAGTCGCAGCTCCTCCTTCAGTTGTTTGATGATGCGCTCCCTCTCCTCGGGAGTACTCTTCTATTTACACCACATCAGACAAAAAGCAGATGCAGCAAACATACATGCTCTATTAAAAGTTGTGTGAGTGGCTCAGGAAAACAAAGAGTTTGTGAAAATCAAGACTCGTTAGTCAGCTGCAAAAAATAAGAGTGTGCCATCTCCTACCATAAGTTTATCTGTGTCCGTCTTCGAGAAGCAGTGGCCGTTCATGAGGGGACTGGATGGCTCATTGTCTGACAAAACAATTACATCGTCTGGCGATGGCGGCTGCCGCTCTTTCTTAATGACACTGGGGGAAAACAAGGAGATTAAACAATATTGAATTATTCTGTAAATCTAGCAAACCAATTACTGCAGAGTGCTAGAAAGCCTGTGTAGTTTGCTGCTACATCCAGTAGATGGCAGCACATCCATATAATTTCATGTGGCCTGATGTAGTTCAAATGTGGACTGGGACACACAAGAAGAACCAAGAGATCAATAATGGAGTAATGGCGGCAGAGGAAGAACGTAACAATCCATTATCCTAGCGAGAGGCTACATGAGCACAGACGTCCTTCTCACTTTTCTGACCGACACAGCAAAGTCAGACACAAACGGCATACAAACTAACAGAAACTTCTCTTCCTTTCATTTTTCAATGAGAGGAAAAGACTCATGATAGATATTATGCAGCTTTTCCTGAGGAAGAAGGTGAACAAAGGCAACAAATGGCAGTCTACGTGTGCATCAATCAGGCCAGGGTTGGAGATAAGAGGTGTGGGGGGGGTATTAATTTAAGCATGTGGTAGAAGAATAAAACCGCCTCTATCACAGCAGGCGTCCTATCAGGTCCTGAGTGTTAAAGCATCAAAAAATAGAAGTCTGCCAAGGAGAAGTGGTGGAAAAGGACGAGGTACGTAGGGTCCGGTCATATTCTAACAATGTGCGACAGGAAGACGTTTGGGTCACGATGTGGAATGACTCGTACGTACATGCATTCAAGTTATCACCTCCACATTTTTGAGACAATGTCGAATGAGAGGCTTCGGGGCTTCAAGCTTATGCCCAGTTCACCACCCAGACAGGGCCTCGGCCCTCCCCTACCTCCGTGGCGAGGCCTATGGCCTACCCAGATCAGCACAGCCTGGGCCTCAGGTCTCCCCTCCCTCCAGCTGCCGACACCAAAGTCACAAGCTGAGCAGAGCGGAGGTCCGCTGGAGAAACTGGAGGGTGACAGTGAGGGGGGAGGGGAATACATGGCCAGTAGCCAACCTATTGTGTATACTCTCTCTCTCTCTCTCTTTCACTCAAGTCAATCACTCAGTCACAACTTCACACACCCATCCCCCACCTTTAGTGACTTGTTGATCTTTTATAGTATAACTCACTGACCCAGTTCTTCCAAATTTAAACGCACACTCCTGTCGTCAGACACGTTTCTCCGCTATCCTCTCCTTAATTCTCAACAGCTGTCAAACTGTCATTGCATGTCCGGTTCAACCAGGCCCGCCAATGTGAAAATACCCATTTGCTTACATGATGGGATGAGAAGTTCAACAGACTAGGTGATCATCAAACAGCCTTCCCTGAACTTTTACAGTCATAATGTTACGTTGCACAGCATCTTAGAGAAGAACTTCAAAACCTGCTCAGAGTATACGCTGGCACTTCCTGGAGAATCATTCCCAGAATTGTTTCATTCAGATCTACAAACATGTCCAGCACCCTGGCACCGTTAACGTACTGCTATTCTGAGAGGGATTACCCTCTGAAAGCTTAGCTGGAGCATAGAGAGGCAGCGGTTTCCCTCCCCCAGTTTGTTTATATTCCACTCATTTAATATCATAAACTATTTCAGACACATGTAATATTGAATAAAGGGATTTATAATCTTTCCCAAACAGAAGCCTTGGCGTGACCTGCTGTTTCGCATTAATCGACAGTGATGAGGTTCTGTTGGTTGCTACTCCTCCATTGAGAATAGCTTAGACAAGCATCACAACACGTAGCAGTTTGGTTACGTAAGGTTGAGGATTTCATCATGCCTGGGCTTCATAGTGACCCCACTTTAGAATGGTTGAATCAGTCTTTAATAGGTGCAAAAGGATGGTCCATTTAAAAAGCGACATCACGATGCTCAACGTGACGTGTGGATCTTCGCTCCAATTAAAATTTAAGGTAATAGACCCGGAGATTATCAGTTCAAATATTGACATATTCAAAAACTATTCACAAAAGATGGGAACATTTCTCGCTCTTTGAAACGTTGGCATGCTTTTCATTCAATTGACAGTTTTAAAAAGTTGGCAATGTCTTCTATCTAAAATAATAAGTTTATCACCTTGAACAACGTCAGCGCACACAACTTATCCTGAGGCTACCGCGGCGGGCTCAAAGGTTACACTTGAAAGGCTACCGACGATTCCAACACACTTTCGGGTTAATCGGCTCCCCGCTCCACTTTAACTGCCATTACATCAGTGCATGTATTTATTGCTCTACCAAACAAGTCACATGACATCAGGCATTTCTCTGTCTGATCATGTGACACACCCACCACCCCTCCTTCCTCCAACTACTCCTTCCAATGTGGAAACCATGGCAACGGCCAGTTGGAACCAGTTTGTGACACATAGCCTTCATTTTGTGTGAAGTGTGACGCAGAGTTCAGGTGCTGCTGTGGGAGAAAATGGAGCCCAGGCCTCAGGAGCCTCAAACTTTTCAAAATGGGGACTGGCTGTCTACAACCACACAGCGACTTCCTGTATGACTCCTTGCAGAGCACTTGCCAATTTACAGTCAGGCAGAAGTTCAGAACTCCAAAAGACCCATCTCTATACATAACTAAAAACTGTGCACTCACGCGTGAAATCCAAACCCCCGCAGTACATAAATAATCCTTGAGACATTTTCACATAAATTCATGAGCAAAACCACTATGCAGTATCTGTCTGCTTGTGTGAAGACTCGCTCGCCGTCGAGGGCATCTCTCTATCCCATGGGATGACTCAACATCAGTTAGCTATAACAGTACAGAAACAGGAGCCAACCATTCTTTGCATTTTATACCCTGGCCCGACATATGCAAAATAGATTATGGTGCATTTCATTTGGTCGGGCTGTACATACAAAGGGTTTATTGTAGTAAAAGTCTGCCGACTATGCAACATTCAGGCCCATTGTACAGGAATAGAAGAAACTGTGTCAGCCCAAGGGTTTCAAATATAGTACTCATTGATGATTACGGACTAATGACTTTGACAGTAGAACGTTAAAGTCAGCATGTTCTTTATGACCAATAAGGTCTCAGCGCCAATGGACCGACACCGTAGAACGGGGTAGACTTTCAAAGGGAATTAATAACAGGTAGGAAGTGTAGTTCCTGGAGGCATGGATGGAGAATATTTACCTCTTTATTTGGATGTATGATTCCAGTAAATAATTTTCATTTTGAAACTGCCTGTGGTGCATGTAGAACGGACAAACAAAATCATTTACCTAAACCTTCATATCAGTAAAACCAAGGAGCTTGTGGTGGACTGCTAACCAATGTATCTTACTGTAAAAAGTTATTTGAGGGAAACTTACTTCAAAACCAGGAGCTCAACCCTCCCTATGCACCTCTTCTGATACTTTGTTTGCGTAAATAAACAGTATGCTGCTATACAGTCATCTACCCATTCACTGACCACAAAGAAAAATCTAAAACAAACTTTCATATGTAGCCGCTGTTATCCTTGTTAATAGGGCTGGGTGATTAATAATAACAAGTCTGCGATCTCGATTCAGACGTATATGCCATCTTACTGCCAAAGTACAACATATCGGCAGCATTGTAATCCGTGTCAAAGAAGCCAGTGATTTTGAAAACGACTGACCGTTAAAGAAGGTGGCTTTAAGAGTATTGTATATCCCGTATTGTACAACTCACATATTGGATTATGTGAGTTGTACTTTATTGTTATGTGCATATGGCATTAGAGCAAGCTTCGTCTCCAGGATTTGTGTCTCTTGTAGCCACCAGTGTCGGTTCTCCGACTGTCCTGACGCTAGCTCGCTTAGCTTAGCTATGGCTAATATGGCAGATATACTAGAGAGCTAACATCATGTTGCACAGAAAGAAACAGGAGTGGTAGATTCTGACCACTTTTGAACTCCTGCTTCAGGTCACCTAACATAGATTTTATTTCTCTTCCTACCAATGTATTTGTCCATCTTCTTTACCAAGGCTACTCATCTCTTTCTCTCATAGCCTGGAGCACAGGATAGCTGCTAGCAGTTAACCTTTTAGTGCTCACATACATCTATCTGTTACACACCGAACAATCGTGAGATCATGGAGAGAATTGTGATCTCAGTTCTAAGCAAAAAAAATTGCGCTTCTCATTTGTACGAACTGTCCAGCCCTTCTCGTTACCATACTGTGTCCATGATTCCTTCACAGCCCAACTGAGGTAAACGCACATTAAATCTGGAGGAAGCTTGAGCTACTCATGTCATCAATTTCTTTGTAGATGTTCTAGTGGTTTCATGTTTTTCCATCCTTTAGCTGGAGCCCACTGTAATGTCTTTACACATAACATACCTTTGTCTTTTAAAAGGTATTTAATCAGGCATTTAGTGGAACCAGTTGTTTCCGCCAATGTAACACAGTCCAGGCCTCCATACAGGATTTCCCATGTATGGAGGCAGACATAGCCTATGATTTTGTAAGGGTTTTATGACCAGTCTAAAAAAAAAGAAAAAAAAGAAGTGGAATGAAGCTTCCTTCCTGTTTCCCAAGAAGACTTTTTCCTGCTCACTTTGCCTTTATGTACCCTCACAGATCAGATACGCTTCCTTGCGAGAATCTTGCACTTATTGTTCTGTAACTTCAATCAATGCATACATTTAGTTTGTATGGACCCGGGTTTTGAGACTGATGAAATAAATGTTAATAAATGTATGACTATCAAAACTTTATATTTAAGCTGATGGTTGTCATGTGATTGCTGATTTAATTGTCTTTTTCTCTTGATTTCATAGAGCCATTATATTAATTACAGTGTAATAATATAAATGTATTTTAAAAAGGAAAGACATTTCCTGGCAGTGCCGTGTTTATATTTAACACATTCAATTAAAAGTTAACTTTTTTGCTGTAAATTTGAAAAATCATCTCCTAAGATATTGGGCTCTTCTTTTGTTTGGCCTAAAACCAAGATGTGTTCACAGTTGTGATGTGGGGCTGGAATTTTGACGTGAAGCGATTCACACAGAGACAAACAGCCGTTGGCACTAAACGAATAATTAATTGTCCACCCGTAGAATAATTTGATATATCATGACCATCTCCTCTACTGTAAGGGTTTTTGCAGAATATTATGATTTCACAATCAAGTTCCACTTTAACTCATTGGACACGAACATATATTTACTTCCTTTTCTCCTAATGGCGATGTGTGAGAGTCATTGTAAAAACTAGCATATGATTTCGTGAGTTATGACTACAACGCGTATTGTGAGGTCATAGTGACTTTATCCTTTGACCATCTAATCACTACGTCATTAAATTAGTTTAGTGACGTTTGCCAGAAGGAGTGAAATTCTTTAAAGGCCCAAAAATGGTATATAGGTTATCCGTTACTTAGATATAGTGGCCCCACTAAGTTGGAGGCATAAAAATCAAACATCACCTTTTCCCATCAACTCACCTTTTAGATGTGCTCATGTCAACGGGCTCATCCCCCGTCTGTACCTCCACCTTGATCGTAGCCTTTACTTCCCCAGATTTTAGGATGCTGGTCGCAACCTGCTCACTTTTCATGTTAACACCTTCAGCTCCAGGTTCCACAAGGGCCAGGGGCGCTCCGGCTGCATCGCCTCTCTCCAGCTTCACCCTTTTACTGTCAATTTCCCCCGGAGACTCGGTATGAGCTGCATGATCCCGCTCCAGTGCCCGCTTCTGGCTGCGCGTTTGACGCACTGCCTCCTCTGACATGGCTGCTCTCACCCTAGAGATAAAGACAGAAGGACAAGAGTTGAAACGGATACAAACAGTAAATACATTCATATAAACAACAGAAAACTCATTTTGACAAACGAGACAAAAAGGGCAATACGTTGATATATAGAATTAGAGGCACTGTAACTGTGGAATGATGCAGCAAGATCGGGAGGCCGGAAATGAGGATAATAATGAGGTCAATAATCAAAATGGCAGTCTGATAAATCTTATGGTATGAACTGGAGCCATGGTGATGATGTTAAGTGTAAGGAGTTGAGAGGATGGAGTTGAACAAGGAGTTGAGAGGATGGAGGAGGAAAAAAATGTGATTATGTAGAGTGGGTTCATTATGAATTACAGACTATTTTGGAAACACTCTCAGGGGTTAGATAGCTACTTGACCATAACTCTCAGGATGGGCTGGGCCTCCTCCACTCTTGAATAACATAGTTTATTCACAATATCCTAGGGGCAGGATGAGAAGCTTTAGCAGCCTGAATGTGGTCTTTGGACCGCCAGTTGGTGATAACTGACATGATGGGTCCTGCCTTCGTAGTAAAGGCAATAGGGAAGCTAAATCAAATTTAGTAGTAGAATTCTACCGTAACAAACTGAGTGAAAATGGTTTAAAGCAGATGCATTAAAAAATTGCTCCCTCCTATTTTTATATGCGCTATAAGTCTGGCTTTATACGTTTTGCTTTTAAGTGGACCCGAGGAAGAGTAGCTGCTACTTTAGGCCCCGTTTATATAACAAAGGCTTAGCTAAAAGAAGGAAAATGTTTTGTTTGTATTGAAAAAAAAGTTCTGAAAATGACTGCGGTTCTTAAACTAGGCCAGTTGTGGGTGAGGTTCCGTGCAGAAAGCATGTTTTCGCAGTGCCTGCCCAATAACGTCTGATGAGTGATCATCAGAAAAATGTGCCGTCTCAAGGCACATTTTGTGCAGAATCAATTCAATGTTAATATAATGCAATATATATGGCTTAAACACGACTCCATCTTCCTACCTGATAGATAGATAGATATAAGAAGAGGCTGCATTTACTACATATTTAAGTCCAGCAGCTACTTCGTCATGAAATGTCTTTAACATATTGGACACAGCGGTTTGGAAGAAATATTTTCAAAATAGCACAAGAGCAACTGTCAGCGACAGCTGCTCTATGGAAGCACGTGGATGCTCGTCAGTCTCTTTATTTAAGCAATGCTTGATATTTTTTCTCTAGTATTACCTTTGAGCGACAAGATTGTTTTTCTGTGGCAACTACATATCACTCTTTTTGATCGGTGTCATTTTCACTGAAACCAAAATGTGTCCAAGACTATTTGTCCTCTCTTGTAAGAGCTCATCATCCAACCTTAAGGGACTGACACCGGACAGGGCGGGGTCACGTGACTGAACATGATATGTTCTGGGTCAGTACTTGAGTGCACACAAAGCATATATTGATTTATACAAGATTAAATAATTCAAAAGTTATAATTGAGAATTTTGTCAAAATGATGGCCGGCTATAGAAAAAAAGGATAGATAATTTCACAAGATTGTGTTAGTTATTCATTCAGAGATTTGTAGCTCTAAATCTCTCTCTCTATATATAGATATATCTATATATATAGAGAGAGATATAGAGATACAGATATATACACACACACACACACACACACAGTCCATCATTTTCATCATTGGGGTACTTCCAAGTCCTATCCTTATCCATAAACACAAAATGCCCCACCTTCATCTACGAAACTTCCACCATCTCTCAAGAAATCTGCCGGACTCAATGTCTAATTGTGAAACATTACCGGTGACAGGAGATGTTTCATTCAGTTTGTTCATCGTTTTACGACATCAACTGTGCAACCGATGAACGACCAGGGGGCGTAGGGAACCAATAAATCTGCGTAGAAGAATCCAAAGATTTTTCTCCTAAATTATTAATAGGGCCTACTTGCTATAGTTGATACCATGGGATGGGTAATATGCGGATTGTACTTATGACGCATAAGTTGCGCATATGACAGTGTCAAATCTGAACAATAATGTGCAGCACTTAGGCACAAGCAGAATGCTGAATAAATATTTTAAAGCATTTTATGATAATCATTAACAAATATATTTATCTACGCAAAGTAGAGAAAACATGTCTGACAACGCATTTAAACTTTTTAATACGATATCATAATGGACTACTGGTCTGGATTGAAATAGGCACGAGCATCTCTTGCATATTTGATTCAGAAAGCTTCATGTCTCTGCCCACTGCGACGTCATCGTAGCGCCACATGACCCTATCCCAAGATTCCATGAGAGACAAACAGCGCTTCCCTGAAAGCTGGTTCAAACTGGTCTGCGAGCGAAGGCTTAACCCCTGGAGAGACAAAGTGGCAGAAGGGAAGGAGAGGAGAGAGAGAGAGAGAGAGACGGGAGGCCACAGGCCCGTCCCATGCAACGAGGGAAAAAGGAAGGAGTAGGAAAAACTATGGCTTCTTCGATCGTTCTGTCTACCAATCAGAGGTGCGAGCAAAACGCTAACCAACTCCAGTGGTAGTCAAGTGTTAACAGATGTTGACTAACAACACCAAGTTTAATGATAATTGATGAAATAATATATACTTGTACAAAAACGCCCCAACCAGTCTGTTGTCCGTTAAGTATTCAAGGAATTGCACGTTTCGTTAATGTCAACGAATGGCTATGTGCACGTTTCAAAAATTCAAATCAGTGCATTCATCCAAGTTACCATTATAATCCGAGACGAACCACGACTTCAACTAGAGAGAAATCACCGTCCCTCGACACACAATCTTCAGGTAAAGTGTAAACAGAACTACCTCAATGGACAGACAGAGAAGTCATTCAATAACAAAACTTGAGCTTAGATATCAGTGTGTTGAGCCAAAAAGGGCTCACTGCTCTTCTGCAGAATAAAGACAGATGTGCCCCGCTGAACTATGCCTGGACTCAGAGGCTAATGATCTGCTAGAGAAGACAGTTTGTGTGTGGGTGTTTGTGCGCATATACACAACACAAAGCTCTTCAGAAACCATACTTCAACAGTCAAGTTTGTAGACATGGTGGTTGCATGTTTCTCTGGCTGCAGCAGTTTGGTTGTGAGCCGTGTTCATGTACAGAACGACTGTCAACCTCAGAGGCGGTGCAGAGTCAGACCTGCGTGTTACTAGGTTGGCATGTTGCTAGTTTCAGGTCTGCAGACACTTGACAACGTTAGTCCCAGAAGAGATAGATGACATGATGAAACCAATGTTTCATGTGCTCGATTCACTGCTGCTAAGAAACAGGGTGTGTTTGGGGAGGGCAGCGGAATGGGGGGCAACACGGTTGACCGTGCATATGTTATGATTATATGCCCTTTGTACAAAAAACACATACACCCACCAATCTGATTGTTGCACCATGCTCCATCCCACTAAGCCCCCAGTTAACGCCCACTCTCTCTGGAGTCCATTTTGTGCTCAGCGCCTTATTTTTTATATGAGCCCTGAGGTCCTTATTCAGCAATAGGTTATTAACAACACCTGGTTCAAAGGACAGTTACACAATACAATTTTGAACATGTGAAGAACAAGGCTGTAAGACATCGTTGAGAAAAGGGCATGTTAAAGCTGAGATAGTGACAGGAGACAAAGGCATGAATTGAATCACAGTCAAATTTAAAACACTTGAACATCAATATGTCTACATTCACTTTACCAGGATGAGGTTTCTCATATCCATTGTTTACCCTAATGTGACACACATATTGAAGGTTGTGTGAACACACATCAAATTGTTTTTCAGATGGGGGTTGAGTCACTTTCATAAGTGGTCCTAGATAGGACACACATCCCATTTGGGGCCATGTGGCTTGAATGAATGGTCAGATCGGATTTCATGTGACATTTTTCATGCATTGATAAGCCCAAACATTAAAACCACACACCTAATATTTTGTAGAACCTTTTTAGATGCCAGCTGCCAACAGCTCTGGATGCACTCTGTGTTCCAAAACATTTTCATCAGAACCGCTTTGTCAGCAACTTGTCCTACAGTTTTCTATTCTGTGGGACAGGATGACACGGGCTAGACTTTGCCACCCATACCCGTGGGAGTGCAGGATCTTGTTGATGATCTTGTTCTTCCTTGGAACCATTTAGTAATAGGTAGGAACCACTGCTAACAAACACCCAACAAAACCTGCAGTTCTGGAGATGCTGTGATCCAGAAACCTGGCGATTAAATCCTGACCCTTGTAATAGTCACTCGGGTTCTTGTGCTTGCCAATCTTTCCTTCTTCTAAGACATCAAGTTCGAAGACAATTTGTTCACTTACTCCCTAATACATTCTAAGCACTGACAGGTGCCATTGTAACAAGATAATCGATGCTAATCTTGACTTCAGCCGTCAGTAGTTATGTTATAGCTGATTGGAGAACATGCATGTCATCTGCTGGTGCCGGTAGCAATGTCCGTACCAGAGAGGAGAGATGACAACAATATAGATCATCTGCTGTTCTGCTCTAGAACTGCTGCACAAGTGCTTGTCATCCTCCAGAATAAAATGTCATGCATATACAGTCACTATTAGCATGTCCAATTTCAATTTGTTGACACGAATGATTCCATGAGTTGTCTCACAAAAAAAGGCAACAGTGTGTTCGTGCACGCTATTTTCAGGGACCGATTCTTTCACAATAGAGGTACATACTAGTTATTTGCACTAATAGTGAATGAAAAACTTTGGAACAATCAAATATGACCGTGGCAAAAAAATAAATAATCAAAAACATTGACTTGCTTAAACTTATTCTATTTTTTATACCAGTGCATATATCAATATATGATCATCATTTTGTATGAAGTTTGAATGATACATGTTGCTGACCATCATTCAAAGACGAACAGGCTTCTTAAAAGAGAAACTCAACGACAAACAAAGGTGCGGCGGAACGACCCCCAGGGCATTCTGCGCAGAGAACTTAATCACACACTTCAAATCTATTCATCCCGAGGAGCCACAAGTTGAGAAGCTAGCGTTAGCAGAGCAGCTAATGCTGCTGCGTGCTGTATGTATGTATATAGGCTGTAAATTATAGTTTTAAAATATAAGGTCAAAAGAAGATGTGGCGGGACAACCCCGAAAGTGTTCGGCACAACAGACATAACCACACACTTCAATTTAATCACCCGAGCAACATAGGAAATTAAAAAGCTAACCTTAGCGGAGCAGCTAAAGGTAGCGGCAGCTCAGATCCAGCCATGAGCCCTGAAGTCCTTGAACTAAGCCGACATATAACATATAATGGACTGAAGGAGGCTTCCAGAGGTGTTTTTTCTTCACTTCGAAATGTCAAACAACTGGTTTTTAGAAACGTACGGCGGGGAGGACGGAGCGAACATTAATTTCAACAGGTCAGAATACATGCATATTACACAGGTCCGACCAGCCCCATTGGAATTTTCCATGACGGCCAACATCAGACTTCATGTCCGTAAGTTGGGTCCGTAAAAGAAAATCTTGCATCCTTGTCTGAGAGACAATAAGAAGATGTACCCCAGTGAAAGCAAATGGAAATCTTGATCCAAAGCTGACACGAAAAGGTTTCAATCTCCACCTGATCTGCAACTCCTATTGTGTTGTCTTCCACAGAGAGCAGATCAATGGTAAAGGCTCATCCCCCAGGTAGCACACTAGACTCTCATCTACAGCACTTTAATGATCTGCCCATTGGGACTGGACCCAGATAGCCAACACATTACCAGCCATTAAAAAAAACTGAGGCTTTTCGACGGTGACCTTGGGGATTAATGAGAGGAGAAACCACAAGCACAGTGCTATACAAGAAATGCAAGTATGGCTTATTACTGGCCAATAAAAGACCAGGTCAAAGCCAGAGCCCATGAGATATTGAATTAATGTTGGCACTCATGTGCCAAACATCTTACTGGCAAATATGAGCAGAAGACCACCATCTGAAGGATGATTAGTCATTACACATCAATATTTATGGTTACTCCTAATCTTTTTTTTTTTTTTTCAATCATTTCAGGCTTTCAAGGAGTTAATTTATTTACCTTGCGGGTATTGTCTGAAAGAAAGAAAAAAAAAATACATCAGACTATCAATGCTAATCTGTGTTCGCCAGGCTGGGAGTGGGGGCAGGGACCCAGCTAAGGTGGTGCCATGGTTGGGGGAGGGAGAAGGGTTCAAAACGCATGTGGTTAGCTGAGACATAATCTAACTGTACCCAAGTGAAAAATAGTCCTCCTTGTACTCTCTCTCTCTTCCTCTAGCTCACTCTTCATCCTACCCTCTACCCCTCCCTGCTTCAAACAAACCACCCCCCCAGTTGTTCTGTCGTAGGCTCGGTCAACGCAGTGTCTGTCCCTACTGGTTGTGTCCCGGACGCCAAGGGTTAAGCCCCTGCCATTTTAACACCACTGACAGATCAGACCATTAGGGTGTTACCTAACAAAATGGAAGCCTTTAACCCTGAATCTGCCAGACTGTCTCAGTGTGCGTGTGTGTGTGTGTGTGTGTGTGAGTTTGTGTGTGTGTATGTATGTGTGAGAGCGAGAGAGAGAGTTGGTGAGCGAAAGCTCGAGCCACACATAGAGTGCGCATGTCTCCACCTGGATCTCCCTCAGCAACGTCACAACGACCAACAGCACTAAGTCTAGGAAGTGCAAACCAGACTTCTGTAGATGAGAACACAAGAATGCAAGAGCTCGCCGCCACATTATGGCCGTGTTGGTTTTAATCACACATGACACACAAGACAGACACTTCAGATGGAAAAGTAAAGCACATTGTAAGACCCAACATCTCCTCTGGACTTTGACAAGCACACAGACATAAACGTGGAATGCCCAAAAGCAGTATTTGTAATCAAAAACACTTGCCGACCATCAAATGCCACAAGATACTTCTAGTTTATGAGACTGAGAATCCCACGTCAATTTTTTCTCATTTTCTTCAGCCTTCATTCACAAAATCAATGCATATGCCTGGGTCAAGTTAATTCCAAATGGTTACTCTGTAATGCTATAATACCAGAACCCCACACCCACAAGACCGGAGAGTCAGGACACACGCAGAGAGCTATCACATTTCATTTCTCAGAAATGTGTGGTAGCAGGAAGTGTTCGGAGTAGGAGGAAAAATAAATAAATAAATAACATAGAGTAAAGAATTCCTGGATACAACACAACTTGGAACTTTGCACATAATAAAGTGCCTGTAATTTGGTGCAAGCACACGATGATACACTTTTCTGTGCTTCTCCCTTAATGCAATAAAGTAAAAACGACACTTCCATTAATAAACAAGGAAGTTTGTGCTGAAGGACACAGACGCACCCCCGACTTGAAAAACTCAATTTGTGTAGATGTGGCTGCAGAAAATCGACTATTTTAGTCATCGAACTCTATCGATTATTCTAGTGTTTAATCGAGTAATTGAATAAGAAATATTGCATTTTAAAAAAACAACATGTTTATTGCTTGAATAGCAATAATAACCTTCAACAGCTATAATAACAAATGAGATTTCTTGTCTTGTTGTTGGATTTATCCTGAGAATTTGCAATGTTTTCCAGCGGTTTTTAATTGGTTCACAGCATCAGTCTATCACGGCTCTTAGTGGTTTTTCTTGGACTTGTTCCTAAAGTTCATTATTTCTTACATTACCATAAATCTTTTGACAGTTTGTATTAAAAACAAACTCTCTGCTGTGGTCTAGATCTCAATTGGAAAGGACCTTCTCATTCGGAAAAGGGGTGTCTACATGGAGCACTTCTTCTGATTTTATTCGGGATAAGGGGGTCATTTAAACCCACCTAATGTCTGAAATGCAAAATCCAAGGAATCACAGTTAAAACACACAGCAATAGACCCCCAGAGTCACTATCACCGTCTGTCAGTCTCTGTCTGATTTTTAAACTTCCACAAATTTGAGGCAGAGTGAGCATCTGTTCGCACTCAAAGATAGGTTATCCACCTTGTTTACCTCTGTCCCCCGAGAGAGGTGCGTCTCCTGGGCAACGCCTGTCCATTGGGTGAAAAGTGAGAGGAGATAAGTTGACCTGTAATAATTATAATAATTTATATTTATAAAGCGCCTTGTAGAGAGTTGATCCAGTTTGCAACTAGTAGCTAGCAAAACACGGACTGCAACACGATGCCCGGGTTTAGCAGGCTACCGGCGGATAGTACGGTACTGTAAATATCCGTTTACGTATTTATCAGACAGCCATTCTTTGTTTGAGGTGCGTGAGGGCGTGTACGTGACGTAGTGGTTAGGTGCCGGCGCGCTGCTACACAGTGCGCTGAATGCTAGACGTCCAGATATAAGTTGCTCGAATTATTTGACGAATCGTTGTAAAAGTAAGCAAATTGAATGAAGGAACTATACGGACACCTAAAGGGGCCCGACAGAGCAATTATGAAATTTAGAGGTTCACTGATGCAAGAGTCGGCCAATTGAAGGGTGCGGTAGGCGTATTTTGCCAGAACTCTTGACAAGCTGACTCAGTTTCAGGATCACTGATTCTTAGTCAGTTACTCATGCTGTGTCAGTGTGTGACGCACAACATTCTACATTGCACGCAAAGCAGGTCACAATTATGCACAATACACACAAACCAAAAAAAACTACAAACATATATTGATCTGCCATAACATTATAACCAGCTGCGCAACATTTCATAGGTGATTCCTCTGCTAATATATTAGCTCTGCCATGCCAAGTTTCTTCGGACACCTTTCTACCAGAACCAACGGTAACAGGAATTTGCATCAAAGCATGACATAAATTTCAAGCTTGGGTTGAAATTTACTCGCGTCATTCAGTCACCTGGCAAAAATTCACGATTACTTGTCATCACATCTCTAAGGTGGGGCAGTGCAATTAGTAAATTGTATCCTTGACGACCACAATTACATTAACACAATGGAGCAGTACCAACATTCACACTGGGTCTTATCGTCCACGCAATGCTGCTCTGCAAAGGAAACCAAGCAACTGCTAAACCACTGCCTACCAATCACAGCTGTACTGTGCACCAAGCTGTCCGGGCTAACATTCCTTGCATTCAGTTCAGACAAGTCATATTAACTTGAATAACACTAATAAGCATCAGATTGCTATATCACAAATTAAATATCTGGAGGAGCAGACGACAAAGAGCTTAACTGTTGAGGCATCGCTGATTGTCCTTGAATTGTTTGGCGGTATTTTGGATTTAGGGGAAATTATGTTAACCAAGAACATATAAATTGCAGAGTGCTTTAGATATAGCAAAAAAACTAACTTGTTCAACCACTAGCAACACAGCACAGACCATGAACTACTGTATGATGAGTGAATGAATGAAGGCTAAGAAGGCTAAGACCCTGCAGAGTGTGTCACATCACACAACCAGGTCACAAAGACAAGCTGAAATCCCTTCCATTTACCCAAAGATATGTGTCCAATAAACAACGGGAGTAACGAAGGCCTCCAAAAATGGTCAACACACTGGACAAATGGTAGATGATTACTTCGGGCTAATATTTTATCACAGCGGGAATACATGCTCTGTCTGCAAAAGGTTGTGAGAAAATTGAGTTGCCTCAAAGATGTGAAGTACTTTGCTACTATCAAAGCAGGGAACTGTTTTTGTTAGTTAAGGATATATGGTTTGAATATCTGACCTCGGGCTATTTACCATCAAGCAGGTGATATTTATATTATTATGTCTATAACCACTTATCCTGTTTAGGTTTGCGGAGGCTGGAGCCCATCTAGTTGACGTTCGGCGAGAGGCAGGGTAAAAACCCTGGATGAGTCGCCAGTTAAGCAGAGGGCCAACCACATTACCAGAATTGTTTTAAATAAGTGTAATTTGACACTCAGCCTGCAACAAGCCGTTTCGACAGCAACAATAAAACCTTTAGGGCTCCTAAAAAGCATGTGTTAAGTGTTATTTAATTCTGTCTGGTGTTTTTGAGATGTGGACCGACTGCTCACCTCGAATGAGAGTAAAATTACATGAAAATTGCTGAAGTTCAAATGGGACAAAATGTAGTGGAAGATTTGTATCAAGGACACAGATTAGAGATGCAACAATTGCAATATTCTTGGCCGATCATCTTATTTTTATTAAGTCTCACCAGACGATACGGATTTCGGCCGATTAGCATTTTTTGGCTTTAAATTATTAAAAAAAAAGAAAAAAGAGTGATGTATTTTAGGTGCTCTTATTTTGAAAGATCACAGTGGAAGTGACGAGGCGGGCCGGCCTTGTATAAGGAACGTGTATGTAAACAATTGTATAACATTTTGAAATGAAAATAAAACTTTTGAGGCCTCGTTCAGTCCATTCATTCCGTTATATGTTGGCATTCTTCAAGGACTTCAGGGCTTGTGGCTGGATCCGAGCTCGCGCTAGCTTTAGCCGCTCCGCTAAGGTTGGCTTCTAAACTTGTGATCAAATTGGAAGTTTGTGATCATGTTTGCTGTGCCAAAGCCCATTCGGGGTTGTTCCACCTGATCTCCTTTTGTCCTTAAGTTTTAAATCCATAAATGACGGTATTGACACGTACACGTATTGACACGTACAACAGCTCACGTACATTTAGCTGGCCCTGAGCTCCGGCTAGCGTTAGATCTCTTCTAACGCAAACTTCTTAAGCTTCTTGTGTGCGGCTGTGGCTCAGTGGGTAGAGCGGCCATCTCCCGATCAGAAGGTAGCCGGTTCAAGTCCCAGCAGGGTCCACTTGTCGTAGAGTCGTTGAGCAAGACCCTGAAACCCTAGCTCCGCGGGCGCTTCAGAGGGGCTGCCCACTGCTCCCTCAGGGATGGGTCAAATGCTGAGAAATAATTTCACTGTGTTGTACTGTGTATGTGACTAATAAAGGATTCTTCTTCTTAAATTACTATGTTCCTGTTCCTGGGGTGATTGAGTTTGATGTGCTATGTTTTCAGGATTGTTCCTCAACACTTAATTTTGTCCTTACTGGTGTAATTTTTAAACTTTGTGTTTTCCTGGTTTACTGGTTTAACCGGTCTCCAGTGTCTCTGTTCTGCCGATTTCATCAAACTTGGCCTCCCTGTCATTCACCTCCATTACAGATGCACTTGCGTTTGTGCTGACGTGGACGAAAAATTTACTCCATCGAAACATAATTGCATATTAGCATAAAAAAAACAACCTAGATGTTGATGGAGATGACTTATTCAAATTCGTTGCATTTTGACAAGTGAACCTTCCAAAATTGTGGCTGCAGACGTGTTAAAGCTGGCTGCTGCGGCTTCTGAAGGGGATGTGGCTTTCTGGCAAACATGGCAGACTTGTCAGATCTGAATAGATGTTCTCGGGGCGTTTCCTCAGGTTAGAGGACATGCTGACCTGGCAACTTTTGCATTCCAAATTTTACATTCTACATTTGTCTTTCTCTCTCACTCTGAAATGTGGCTGACTTATTGAACAAAGATTGGAAACATAATTCCACCTGTACCGTTAAAAAAAAGTACAAAATGTATTAACACCACTCCTTTCACTCAAAAGCTCACGAAACAACTTCCACTATCGGTGCTTCTCTCTCTCAATTGTTACGCCGGAGAAACAAAGATCATCAATAAATTCTGAAATTAAGTTTTAATATAAAAAAACATCTCTTCCAACTCCAAGTACAAATCTTCTGAGGGAATCTCTGTGCATCAACACTAATCTACACAACATCCCCTTGATAAACATTTTCCCGTAACATACACTGAGGCTGAAGGTTGTGCATACTTTAGGGTGACTCTGAGGAAAAGAACGGGTGCAGCAAGATGTCTTCTGAGTTCATAACACCAAACTACTGATCCTGCTAGTTTCTTATGCAACGTCAGAAGAGGAAAATCAAATTGCAGTACGTCTTACACTACGGCTCAGAAAAGACTTAACAATTTTTATACGAACCGCCAAACATTGTTGCTCACTACATCGTAATCTTTCTTAACCTCGTAATCTTTCTTAACCTTCATAACCTCTATTTCCACCCAACAGGTTATGAACTATGAAATAATTGGTCATCAGTGTCTGTCACAAGAAATAGATAAATATTGTTTATTGGCTGAAAAGACTCATGTTTACCTAGCACAATTAAAAGTGAGAAGGATAATTGCTAGCTGTATGCTAGGTGCCAAATAACCTTATTCACGACACTTAAATTGACAACTTTGTCATGCTTATTTGTTGGCGCTTATATCTGACAAAACGTAACATCAGATTAAAATTCTCCCCTAGACCAGTCTAGGGAAATATGACTGACTATAACTGTTTTAATTTGGTTAAATCATACAAATATGAGGGTATATTTCTCTTATCATACTTGACATCCCGCGCATTGTAATGTGGTGCTTAAATGATGTAAGAGATAACTACAACTTTTAACTCACTTTTCTAACCTTTCAAATCTCGAACATTAAAGAAAGCACAAAAACTTGAATTTTCATTTTCACTGCCATGGATGCACCAAATATATTACTGCTAAAGAAGAGTTCACTACTATACTCTGGAATTTCAGTGAGACTTTGCATAGCTGAAAAAACCCCAAAACTCTATACCATATTGTATTTATGGTTGACAATATTTCAAGGTAAATGTCACATGTTATAATGCTACAGTACGCTTGTCCTTTGACCCAATGAACTGTCACTGTAATATGTACTTTCAAATTTCCCCCTTATTTTTTAAAAGACATGTCTACTACCGTGAGAGTATATTTTGAGTGGCACAATTGTGTAAGTGCAAAAGTGACTTCACAACCATGAAATATGGTAACAGTCACACGTTTGATGACGTGTGAACAATCAATATGTGAGCTCAGCGCCATTCGTATCCAGGTTTGGACTGTTTTTCTAGAATATCTCTATCTACACAGCGAGACATCACAGCGAGACCAATATCTTTAACGCGGCTGCTGAAAGAGATTTTTCATGATCAGTATTTCATTGTATACAGAGTAAGTTCTTATACAAACAGATAAACTCAAGTGAACACATTCAATTATTTAATCAGAATTTAAATAATGCATTTTTTTTTTCTTGTAGCATATGTTAATGTTAATTATGAATAAACCTAATTTCCTGATTTCCATGACTATTCAATGATTGAGTAATCAAATCAGCTCATAGAGGCAAATGCATAATAAATATATAGCTTATTCCATTGAACAATCATATCTAGGTAGCTCGTTCTAGCTAGAGGTTTAGCGCCTGCACAAACGAGAAATGGTAACCGTGTGTGAGCATAAGCACTCCTTTACAGTTATGCGTTTGGCCGCAATAATATTGCTGTTGTGACATCGTAGGGTGCTTGAGCAGGAACCCAAACCCCAATTTGCTCCCTGGAGGCTTCACAGAAGCTGCTTGCAGCTCCTCGGGGAAGGGTTATACACAGAGAAATAATTAACGTTGTTGTCCTGAATGCATGCACTGTGTGTTTATAATAAAGACTCAGCCTTATTATTATTATTATTATTATTATTATTGTGATTTCCATTATCAATTTTTGTGTTATGCCCAGAAATGTGTTTTGTGAAGTCACAGTGACCTTGATCTCAGGACATTAAAAACTTATCAGTTCATTCTTAAGCCCAAGTTGATCCTTGTGCCAAATTTAGAGAAATCCTTCAAGTGGGCTTGAAGTTGTCTAAAATACTGGTGATACTTGTCTTATTGTAAACAAGCATGTATGTAAACAAATCAGTGAAGTCAGAAGAAAATGATAAAGTATGCTACCTTATCTTGGTAGTGCCCATATATCATACAAGCATTGTTACAGGAAAATATCATTTCCTTTCCAAAGCATTTCTGCTTCAATGGCTACTCAAAGCTTATAAGCAGTTAGCTTCAGACTAAATGTTTCCCCGATTTGTCTAAAGACCCGGTGGGCCAAAAGCCCAATGGAACCCCTGCAAAAATCAATGAATTAAATAAAGAACTAACATCCATTCACTTGGGGTATCAAAAAAAATTGGAGTGTGTGTAATAGGTATGTATGGGAAGAGAGCACTGCGCTGGTCTCGTTTAAAAAATCCCTTTGACGTTGCTAATGTCACCCGACGTCATTGAATCATTGAGTAACCCAGGAGGCAAATGGTCGCGTGTGCCGACAGATATCGCGTGCGGTTAACAGTCATAAACAGTCATAACTTTGTTTAATCAAGAGAGAACTTCTGCCATTTAAAACGGGTGTTTTTCCACCACCTTCTTGGGAGAAGTTAAAGGCAGAGAACCTTCATAAGGGATGTCATTTCTGTTTAGGTAGGAACTGTACAGTGGCTATACTATATGGAACTGATTACAAATTGTGAGTAACTGAGTTTGGTGTTAGGATCAGTTCAACGATCTGCCACCAAGCCAAAGCGGTCAACCTTGTGTAAACATTGGGGCATGGCGATGAAATGTAAAAAAAAAAAATTTAATAAAGGGGGGGGGGGTTACTCTCTTAAGTTGCGCGAATCATCCGGCGGTGACATTGGCGCCAGTAGAGCGCATTGCATTCGGTTTGACCGCAGCCTGGTGTGAGAGCGAGAGAGACACAGAGAGGCCGGCAAATTTACGAGAAGGAAATCAAACTGCCAGTGTGGAGAGAAAAACTGCAAATAAAAATGGAAAAATCCAACAAACTATACTGAGATTCTACTGAAAAATCACACATTTACTGATGTGTGGATATTTGGGGGATTCGGAGAAGACGATGAAAGCAAGAATGATGTGAATTGTAAACAATGTCTCGCCACAGTAGAAGCACGACAAGGGAACGGCAAAAAAAAAGGTAGAGCTCACATTCTTGACCAGCGTAAAAACTAGAATAACTGACATGTTTTGATTAAAACATGACGTCTGTGCGTGTTTGAGGTTGCAGGCCAATTTAGGTAATTCATTATTTCAAATAAATCTTTGACGTTGGGTTATGCGTTCCGATCCGACAGAACAGACTATGCGTATCTGAGCACGCTTAGTTTAGTAAACTGTGCGCACAAGATTCACCCAGGCTTCTTTTTTATTTTTTATGTGACACTTGGGGAAAATCCATAACCAAGTACAATATAAAAACCTGAACAAAGCTTGTCGAGCTGACACTATTTTTATTGGAATATTGTACCGTCATACATTTCATCTTTTATGGATCTCTATCAGATCTGTGAGTCCAACAAAATTGTTGCGCACAAATTCTGTTGAGGAAACAATTGCGATTCTATTGAAATCGATTTTAGAATCATTCTTTCTGTTCAGAATTGTAAAGCCTAAATGAACACTGATAGTAGTGAGAAGTAGCGATACAATTTTTTTGCCTATTCAGCGTGACGAAAGAGGACGACCAATGCTCCATGTGGAACATCTGACATCATTCATTTTCATACTTTACTAACATTTTTCATGTCAAGTGACATTAGCGATTTAATCGGATTCTTAATGTGGTCACTTTGCATCCCCATCAACCTCTGTGAGTTAAGAATCATCCTCTGTCTAAAACGGCTCTTGATACAGGGAATAACTTCTGCGGGTTAAAACTGACAACGGGTTTTTGCCTTTGTTATGATGACTTTTGCGACAGTAAACTGATAAAATACACAAACAGAATCTCATTTAGACGGGCAGGTTAGTTTTTCCCCTTTTGGACACCTTCCTTGAAGGGATGCAAGGTGCCAGTTGACCTGATTGCTGAATTTAGTGTTGAAGAGTTGCCATGTCAGCACTGGCTTAGAATACTTTGTAATAGTAAAAAGAAACAACTTCAGAAAAGTAGAGTTAATAACCCGTAAAGATCCAATTAGTCAATGATAGCGTGGGTGGTCTCTTGACAGCAAAATGCTCACAGATAAACATAATGTAAGTCAACGGTAGGTTTCCAACCAACACAGAAACAAGCACAAGTAAGAGCTACCAATATGTGGAGGACTTGATCGGCTGCAGAAAAGGAATGGCAACCAGAGGCCAAAATCTAAAAGTTTCAAAACCATGATGGGTAATGAATTGTCAGTGCTCTTATTTTGAAGGATAAGATATAAGACACTTTATTGTTATTGTACAGAATACAGCGAATCTAGGACAGTGGAAGTAAGGTTGGTTGGCACTGTGTATGTGTTCTGACTTGTTGACATTAATGTATGTTACGTCTTCCCCGCGGTGTGTTTCTAAAACCAATCGTATGACATTTCAAAGTGAAAATAAAAAATTCTAAGCCTCGTTCAGTCCATTATGTTATATGTTGCTTTTGTTCAGGGACTTCAGGGCTCGTGACTGGGAATGTGCTTTTGTTTGCTTTAGTCGCTCTGCCAATATTAGCTTCTTGAAACGTCCACGTGTTGATTCGTTGCAAATCTATTCATAACCTTTGTCTTCATCAAAGCGGTTAAGACGTAGATCTTCAGCTATCATCTTTGAGATGAGGACTGATGCTTGTTCTGCGGGTCTTACATCAAATTGAATTAATCGACCACCATTTGTTGCACAGTGGGTGGATCTTCCTCTGGGGGCTTTTCTCTCAAATGATGATAGTAAACAGGATGACAATAGGGAACGGATAAAGGAGAGTTCAGATGCTAAAACCAGGGGATAGTGTTAAGATAGGGATAGCTTTCTAATTTAGCGAGAGGTAAGTAAAAAAAACATAGTTCATCACCTCGTTGGGGTGCAATGACCTATGGTCAGACAGTGTAGCGAAAAAATTACAGCTTCTGTTATCATCTCAAGACATATACAAATCTATATAGTTATACAACCATACAACAGGTGTTGTTGTTCTGTGACATCATCAAACAAGGTTTTTCAGTGACATCATCAAACAAGGTTGTTTTGTGACACCATCAAACAAGGTTGTTTTGTGACACCATCGAACAAGGTTGTTCTGTGACACCATCGAACAAGGTTGTTCTTTGACACCATCAAACAATGTTATTCTGTGACACCATCAAACAATGTTATTCTGTGACACCATCAAACAATGTTATTCTGTGACATCATCAAACAATGTTGTTCTGTGACACCATCAAACAAGGTTGTTCTGTGACACCATCAAACAATGTTGTTCTGTGACACCATCAAACAATGTTGTTCTGTGACACCATCAAACAATGTTGTTCTGTGACACCATCAAACAATGTTATTCTGTGACATCATCAAACAATGTTATTCTGTGACATCATCAAACAATGTTATTCTGTGACATCATCAAACAATGTTATTCTGTGACATCAAACAATGTTATTCTGTGACATCATCAAACAATGTTATTCTGTGACATCATCAAACAATGTTGTTCTGTGCTATGACATCATCAAACAATGTTGTTCTGTGCTATGACATCATCAAACAATGTTGTTCTGTGCTATGACAGCATCAAACAATGTTGTTCTGTGACATCATCAAACAATGTTGTTCTGTGCAATGACATCATCAAACAATGTTGTTCTGTGCTATGACATCATCAATGTTGTTCTGTACTATGACATCATCAAACAATGTTGTTCTGTGCTATGACATCATCAAACAATGTTGTTCTAGGCTCATTTTGCTTTGCATTTTGAAAAGTTACACCACCAACCAATGGACTGAAGTACACAACAGTGTCCTCAATCTCATTGGCAGGTCCATGTGCATAAGGAGAATTTTCATAACATTGTTGTATCAACACTGAACGGTTTTCAAACGTAAAGGAAGAAATGTCTCTCCACAGACAGTTGGTCACACAGTTAGTAAACTTGCTTGAGTCAATATGAAGTCCAACATGGTAAACAAGAAACAACCAAACATAGGCTGAGTCCTCTCCTCAAGCTCCAAGAATTGCCCATGGCCTTTTGGTGGGACCCTGCTGTTTATCTGACAAACTCTGTCTGTCCTGACAGTTTTAATGGACAACATCCAGACCTTAAAATACTTAGTAGATCCTCCAAGTTGAAAAATTGCCAAGTCAAATCTTACCTTGACTGATGAACTCCGATGAGCCTACCCCCTCATACCCGTCTGATCTCCTTAAGCCTTATATTCAATAATGTGTGTTCTTCGTTTAGAAGACTTTTTCTCTCTATCTATCCGCAGTAAAAAAAAGTAAAGGGGAAGCAGGGCCTTTTTTTATCAAGCTCCTCCCCTGGTGTAACCTACCTGCTGACATCAGATGGTCAAACTCTGTTACGATCTTTCAATCAGAACTCAAAAGTTTGTGTTTGCACCTTAACTTTCAGTTTCTAGCAGATCATTGGATTACACCAGGCTCTGTACTGGTTACATGTCTCCCTCCCTCTCTCTATTGTTTTTCTTCTGACTATTTGCCTTTTGAATGCTAATGCATCCTGTCCTCTTTGCGGGTCTTATTGTTGAGAGGAGTTCTGGTTGCCCTGCTGTGTTTTGCAGCACATGTAATTTGCTTTATGTCCTCCCAGGTTGATTCACAAATTTTCTGATCTTGAATTCCAACATACAATTTTTATATATTGCCTTATTCTGTATCTATTACAACTATTAAATGTTTGTCATGGGAGAAGGATATGTGAAAAATTGAGTTTTTCCTTGAATTATGGAGCAATTGCTATATGTGCCTGTATAAAAAATTTTAAATGACTAGTTTGTGATTTGAAAAAAAGATCGAAAATTCGAAAAAGATCCAATCACTTTCAAAATTTAAAGGAAAGAATATTGATTCAACTCAGGGGGCACTTTTCGCTTTAATTTCTTTTTAATCTTATTAGATAAAATGTTAACCATTCACTAAATGGGCCGAAACATCCTACAGTCAAATCTTTTCTGATAATGCATCTGTTGCTTCCCTGATCTTATCAAGCAATGCGTAATACAGGCGTCAGTGCTGCGGCACTGTTCAATCCAACAGGAGGTCTGCGTAGAGGCCTGTCTGTGTGGCGTTTGCATGTTCTCCCCACGTCTGCATTGGCTTCCCCCAACAGTCCAAAAACATGTTATATACTTGAATTGGCGACTCCTAATGCTTATAGATAACATATGTTTGCAGGAGTGGCAAATTGCCTCTTTGTGTTGGCCCTGTGATGAACTGGCAACTCGTACAGGGTGTACCCTGCCACTCGCTCAATGTCAGCCAAGATGGGTTCTTGATTTCCGTGACCCTACACAGGATAAGTGGTTAGGAAGGTGGATGCATGGATGGATGGATGGATGGATAAGGCACAGGCATTATCAGTCATCCTGATTTACACATTCTACCTGGTCAATATTGCAGAGACTTTTAAGCATCACAAGCATTTGGCATTTCACAATTACTGTCGTCCCACTCAGACTCTCAGTTGTTTTCTGTGCTGTACTGTGAGCTCCACAGATACCACTATCATCACAATGTACCACATCACCAGCATCACCACAACACCAGATGTGGAGGGATGGAAAAGTTAAGAGGAATGTCATTCTGGCTTTCAGAGTTATCCCCAGTGTAACGTTAATATAAGAGTTAATCATTCCAAAAGGGGAGACTATAAGACTAATTTTTAACAGTAGAATCAGAAGCAAGTGGAGATCTTTTTTAGGTTGAAGACATTTCACCTCTCATCCAAGAGGCTTCCTCAGTTCTGACCGAGTCCACCAACCGACTCGCATGTTGATCTAGCAGGCTAACACTTGTATCCCCAATGATTCTAATAACTCACAATTGTGATGGCTGTACACATTTTACAGTTTTTGTATGTATCAAACACCTCACAGGAGATTAAACACCTAACTCCCCCACCAGTCAGTTAGAGAGAGAAAGACTCTAGAATGAGAAGTGAATGTCTACAAACCTAAAAAAAAAAATTGATTCAACCTGGGGGAATGACAGTCAACACTAATATTGAAAGTCAAATAATGGGAATAAAATTGCTAGGGGAAAGGAACATGCCAAAATCATCAGTTCAATTGTGACTTAAAATGTAAAAGAAAATACGAAATTATACTCATAACGATCATAAAAAAAACACGACTTGTCTACTTCTAACGCCCTTACAAAATATGTACAGAATGTCCGTGAATTAAGTGCAATGGGTTTTTAGGAGATGTGGATGTACCCTACCCCAGACCCCATAAGCTACAGGACGGACAAACAAAGGGAAACCCTATATGCCCCTTTGGCTAGGGCATAAAACAGCCCTAGTGGGTTGTGGAAAATCCAGATGTGTCGTAAAGGTTTCAATCCTGATGCAGCAGAATTAGAGGGATCTCAAGTCATGCCTGTCTGGTTGAATCACTTGCATGCCTCTATTTTCATAAGAGGCATTCCTCCTGAGGCAAATCCGAGGTTCATCACAAAATGCAAAGTGACATGTGTCCACTACTACTAGCCGAGGGTTCAAACTGTCTGTATAGTCTAAAAGTAGAGCAATTGGGAGATTCGGAATATAAGAGATATTCTAGCACTAAGCCCTATCAGAGGCATTAGAAAAAACGTAATAATTCAGATACATCTCATTAATAACACATCATAAATAATATCACATGAATAATACCACAGTAATGCCTTCAAATAGTCGACTTCAACGGGAGATGGCTACAGAGCAACGGGAGAAGACTACAGAACATGCCCTTTAGACTTTACATTCATCACTCGCGAATTGGATCCGTGACAGAAACGCTATAATTTGGTTACAAACGCAAGGTATGCGTTTAATTGTCGTATAGTCTGGCGCAGGTGATGTCTACTAACCAGTCGTGGACAGAAACACACGCCCAGGCAGAGGCACCACCGTCCACCATTACGCCTCCATAAAAAGGCTTTTCACGGTTGAGCTAATCTGACAAAGTTCTGAGATCAATGGCTCATAAAGCCATAATCATACAAACATCCGAGGCATCGAGGGGCAGTCGACTTAGCAAGAGCCGGCGACAATCCTCATTACGATGTTCACTGTGTATAAGTGACTCAACTTTGGCCAAAAGAAAAGACACCTTTTTCCAACTAAGCCATCAACAACAACAAGCTATCTCATGCTAACGTTGACTTGGCTTGCCAACAACAACCTGTCCATCTGTCCGGCTACCAAACCAGCGGCTAACTAAGGGGAGCTAACAAGCATTAAAACCGCGTTAGTTAGTTGCAGAAATTGTAGAAAAGTCGCCGATGGGGGAGAAAATGCGGATTTAAATACGTTGATGGTTATTATGATAGTTAGCGCGGATGTCTGTAAGCGTCCGAATAGCGATACACAGCAGACAATGAAAGCGACCTCATCTCACTGAGCTGCTAGGTATTAAAAGGCTAGCCAGCTAGCATGCTAACCTAGCATGCTAACGGCTGCTAAGTCCCTGGACACCCGTCTGCTCAGACAGACGGTCGCTAATTTTATTCAGAAATAATTAAGTCTTAACTACATGCAGAAAACGGCTGTTTTAAGTGGGAGCTTTAGAAGTTGGCTCCAGCAAGAGTATATAAATGGGTAACTTACATCTTATCCTACTATCGGGGCATCCCAAATACAAGTTTTCCGGGGAAGTTAGTTTTAATATCGCTCGACTCGAGAGGCGGGTTGTTCTCTGCGCTCCGTGTTCGGTTGGAGTTCGTGTGTGGCTGAGCGACACCAAAGGTTAGCTTATCAGGCTAGGCTAGCTAGCTTAACTTCCATTAGCCGGGCTAACACCGACAGAGAAACTTCCTTTCATCGTCATGTATTTTAATTGGAATTTAAAAATTATGGATTAGCTCTTTGGATAATGAAAAACTTGGACTTACGAAGTCTAGGAGGGGCTTCGCCGAGTTCCCCCGCGATATTCAGATGTGTGGTCGTGGAGTATTTAGCTGGCTTCGGTATAAAGATCCCGGGGATCCCCTCTGTTCTGTCCGCTGCCACTCCAATTGCCAGATAATGTAATGAGCCACCACAGGCGGCGTCATGCTGCGTTCCGGACACCTCGGAAATGTTAATTCTCCTACTGCTGCGATAAAAGTAGGATTATGCGTTTTTAAGAAAATCATCGGAAGCACTACTAAATGTCGGCAAAAGTTTAAAAAAAAAAAAAAAAAAGGAAAAAAGAAAAGTAAGCACGTTCTTCTCTCGATCTCTCGAATACAAATAGTTACTTGTAAAAAAAAAAGAAGACTTTGGTGAAAGTAGAAGAATTCATTGAAGCGTGTAAACACAGGTTCTGAAATTTTATAAAAGTTTTTAAAAAAAAAGCAAAATATAGACATTTCCACCAACTCTAATGTTCAAACCGAACTGAACGTCATGTCACGATATAAAATAAAGTCAATTTTATTTCAGCATCTATTACTGTCATTGAAAAGGTGTGCTTATATGCGGCGTGACTGACCATTTTGTAGATCTCAAGTAGATTAAACCATGAGAAGTGAACTCACCATCTACTCTACACTGTAAAAAAAGAAAAAGAAGAAGAAATAAAAAGTACTGGCAGCTCTGGATGTTTGAAGTTTCACTGTAAAAACACATCGGCCATATGCAATACATCACAGTAAAATACCATGAAAAGACCACAAATCTACTATAAACGATTTAAGGTACAAGGTATTAAATAAAATTACATTAAAACCTAATAAAGTCAGTTTTTTAAAACTTGAAATCAACAGTAATAACTATTCATATAATAATAATACTTTTAATTTATAATGCACTGTTATATGCATATGTTATACACATATGTTATATGCATGTTATATGCATTCATACACTGTTGTTAATTTGTTCCTGTCGGAAATTCAGGTATGCGCTTCCTAGGTAGTTTAGTAGTAGGTTTTACTGTAGAGTTAAATGTAAATACTATACTGTAAAACATTGTCAGTTAAATTGTAGTTAAATTTTTTTTAAAATACAACAGTAAAGATGTTCATTTTCAAAACATCATTAGATCTGGTAAATTACCCAAAATCATAGTAATAGTAGTAATAATAATAATAGTAATAATAGTAAATAGAATTCTTTATTATTTTTTTTATTATGTGGACAGGGTCAAAACTTAGTATTGCTCTTTAAATACACTACAATACACTACTCAACATGTCCACAACTGCACATTTAATTTAATTTAATTTATATGAAGTTAAATGTGGGGGGGTTGCAGCAAAAGGGAACCTAAACAATATTACTAAGGTGGTTTTATTGTTATGGCTGGTTAATGTATGCACCATCAACATATCTGACACACCAACATATCTCAAAATTCACTTCACATTTCAACGGTTCCTTCTTATCTACAACAACAAGACCAATAATAATAAATAACTCTATTTGTATAGCACTTTTTTTTTAATGTAAAAGGAAATAAAGAAAAAAAAATCCTTCACACAGATAAACTCCGACAAGAGATGCCGCCTACCTGACTCAGCATTTCTCTCGTTTTTAGTGTGATCCTTCCAGTAGTTCATGCGGCATCAAGAAAGATCATTAAAATAACTCTATATCAATGCTTTTAAATAAAAAATTAGAAAAAGATTCAATTTGTTTAAAACTATTCTCATTTCTGTCTCTCCTATACAATACTGTTATTTTAAGGAGATGTTTGAGATCCAAAGGGCTCAGAAAGTAAATTTTCTTCTAATCTCTCTTTTATTTATGTATTTAAAACATTTTAGCCTGTTAAATCATTTTTTTAGTTTTTTTTAATCTAAATGGAAAAATTATTCCTCAGCATATTTTATTAAATTTATTAATTTGATATCCTAAATACTCTAAATTAATCATAAAATTATTTTTTTTAAAGAAAAAGAAATAAAAAGATTATTTATTGAATTTATTAAATACAATTTTTTATAATAATTTAATTAAAATTAATTAATAATTTAAGGATTTTGTATTTCATGGAGAATGGTAAATTCTAATTAGAGTCTCATCTTTGGAGGCTCTATCCGTGGTCCCTTACTCTTTATTAAACACATGCGGTCAATAGGTCATAGGTCAAAAAACCCAGTTGTGCCGGACATTAAAGGGTTAATGTTGTTTTTACAATTTTTTTTAAATATGCATCAATGTTCTTTTGCACGGAATGTTCTTGATGGTTTGTGTAAAGCACTTTGAGTTGCCCTGTTGCTGAAATGTGCTGTATAAACAAAGTTGCCCTGCCTTACACTGAGTGACTTCTTGCCTGCAATCATGCCCAACCCTCCCTGCAGGTTTCACCAAAATCTGTCCGTGAAAGAATCTCCAGGATTCCTGCAGAATCCTGGAGAAAGAAAAAACTTTCCTTTTTGTCCTGGAAGTTAATAACAGCAAAGATTCTATAAGTCAAATAAAGTGCCGACACGGGCTGTTGGGTTTCATTATCTTACTTTCTTCATCTTACTTCCTGGTTCCATCCCACTGATGTTTAATGATATTCTGACTCTAAAAGTGAACGATGGCCCTCAGATCGTTTCAGAAACTCCCAGCATTCCTGATCCTGAACATGTTGATCAAACATGAAAGACATTATGATAATATTTTACCTGATTGTTGATCAGTGACACATTGACAGACAGACGGACATGTTTGTCTGTCCGTCTAAACAGAAAGATAGACAGGCAGACAGACACATAGACAGACAGACACATAGACAGATAGACTGACACAGACAGACACTTAGAAAGACAGACGGAAACACAAAGACAGATAGACAGACAGACAGACAGACAGACACATAAACAGACAGACACATAGACAGACAGACAGACACATAGACAGACAGACACATAGACAGACGACACATAGAAAGACAGACAGACACATAGACAGACAGACACATAGACAGACAGACAGACAGATAGACAGACACATAGACAGACAGACACATAGACAGACAGACACATAGACAGACAGACAGACAGACAGACAGACAGCATACCTCAGATGCTTCATTGGCTCCTGAGGAATATGGCGGCCAAATCAACACCCAGAATGATTGAATACCATTTCCCTGAGGAGGTAAGGGTAGGGTAGGGGTAGGGTAGGGGTAGGGGTAGGGGGTCAGCGATGGCGTTGAGGTATGGTGGTACACGTCCAAGTAACATCCTCACAAATGTTGGAATGCGAGAGCAGCTGAGGAGGGACAGATTGCAGAGCAGAGAGGGGCACCGACCCTGTGCCCACTGTGTGACATCACTGAAATACACAACTCCACGTCCACGCCAGGCCACTGTTTTGGCCACACGACTATTTCTGGTCATGTGACCTGCTTCCAATGGCTATCCGCAGGAGGAGAGTGAGACCCCCCCCTTTGATTCTGATCCCAAAGCTGTTGGAACCAGCTCTGATCTCAGGGCACCAACAGACACATCGAGGGTCAGTCCAGGGAAATAGTGACTGATAATGTAAAGCCTCAGGCTCAGGTGTTCACAGGTGCGTCATCATTCAATGTGGTCTTTGCAGCCCACCCATGTTCATATCTGACTGCCACACACTGGATCATCAAACCGATATTGGCCTGGGGGATGAGAACTAAAGTCAAGAGGATTCCTTGAAGAATGAGGGCCCACTTAGTTCAAATACTCAACCGTACTTGGTCCTACCTGGGAAGAAAGTCAACATTTACTCAGAACACGTGGGTATTTATGCTAAACTCAACAGGAACCAGCGCCCCAAGGTGGATTTCAACCCAATACCTTCTTGCTGTGAGGTTGACTGCTATGCCATCAAGGTCCCGGCAAGGTTTCACAGGAAATGAATCGATCAGAAGGCTGTTCATCTCATGATTAGTGTGGATTTCCTCATGAAAATGTAGACGAGTGATAAGACCTTCGTTATATCGTTTGCAGGGTTGCGTTTTTCCAAATACGTCCGGTAATGTTGAAACACGGAGAAATCTATGTTTTAGTCTAGTCGTTGAGGAAGCCCTTAAAACTTAGAAAACATCTCTTCATCCTTGAACTTCACTTCCTGAGTCGTTGTAAATAGATCTTAATGGATAAAACTTGTTCAGAAGTTTTAAAACTCTCATGAGGAACATCTCCCTGGGAAATCCAAGTTTTATTCAGAGCAATAAATCTAATGTGGAATAAATGTTTAATTTGTATCATGAAACGTCCAACCACATAAAAAAAACATTTAAGCTTGATATTTAATATCTATGTGTTTGAATTACATAATTATGACATAAGCTAATAGATTTAACTAAATAATTTGTTTTTTTTCCTCTTGTAATCTTCAACAAATTGCAGTATTCAGGCCTGAGACGTGGCTTTGTCAGCGTTCTGAATTGTAAAAGTAAAAAAAAAAAAAGAACATCTGTACTTACATGCAAATTAAAACATTTGTAAATTCTAGCACCACCTACAGGCCACTTGCATGAAGTACCTCTAACCCATGACGTCATGGGCGTCATGCAATCACGTGTCCAAAGAGCCAGTACTGGCTTAATAATTAACAAACAAAAATTGGTGTATCTATACAAACTGGTCGTAAAATTACAAAATTTCAATTGTCTTTTTATTGGAAAATTATTGAAAACAACGTAAGCAATAAAAACATAGGCATTGGATAGAATATGGCTAGTACTCGCGCTGAAACCGTGTCCTTGAGGAGTACCTTAAATACCAAAGCGTTGAGATTTCTACATATGATAGCTAAAAATACATATCACACTTTACTATACTGACTTTATAAAATGTCGCTGTACAATAAAGGTTTAATGAGTGGCGAGTCTATACAAACGTCGTAAAGAAACAGATTTTTTTAGTAGAACTATTGGGAGGAAGTAAAATAACAAAAATAAAAATTCACTTTTAGAAATCTGCAGATTAGTGTAAGCTCCAAAAGTCTAAATATAATTTGTAACAATTAATACATCAGAAAGAAAAATCTGTTGCTTTGAGGGGAGCGTGGTTTCCCCCCCCTCCCCCTCACAGCTACCAATCAATGCAATTCAAAACCGCTCGTTAACAAACCCAACTAAAGCATATTATGGTCTGTAGATGAGCCGCACACGGTGGATTGTGCGCTGTCCCGATAAAAAGCCCGCTGTCAGCTTGTATCAATGAAACTTTTCCTGTGTGAAAAATATATTACAAGATGTCTCTACTCTTTCTAATATGGATTTTTGTTCAAAAATGACCGACCCGGAATTCACCCCATTCAGCCCAGGTTACAAACTAGTGAACAGGGTGCGTCCACATCAGTAACTTCCATGCATGAAAAAAGGTCCATACAAAAAGGCAAGATGTAAAATATTTACAGTTACAAAAATATCAACATGAATAAATTAATTTCCTCTACGTCTCTTTGCTGCTCTCCTGCGAGCCGTCTGGTTTTTCCGATACGTGGAAAAGGAAAGCAGGGCAAATGCAGAGAGTGCTTCTCTATATCCGAGGCAGAGAAGCCCTTATATCCGTCGCTATGCGTCCTTCGCTACTCTAATCGAAGACTCGACCCCGGCCTGATGCCTGATTAGCCTCCGAGCCGTCAGAGAGCGTGAAATACATGTACAATAACGGTCATTGTTTTTGCAACAATTAAAATGCGATAGCAGACAATCAGGTAGGAATCTGGAGAAGCATACAATCCTCTCATATATCAGCTACAGTGGTCAGATAGCAGGTGGTTAGGCATCAGTCTGTTACATGATCGAGTCCCAGCTACCATCATATGCATGTGAGATTCATAGCAAGCTTGAAAGGCTGGTTGTTGGACCGTTCTGGGCTTGGATCTGGACAGGAGGCGGGCCGTCAGTCCACTGGGGAAACAGAAGACAAGAAAAAACACTATAAATCTCAGCGCCACAAACTCGGCCCACGCTGTCGTCTCTGACATAAGGTCATATGGTGCCGACCCGCTGTGTTCTTAAAGCACTCGCCCGGATTGAACTCCTCAAATGAAATGTGACTCATCAATAATCTCACACAGTCCATATTGACTCCAGCTGACCATTTCTGTGAAGTCAGCAGTTTCTGCTCTAGGATCAGATCAGATCAGATTTATTCATCGCAACTTTGAAATATTTAACATCTTTGGACGGTTAGATTGGCGAAACAGTCACTTCTTTGTCATATTCTTCTTCTGGGCGCTTGTTGGCGGTCGGCATCGAGCTCACCGAAGAATTATCGCCACCTTATGAACGGGAATATGGATCGTCTGGGCATGTGTGAAAGCCTTTCCGATTAGGTGAGTCGATGTATGTACACACGTACGTAACGGCTGAAAACTAGCAGATAGATCACAACAAGACAATTCTTATCCATCAAATTTGGACTTAATCAGACAAACATTTGAGAAATTATGGCCCACAAACTGTGAATTTGGAGATAACGCTCCACCTAGTGGCGGAACAATGCAACTAATCTTTCCACAAGGAAAATATCCTTAAATTAAAGGTTATACGGGTAGAAACGTGGGGGTAAACGATCCATGAAATAAGTTTTTGGGTTATTGCATTAACACTTAAGATTTGCGGCAAACGTGATGGCGATTCAATAAAACCCCAGACTTTTTAGGGACATATATATAAACACAGTCAACAAAATCAAACACAACATGAGCAATACTGAGCAGGAGCAATATGAGTTTCACATACACTGATGAGGTTGTGTTCAGGGAGGCTGCAGGCGGCAATGTGGTCCTGCAGCAGCTGCTGGGAGAAGTTCTGGTGCATCTGAGCCGCTTCGTGAGCGTCCATAGTGTTCCCAAGGGCCTTGTTCAGGTCTGCAGGCACAACACGCGGTCACAACCTCAAAAACCACAACACTTCATAATAATAATAATAATGGTTCAAGAAGGAATCTCTCACGCTCCTCTGACAGGAAAATGTCTACAAAGTCAGAGATTTCCTTTAAAATGGCCAAGTAAAGTATCTATTATATATCTATCTATAATGGAGTTTCAAGATCTACCTTTCAAGAGTGCCGAGGACCAGAGCTGCACAGACATGTCGGGGATCTTGCTGGCCAGCTGCATGGCAGGTACAACCATATTGTTGCTTTCCTACAGGAGAGAAGGGACATTTTATTTTTTAAAGAAAACACAAAGGGTGTAATTTACCTTTAAACAATTTAAAAAAGGAAATCCTACATCTCAGTGTTTCTCTGTAGATTGGGTTTGGATCGGGGCGTTTTGGCTTTAGTGAAGCTTTACTTTGCTCTTCTAGGAGAGAACCAGGATGAAGGAGGTCAGCTCGCTGCTGCACACCTCCTTCTCAAACCATCCAATGGTCGCCATACCAACATGGTTACGAGTAAAAGGTGTGACAGCCAAACTCTTTCAGACTTTACAGATCTAGAAAACTTAAATTTTTCTAAATCAGTAGCTCTCAAAAGGTGGCTCGGTCCGGGATGCAGCGAGGAAATATTCCGATGTCAGGATTTAACTCTAAATCTCAATACTTCTCACAAAAACGCAGTCCGTTACCATTAAAGTCTGACTGGCTTTTGTACATGTGTAGTAATATTGTCATGCATGTGTGATGGGACACATTGATAACTGAATCTGAGCGGTTCTGTGGAGGTGAAGGTGAAAGACACCGGCAGCCAGACAAAGAATAGAAACTATCTATGGAACGGTTTCATCCTCACTCTTTGCATAAGTGCTATAAAATCAAAGTGATCAACGGTTCTGAGCAACTTCCAAAACCGTTTGACGAAACGACGGATCTATCCGCAGCCATCGAGGGTACGGAGTATTTCATCGGCTTGGGGAAATAAACACCACCGATAAGAGAGTTTGAAAAGTGTCGACACGCCGCTGCTGCCAAAGGAGCGACGGGCCGGCATCAGTGACACACCACACATCAAATAATCCGATTCAAGACGTGGTTCTGGATACCACAGGAGAAGAACACCCAATAATTTCAAGCAGCGCCATCGTTTGTCTGTTACGATTCTCCATGACCCATTTCTACGCACCTCAATGACTTCATTTTCTGGAATGCCACAGAAGTAGCGAGATGACTTCTCTGCACGGCTGTACTTAGTGCGGTTGTTTGTGACACTGAGGTTTGGTTTGTGATATATTTCAGCATACTGCAACAATCTTGAATAAACTCGCCAACTTTGTTCAGTAGGTTCTGGGCCCGTGGTGAGTTTGAGATCTATTTCTGCCACTCTAGGACATCGATGAAGCACATTTAAGTCTCAACTTGCTGCTGTGCCTGTACGATTAATTGACGATGACTGACAAATGTTTTCAGGCGGCTTCAATCCTTAAAGCAAACCAGACGTCAAAGTTTTCACACAGACGATTAGGAGGGTTAAGTTTTCAAGAAGTACTGTGTTTCAGGAAGGCATTGATTTCTATCTAGCACCCTTATCTTTAGATACAGACGCCTCATTAATCATGCAGAGTTAATTTTAGGACTTCACATCTAAGGATTGGATATAAAAATGATTTGAGTAGGATCAAAATAATTACGTATTCCACAAAGAGGAGTCTGGGTATTTTCCCGGTGTACAGACTGTTCTTGTTTTGTAAGAAACTACATGAATGGTCTCATGAAGGTGGCCCTGGCGTCTAAGGGTTCATGTGTGGGCGGGCGGGAACAGGGTGCAAACATTTTCCTCTTATCTTGATTCAATTAAAAACGATTACACAACGTGTTCTGCGCTTCTGACCTTTCATGATCTAAGGCTTTGATTCGGAGCCCGACCTCTCTAATCAGCCCTGGCGTGAAAAGGTGGAGCGTTTGTCATATACGGAGTCTTACTCTGTGGTTGCCCAGTACGTAGAAGATGTGGCCCAGCAGGACCAGGGAGCAGGCGGTCAGTCTGTTCAGATCCTCAGCATTGGACATCTTCAGGGTTTCCCGTAGGAAACGTCTGCCACACAAGAATGTATAGATGAACATAAAACACGTAAAGCGCTGATCCGGGGGCGCGTTTGGATCACGGGTTTGGATTTCTCATACTTGGCCTCGTTGTAGCGTCCTTGAAAGAAGGACAGGAGCCCCCTGATGTAGAAGGCTGCGGCACGGAGGCAGTGGGAGCTACATCAAAAACAAAACAGTTATTCAATAACCTGAGGAAGATTCGATATGAGTCATCACTTTAAGGTGTGACGCCGCCTTACATACACACCTCCTGCTCACATCTCACGCGTCTTACCTGACTGGGAAGTTGTGATCCGGGTTTATTCTCTCTAAGAGACTGTACAGCTGAGGGGGAAATTAAAAGAGCAGCTGTTAGTGAGGGCCGGAACACGTGACGATTTAACACATGACTTGGCAGAAACTGTCGGCTGATAAATTTGATGACACGGCGTCCGACTCCATAAGCGTCCTCAGAGAGCTCACGCAATATGCCCTTCCATCCAAAAATATTTAAATCAATTACCAGTTGAGCTGTTCATTTTGAATGCAGCTCAGTTAACCGGGTATCAAGTGACCTTTACTCTGCTTGCCTCTCAGTACAAAGTCCAGGTAAGCACATGTGCGAGCGGAGCAGGTCATTGTCCGGAGCATTCGGCGTTCCTGCACGATCTCAGGAATCGTGCAGGAACGCCGTGACCAGAGGCCGAATCCAGCTGCAGCAGAAGGGAACCCGAACACGGGCAGTGGGATTGCTTATTGCGTGGTCACCTGACAGTAAAGCACCTCTATGGCGCTCATTTAGAACCTCCAAGCTTCCATTCTTCAGTTTTTCATTTTGGTGTCGTTTCCATTTGAATGAATGTTTATTAACACATGAGGGCAGCAAGAACACAATCAAAAGAGATCTAGTGCAGATTTGAATGGACCTCCTAGTACAATCACTGCATTGTGACAGAGTCGTGGTTATAAACGGCGATAGATTCTGGCTGTATCCAGCTGTAACTGACGCCATTATAAAAAGGAGAAGTCCTTTTTCCTGTATTTGAAAAGCTAAATGTGCTGCACTAAATGAGACATTTTACTCATCCACGCTCCCTGGTGGACAAACCATGTAACTCCTTCCAAAACTAGAACGCTCGGCTCACTCTGGTCCACAGGAACATAATTAGCGTTGTTACATCATGACATTTTAGCTGAAGAATAATTGCTAGACAAATAACTATGGTTAAAGATTGAAATGTCTTCTATTCATTTTTTCCCACAATTATAGAATCAGTCTAATTACAGTGTAATAACACAAATACACCTAATGAGGAAGAAAAGCCCTTCTGTGCACGTTTATATTAAGACTCATCGAAAAGCTTCAGCAGTGGTTGATGGACAAATTCAATAATTGAAATTATTACCTGATTATTCCATGACATGTTAACATTTATAACCTAGATGCTATGCTAATTTAATTCTCCACTAAACGCCAGTCAAACATTTAAAAGAACTTTGAAATAGTGAAAAAATGTGACATTTATGTCACATTTTTTCCGTTTCACAGGAGGCATCCGTCCCGATTGTGAAAAATAATGGCGGTTTACGATCGCTATGAGAGGCCACAGATTTAAGGATGTAGCTGGTTTTCACTTCACTGACCTCCTGTTGTCGGTTTCCTTCCCTTATGTAGACACTGGCCAGGTTAGTTACGATGTACGTCCACAGTTCCTGGTGAGTGGTGAGCTGAAACGAAACAATACAGACGAGTTTGACACGAGAGGTGAGAGGAGCTGGTGCAGAAAGTACAGTAAGAAAGAGAAAGAGGAAAGGAGGAAAGGTGTTTGTGACGGTATTAGGAACAAACTCACTCCACTCACCCGTAAGGCCGTGGTAAACTGTGCCTCGGCGTTATCCATACAGTTCACCGAGATACAGTACAGACCCTAAAAGAAGAGGAGAAACAGATGGTTAAGCACGGGGAAGATGTCGGTTTGTCATCCAAATAAGAAAACCGTTACAATATAGAAAAACATTTGGTTACACAACAGGAAGAGCGTTGGTCATAAATAACTGCTTTTTATGTCTCATGTCAGAATTCCGCATTTTTGTAGGACAACTCATTTATTAAGTCGTTTGTAATGTACTGACTACTTTTTTAGTCAGGTTTCACCCTTTGGTTGTCGACTACACAAAGTAAGGTTTGCCTCATGAGCGCTGCTTTTGGAACGTATAACCTTAATGGCGACTAATATTCAAGAATGAATTATAAATAAGTGTTAACCCAAAAATTCCTTGAATTTGTAACCATGTTATAACACTTGTTTGGGATTGGGGTTTGTATCACCGATCATCTGAGGCCCACACGTGATTCAGGCGGAATAAACTTACCAGTAGCGTGTGAAGCTGAGCAGCATGGTTGGTGAAGAGTCTGGGGGACTGTTGGCAAAGCTGACACACCTGAGAAATCTGATCAGAACAGAACCAAGGGTCAGAGTTCACCTTCACAGACATGAAAAACACAGCTGGACCTTTTCTAGATTTGTCGTTATTCAATACAACAAAACCGAAGCGATGAGGAGGGATTTAGAGACGGTACCTCTTGTAATGCGGTGGCCTTGTGGCCCGTAACGAGTCTGCACATGATGATGTGCTCCAGTAGAATGACTTGAAAGGTAGAGAGGATGGGGCTGCAGTCCAACACTGAAATAATACACAGGAATTTAAGTGTCACCATTTCAGTTATTTACGACTTGATGCTTCTGTAACAACGGCTCTAACTTACTCTTTAGTTTCTCTAGTTGCATAAGAGCCTTGTCTGTGTATTTCTGGGCTTTTTCCAAATAGCCCGCTTGCATGGAGTGCATGACTGTCACCTGTTAGATGACAAAAAACAAACAAACACTGAAGACAGTCCTCATGTATACACGTTAAATAGAAACAACAGATATCTGATGATGACGTATTCCACCCCGACATCTCCCAAAACAACAGACAACTGAAAAATCCGTGTATGACATACTATCCATTTGTTGAGTCTAAAGTAGTTTATATTATTGGGTAAATGCAACGGAAGAGGAAGAACGACCTTCTGAGTCATCTTAACATCTTTTCTTTTTTTTTTTTTTTGCTCAAAAGAGAACCAAACAGCTGTTGGCCAAGACATCGATCATGTGTCATCTATTAGGCATTATTAATTACACAGTTATTAATCAAATATGAGCCAAACGACAGCAAGACCTTTCGTTTTTTGTGATCCCTCCTTATTAAAATTGTTTTTATTAAGAATTATTTTGAAGGTCAAGTACGTCAGAAAACATCTGTCGTCTACAACACCAACAAAAAAAGAAGATTTTAGTCGCGATTTCTTTCGACTATTTCCAAATTCAGTGTTACATGCTCGGCATGCCGCTTTTCCTGGAAAAAGAAAAGGCCACTGGTTTTGTTGTAGGTCGAATAATTGACTACAACATGTAGGAAACTACTTTTAAATATCCTAAATTACCGAAAAGATTAACCAAAATTTCAAAAGAATATTCATTTATTTTATACCAGATGTATATCAAGGCAGTATATTACGCTCTTATTATCACATTAAGGTAAAGATTTAAATAACAATCAGCCCTTGTGTTGTTTTTGGTGTTATTATACAATTAAGAGGCTTTTATATGGCAACGAGAAATAGAGTCGGCCTTACCAAATAGACGAGGACACACATGTGCTCTTTGGGCAGCCAGTGGAAGAGGTCAGCTGGGTTGCTGGGTAGAATTTCATCGTCGTGGAGTGTAGAAATGGTCTGGATGCATTGCTGCAGCTGCTTCAAGCATGGCTTAACGCTTTTCACCTGGAGAGACGACGACGCGGCATCACAAACAAATCCGGTTTATCATTCCTTATCAACTTGTAGAAAAATAAATATACAACTGAATTCTGTTCTATAAATTTTGTCTGTGTTAATAAACGCTATGAGAAACTGTCAATTTTATTTCAGCCCCCCCCCTAGGGGTTGTCCTACCTGTCCGGCATCAAGGTAGTGTGTGACTTGCAGGACCAGGAAGAAGACCCTGAGGGATTCCTTCTGTATTGGGTTTCCTTGCCAATTTTCTACAATAGTTCCACACAGTGTGAGCAGAGGATGCACCTCCGCGAGCTTCCTCTCCATTAGCAGCAACTATGAATAATAAAAAAAAAAAAAAAAATAGATTAAACAAGAAATTTTACGAGCACTAAGTTATTGATGCAAGATGAAACAAAAGCTTTCTTCTTAAGTTATAAATGAATCGCTGGGATGTGAAAGCACAAATAACATAACAGGAACAGATGACTCACCATTCCTTTACTGAGGAGAAACAAGGCCCTAAGAAAAAGAAAACATGGAGTAAGATTAGCTCGTGAAATACATCCATCAGGAGCGGCGTGTTTGTTTTCCACGACTAACCCTGTAGTTGTAATAACTATCAACAGGGGAGTGAGTGACATGTACCTAGTATATTCTGACCCGACCACTCGGGCGTACTCAGCCCCAACGCCCAGAAGGTCGCATGCAGACACCAAGTCTTTCTCCAGGGTATGAAGTTGCTGAAAAGGACATAGAAAATTACGGCGAATCCTACGCCTTGTTTCATATTGACAGAGTAAGTTCATGCAAACAACAGTCACACTAAAAGGAGGAATTATTTCCCCTTTTTTTTATAACTCAAGCACTGTTGGACCTGCAAGTGAAAATTAATTGCGAAACAATGCCACCCATACAGGGGGGATTTTATACAATTCCACTGCAACACATACCGCCAACTGGAACAACAACCTGCAGTGCCAGTAAGGTGTTTGTTGTGAGATCTGGATGGCCTTACGCAGTAGGGGCTTTGCAGAGTCCACCAAATTCTGAAAATGAAATAAAAAGAATGAAATGCAACTAATAAATACTAGATTACTATGTGTAAGCCACGTTAAACATAATTAACCCGTCTAATTTCGCTGATAACTATGTGCAGCTAAGCGAAAATCACTTCGACCTCAGAATAATCACCAATGTTAGCTTCAGTTTAAATGCATCCAAAGATTAGTTTACCTGTTGGCAGAAGAGTTCTGACAAAATACTAGCGGCTTCAAATTTGACATCTTCAAACTGGGGGACTTGTTGAGAGATATACCACTGCAAAAAGAAAAGGTGCAGATGTTAGCGGCGACGCTGTTTGATGTCTTCATGAACCAATATTCACGCTAATCCCACACAGCGGCTACCAGGCTAGCATCAAAGAAACAACGAAAGTGTCCGAATCTGGATTACTGTGTAACAAAACTCGCACATTTATTATATTCTAACTTGTTTGCGAATATAGCCTTCTTAAGGAAAACAAGGGGTTTCAGCAGTTGGCCAGTTTCGCTACTTGTGGCCTACATCCGCCCCCCTTCTCCGCTGCATCCCCGGTCTTTCCTACATCGCGCGCCGCTCACCGCTTTCTCCAGGTGGTTACGGGCTAGATCGCTGTTCTTGGTGTGGTGGTAGAGAACCGATCCCAGCTGTAGGTGTGTCCGGGCCTCGATCCTCTGTGGAGGTTTAAACTGGAACACTGCCTGTAGGCAGTGCACACACAGCCGTATTTTCGGTGGACTTGAGGTTCGAAAATGTTCCGCGAAGCCGAGAAGGGCGAGATACCAGCGCTCCGGAGCCTCTACGTTTGACGCCATTTTCCCCGACAACAACAAGTTTTTCACCGCTATGGCCAGAATCTCGGGTTGCCAGGTTAGGTCATCTGCAACAGACTGTCAAAGCATCTAAAACCCTATTTCATCCTTCTTGTTTTCTTTTCCTTATTTTAAATTTAGTAAAAATGTTGTTATCAACATTTAACAATTGTCAGGCATTTAAAAATAAATATTCTGAATATACATTCTTGAAAAAAAAAATGTATCAAATAACAAATTCCTCAAGGGCTGTGGCTGTTACATTTTGGACCACTGATGAATTGAATACATTTCAGTTCTGTGAGACTACATTATTATAACTCAGTGAGAGAAGAAAACATATTTAAACTTCACTAACGTCATCTTTCTGCTGTTCCCTTGAGGGGTTGCCATGGCAGAACATCTGTGTCCATCTTGATCTGTTCTCTGAATCTTCCTCTGTCACACCAACCAAATGCATGTCCTCTCACACCACATCCAGAAACCTCCTCTTTGGTCTTACCCCTTTTCTCCCGCATGGCAGCTCCATCTCCAGCATCTTTCTACTTATAGATGTGTAAACGATGTGTTCCTTTCCAATCCTGTCTATCCTCGTCACTCCAAAAGAAAAGAAAATCTCAGAAAACATCTTTGACTCATCTGAAGCGCTACCTCCTACCTTTTCGTCAGTGCCACTATTTTGAACTTCACTATAATTAACAAAAATAAGATTCTGTATGCAAACACATATTAAAGACAATTCAAATGTTGACTTTCAGCTAAACATGTGGAGTACTTGGACACTTAAAGTATTCCAGTGTTAATGTTAGTTATTTAATACCTCACATTGATCTTTCATAGAAACAATTACCTTAATTTGCACAGGGAACAGATTGGTTAATTAATATCGTCATGTACTGATTATTATTTTTTTATATAATTTCTTGTCGTGGTTTGTGGTCAAAACTGCTCAAAATTAACCTCAAAATGTCTCTGTATGAACAATCCAGTTTTATAATCACATCAGGAGCATAAACACAAACCTGGCAACCCAATGTTGTTGGAAATCTCACGATATTTTAGGATGTCACAGGACGCGAATTTGGGGATCCTACTATGACAGCGCCATCACCCAACTACTGTTCTCTGATTGGCTTGGTGTAACAATGACGCATTTACGTATTCAAAAACTAATTCGGTGAGAGGCTGCGTGCGAAACGTCACTATCAAAATAAACCAATCAGAGTGTGTGTAAGGCGGGTCATTAAGTCGCCATAGTAGGATTTATAAAAATAGCTAACTGGTTATGCTCCTGGGTATTGTAGTCCAAAAATAGTGACGTATGTTATCCCAGTTTTTAAGACCTTGAAAAACACCAAATAATCTCATGCGCAGGGCCACCAGCAGCGTCGTACGTTCACGTAGTCTATAAGTAAACAGCATCCACAGCTTGAGTTTGACAACCGCCTTTTGCAATCTTGTCAAACGTCAACAGCGGTGTCAGGACGCGCGGACATATCGCTGCGTGGTGGAAGTTGTTGACCCAGATCCCAGCAAACAAGAAATGCGTTCAGGGACCTGCAGAGCAGACCAGTGACTGCTGGAAAACATCTGAGTCCTGACCACATCGAGTGGTTTGAATAGCAAAGAAGGTAACGAAGAGGCATAATTTATTAAAGTATAATGATACGTGGGCCGTAAGATTTTTTTTTGGCTTCTAAACTATGATTTCAGTTTTGCATGAGCTTTCTGACGGTTTGCTCGTGAAGTTTTAATCAAGTTTTTCTCAGTAGTCAAATAGGTGAAGACTGATATTTATGACGTTTGCGTGAATGCGTTCTATGTAACCTCACGACCGATTGAGCTGCAGAGCTTTTTTTGCAATGTAATATAATGTAATACAAGACGCTGTTTACAAAACCAGGCTATTTGTGTGGGACGCGTGCACGCGTGCGGTCGCGCGCGGCGCTGACATAACGATAGCGAGGCGGAGCGACGCCGCGGGTCGTTGTTTTGTGTAAACAAACAGTATCTCCTTCTTTCTTTTCTTTAATCACGCCTTCGTATTTTTCTCCCATTCGTGCGCAGGGAGTTTGTCCGGATGAGTGCCTGAGAGTGTCTGGAGAGAGTTTGGGTTCTGTGCGGGCTCCGGATGAGCCATCAGAACCGTCCGCCTGTGGTCCAGGCCACGGTGCGGCCTCTGCCTCCCCCCAGCCAGGCAAAGGTGAGCATTCTCACGGCTACACTGCAAACTAGTGATTATTATAATGCTGGAGTTACACAGCCTCATCTGCAGAGACGGGATGGACACTTTAAAGGAACTCATCAGTTTTAATTAACAAAGTGGGATAAAATGTCCTTACAATAAACCACAAAAAAATAACAACACAGACAGAAAAGTCCATCATTTAATTCAGTAGAAGTTAAACTCATTAAGGAGGGAATGTTGTAAATTATAAATGAATAATGAAGGAAGGGTGAGATTAAATAAGTTTGTATTTCTTTGCACTCCTTTTTTCTTATATTCAAACCAACCTGATGACTTGGTTGGTTTTCTTTTACTTCATTATATTCATTGTCTGTAAATGTTTTTTTTATTTTTTTTTATGAAATGCTTTTCATTTAAGTCTTGTTATTCTTTTAAAAGTATTATTTCTCGTCAGCCGTATGTTTTTCTTATACTGTGACATATATTATGTCATGTATAAAAAAAAAAAACTGGTTAAAGGTTTTGATAATTTACTCAAAAGGTGGAAAGTAGTTAAAGAACAAAATAAATCCTTTTAGGGAGATTTATAATAGCTTTTCTTGTTCAAATCTGACTGACCCTAATGATATACTAACATAGTATTAATTCAAGGGATTAGGAACTTAATCTAAAGTTCTGTTCCTGCCATTCACACATAAATAGTGTAACTCTTCTTCTTCCTCTTTTTGGGCTTCAACAGAAGCCCGTTAAAAGTTGCAGCATAATCTCCTATGAAAGATTAGCTTTGGGTTAAACTACCCTAGAAAGAAACATTAAAATCTACTGTAAAATATATATTTTCTTTTAATCAAACAGATATTAAACTAAGAAAAAAATGTTTATATTACAAAAATCCCAAGCCATCTTATTACAAAAAGTTTCCACTTTCCCACAGGCCATACGTTAACAAAAAAGAAATACATTTTAAAACTTTTCATTACTCATGAGCAAGTACAAATAAAGATGGCGCCACAACACAATTTATAAATAACTGTCAGCAATTAAAAAATATTTGTGAAAGTGACCAGAATCCCCGCTTTATAAATTCAGATTCAAAAACATTCAAATCTGTAAACTAAATATTTGGTCACAGGTGAGTTTTTCTGCAAAGCTCTCCCTGGGGTGCTTGTGAACAACACCCACTCTGTTCCACCAGCGCTACACGGGGTTTAAGTGTGTCGCAGCTGCCTAATGCCTGGGCTTGTCTTGAAATAGAAAGTAGGCACGACCCGTGAAAAGGTTTTGAAGTCACAGTGGAGGAGAGGTGGTTGATGTCATTATTTGAAGTTGAACGCTCTCCAGCGCCACCTGGAGCTGCGCGTACGTGTGTCCTGCCTCAACCCGTGCTTCGCTTTAAATAGCAGGCAGAGGCCGGCTGATCTAATGCTGGCCTCAATTTTCCAAGCCATGCGGTAGGAGGGGTCGAACGAGAGGAAACATGGCAGGAGAGTTCTATTTTATCTCTGGGGTCGGGGTGAGTCGCCATGCAGGACAATGTCTATTCTTATAATTCATAATAAGAATAATATATTTATATCCCCCTAAAGCTGCTGCGGACCCTTCGTGTTAGTAATATTTATTCACCGAGGTGTTCATGGAAAGAGGATTTTACAGTGACTTAAGTCTTTCTGATTATTATATATGTCCAAAACATATGATCTACTCGAGGAGGAACGAAGGAATAGAGGTTTTGTCATAGGTTTATGCAACTGTCGTTAGAGATGGGTTCAAGGTGGAGGTGGGACTGCATCAAGGATCAGCTCTGAGCCCCTTCTTATTTACTATGATGATGATGATGTTGGCTAGGCGGACAGATGAGGTCAGGCAGGAGTCCCTCTAGACACTGATGTTCACAGATGACTTTGTGATCTGTGGTAGGAGCTGGGGGTATGTGCTGGAGAGAAGAGGAATGGAGGTCATTCACAGCGAGACAGAATACCTGTGTGAATGAAAGGGATGCAGGTGGAACGGGGAGGATGAAGGTGTAGAGGTGAAGAAGGTGCAGGAGTTCATGTACTTGGTGCCAACTGTTCTGGTCAATGAGACGTGTGGAAATGAGTTGAAGAAGCGAGTGTCAGGCAGGAGGATAAGAGTGTCAGGAGTTATCTGTGACAGAAGAGTAACAGCAGGAGTGAAGGGAAAGGTTTCCAAGATGGTGGTGAGAGCGGCTCTACTGGACGGTTCAGAGACGGTGGTTCCGAAGACAGGTAGAAGAGCTGGAGGTGGCCGAGCTGAAGATGTTCAGATGTTCTCTGAGAGTGACGAGGATGGACAGGATTAGAAGGGAGGACATCGGAGGGACAGAACCAGGTTAGACGTCTTCGAGACAAAGACGGAGAGTCCAGATTGCGATGGTTTGGACCCGTGGAGAGGAGGGATGGTGGATCTACTGGAAGAAGGATGGTGGAGATGCCAGACAGGAAAAGGAGAGGCAGAGGACCAAAGAGGAGGTGTCTGGATGTGGTGAGAGAAGACATTCAGTTGGTTGGTGTGACAGATGAAGATGAAGAGGAGAAAGCAAGATGGAGACAGATGATCCACTGTGGAGATGAAGATGAAAAAAATCATCTTCAGATGACTCTAGTGATTATCAGGACATGCAAAATCAGTTTAAACTAAAACAATGTGATGTAATGAAGTAAAAGACGTCACATTGTCTCCTGAACTGTAGAGGAGGAGACATAAATAAACTTTCTGAAGGGCCGTTTCATCCCGCTGCTCAAATTGCGAAACCTGTTTGCCATTCGTGCCAAATGCTTTTCTTATCATGAGAGGGAATGTTTGGGCTCAGCTGTTCCACTGAGTGGAAGCTAATGTGTGTACACACACGTACACACACACACACACACACACACACGTACACACACACGTACACACACACAACTACACACACACACGTACACACTCGCACGGTTCAGCTGTTATCTGGCGTGTTTTCGTTGTAGCAGTGGCTCCGACTGGAGTGCAGATGTTTCTGTTTCATCACACGATCGACGCTGAGCGACAGATACGGGAGAGTTCCGTGTTTGTGAGATTCGTCGTTAAACACAGTTGTTGTTTTTTTGTCCTCGTTAAAAGGTAAAGCAGCTTTAAGGTCATGAAGATATCTTCAGTTATCTGAAGGGTCAGTTTGTAGAAGTGTAAGATCTCTGAGGTCGGGTCATGAAGATATAACTGTGTGTGTGTGTGTGTGTGTTTGTGTGTGTGGAAATAGGACTTGAGGCCCAGATGGACGGCGCTGGACTCGCTGCTGTGTGGCGCCTTTGCTGGAGCTGTAGCCAAAACAGTCATTGCACCTCTGGACCGGACCAAGATCATTTTCCAAGGCGAGAATAAAGCTGCGTAAAATCCCCTGAATGTAGCCTGAGCAGAGGAGCAGGCGTCTGCGTGACCATGTGACCTGGATTACGTAGAGTTTGTGTAACACAAGGCAGAGATTGCTTCTTCTCTTTGAGTTTGTTTTTCGCCGTGTAACTATTTCAAGCCTTTGTTAATCCTCTTAGTAGAAGTTTAGCCTGCTTAAGTTTGGGTTTATTGTTAAAACCTAAACTCTCTCTATCTGTTATTTTTTTCTTCAGTGTCCTCAAAACGATTCTCAGCCAAGGTGAGTTCATTTTTCTCTCTGAGCCGCCCGTCAGGCAGATAGTGTTTAAACTGAGAGTGTTTAACTGTTAATTAAGTAATCTTATATACACACACACACACACACACACACACACATACACACATATATATATATATTTTATTTCTTTATATATATATATATATAGAGAGAAATATATTACATATTATAAAACATCTTCCTTTTTTGATTTCATACTAATCGAATTGAGACCATTTTTATTTTGTGACTTGGAAAACTGGATAATTAAAACAAACGGATTAATATTTCTTAAATTCACTATTTTGAGGCATATTACGGCGCATCCTTCGTGTTAACACGATAACTCAAAAACTCTTTCATGGATCACTTTGACGTTTTATACCCATATAGAACTTAGTGTGAGGAAGAACTGTATTGATTTTGGGAAAGGTCGGTTGTATATTACCAACACTAGGGGAGCTTTATTTCTCAGAGTTTTCTGAGAAATAAAGCTCAGAAAATGTGCGGAAGTTTTATTCCTCACCAAAAAAAGCGGACGGCAGATATTGGGCTTGGTTCTGTCTGCGCATCTGTAGGCGTGTGCATCCCTCTTCAGAACCGGCACCTGTTCTGAACAAACGTTGAAGACGGGAGACACTCAGCGGTGAGCTTTAATAGGACCTCCAGGCGACTGAGTAGGAAAATCAATATTTTCTCTTCTTCAGTTTGCGACACCACGCAGCTTGTTTTCTCGTAAACCAATCAGGGCAGATAAATAGAAATTGGTGCGCCGTCCGATCCGACACGGGTATCGAGGATTGGGTCTAGTGAGATGGCTCAACGGACCCGGCAGTTCAGCTAAATGTACCGAGTTCGGTACAAATGTGTTCATTTAAAGAAGGATGGATGAATGAAGTCCTGCTTTTATTTTGAAGTTTCCAACATGGAACAGGAACTTTTTTTTGATTCCGCTGTTTACGGTTCCAATCTGGCCCGGAACTCTCTGTTGGATAAGAACCCTGGGCTGAACATACATACACGGCAAGATGCAATTATCTTGATAGCACCGACTGGTGGGAACAGGAAGTAAGCCCTCTGTGACAAACATTCGAGTTACGGAAATTCCTCACATCAATTGTTGCAAAAGACGATCCGGTTTCTTTCTAGTGGTTCTTCTCGTTTTACGTGCTACGGCTTTGCGGTGACACATTTTGCATACACGTCCAAGGAAGGGCGTCTCTAACCCAACCCGTTGGCCGCCCGCAGGAGGCCTTCAGGCTCATCTCCTGCTCCTACATGAAGGACGGCCTCCTCAGCCTGTGGCGGGGGAACTCGGCCACCATGGTGAGGGTCATGCCCTACGCCGCCATCCAGTTCTGCTCACATGAACAGTACAAACAACAGCTGGCGGGCTACTACGGCTATCAGGGAAAGTAAGTACAAATATATATATATATATATATATATATATATATATATATATATATATATATATATATATATATATATATATATACGTTTTAGTCGTATCGTTTTATCTAATTATCTGTTTGGATATGGCTCTTATTGTGAAAGTTCTGGTTTCCTGTCAGTAGTTTTGCCGCTTTGAGTCCAGATTGAATTAATAACAAAAAAAACCTCTTGGATAATTAAAATATCTGTTCAAGTATGTTATATAAATTACAGCTTTTATGCTCGTCAGAGGATGGAGTTTAATTACTTTGGTTGTTTTTGTCATCAGGTCAACATTGTTTTAATTAACTAACACTTTAATTTACCACCAAAGACTTTCAAAACTACAAAAAAATGTCCCCAGATTATCTATAAATTCTGTTTATTTGCTAGTTTGACATGTTTTAGCAGGCTGAGGCACTAAGCTAAGATGTCGGACAACTCTTATACTTTTCAAACATCAGCCGTGCTAGCATGTGTCGCTGAGAGCATGTTAGCGTGCTGATGTTAGCTAACGTCAGCATGCTGATGTTAGCTAACGTCAGCGTGCTGATGTTAGCTAACTTTAGCATGCTGATGTTAGCTAACTTTAGCATGCTGATGTTAGCTAACTTTAGCATGCTGATGTTAGCTAACTTTAGCATGCTGATGTTAGCTAGTAGCACAGTGTAGCTTGGGTGCAAAATCAATCAAAACTTGCTCAAAAAATTGTTTTTATTCCAAAATATGGTTTCGTTTGTTTCAGGGCTCTGCCCCCTTTTCCTCGCCTACTGGCTGGGTCTCTGGCCGGGACCACAGCTGCTATGCTCACCTACCCTTTGGACATGGTTCGAGCCAGAATGGCCGTCACCGCCAAGGAAATGTAAGCCCCTACTATCTCTCTCCCGCTCTGCATCAACTCTACAAACAGCCGTCGCACAGCTCTACATGTGACGGTACCTTTTCTTGGACAGGTACAGCAACATCGTGCACGTCTTTGTGCGAATCTCCCAAGAAGAAGGCGTGAAGACCCTTTACAGAGGCTTCACTCCCACCATCCTGGGCGTCATCCCGTATGCAGGAATCACATTTTTCACATATGAGACCCTCAAGAAGCTTCACACAGGTACGAGACATTTGTGCTTGAACTCTTATTTGAGCTCTTCTCAGTAAAGGGACTTTTGAGAAGCGGTTGAAAGAGTTCCCGGCTCGGCGCCGCCAGCCTCCTTCCCTGCAGCCGCACGGGAAAAGAGGCTGGCGGCATTGGGCATGAACTTCAGAGACGCCTGGATCTAACCCCTTCCCGAAGATCTAGGGCTGAGAGCTCGCCATCTCTCCTCCCCGGGATAGCGATCACTTCAGAACCGGAGTAAAGTAAAATAATGTATTGGTGGCAGAATGTAGTAAAATTTCAAAATAAGAGTATTCATTAGTGAATTAGTCTTGCTCAGGGTTTTAACATTATGTTTGGTAAAACTATTCCTGCTGCATTATTGTTTAGACCCTTGTTCCTACTCAACTAAGTACTACTACCGGTTTTATCAAACACATGAGGAGTTTCTTCAATTTAACGATTAACGCGGACACAAATGTGGATCTGGGAATTTTAATCTGAAAAGTAACTACAGCTGTCAGATAAATGTAGCGGAGCAGAAAGTGTCTTATTGCTCCAATTACTCAAATTGGAGTAAATGTACTTTTCTTAAATTTCTGTGTTTCTTCCTCTCATTCTAGAAAAAACAAAGCGATCCCAGCCGTACCCCCACGAGCGCTTGGCTTTCGGCGCCTGCGCTGGTCTGATCGGACAGTCCGCCTCGTACCCTCTGGATGTGGTACGGCGGCGCATGCAGACGGCCGGGGTCACGGGCTCGTGTTACAGCACCATTCTGGGGACCCTGCGTGAGATCGTAACGCGGGAAGGAGTCGTATGTGGATTATACAAAGGGCTGAGCATGAACTGGCTTAAAGGGCCCGTCGCCGTGGGGATTAGCTTCACCACGTTTGACATCGCACACAGCCTCCTGCTGAAGTTACACCAGATGAGCTACTTCACCCACTGAGACAGAAGGAGTTCCTTAGGAAAAGCCCGAAAAAGCACAGATGAGACTGACGCGAGGGAGGAGGAGGTCAGCTCACGTCACACGGCAATAACGAGGCTCTGCAAGCGGGTCAGTGCGTGACCTCCTTCACACTCCTGCCTCCTTCACACACGACGTCCACAAGTGTGACGGGACGTCTGATGAGCGTAAAGAAACACAGGATTCACCGTCAGATGAGAGGAGACCAACAACAGTCTGGAAATACTAACAGAGTCACCGCTCTTATTTTGAAGTCATGGCGCCATCAGGGTGACTAAAGCGATTTAAGGAAGTCACGGTCAATGGGTATGGAGGACTTTTTTTTTTTTTTGTTGGTGTTATGTTATGATATAATTGCACTTTATTAAATCGAGAAAGTCTTTCCAACTTAATCCTGCGTTAAAAGAGTATTTGTTGATTTTCTTATTGATTAATTTGATGCTTTTAATTTGGAGAGACTTCTTTTTTTTTTTTTTTTTAAATCACATTGATCTTTTACTCTCTTTGATTCTTTTAATCTTGCATCGTTATGATTTGAACTGTATGGGTGATTGTGCGGTATGTTTTTATTTTTCAATGTTGTAATGGTTCCAGTGCGGATTGGACCGCCTGTGTGGAGAATGATTGTACCCGTCGGATCGTGCCAGCAGCTCCGCACAGCCTCACAGCTCACATGGCGTCCAACGCTGACGCGGATTTGAATGTCTAATATATGAGAGATGAATCTATTTGTTTAAGAATTAAACTGCCACTGCTTATGTATGGTCCAAAGATGTAAGCCTGAAAATGTTTCTAGTCAAACTGTCCATACAATAAAGTGTCGGTCCACAACATGCAGCAATGTCTCCTTTTGTCCACTAGAGGGGGCGCGTGACCAGCAAAGGAAAACCTCACTGACATTTTAAGACTTTAAGACTAATGTTGTTTTCTTTCTAATGGGTTTTTATTGACAGTGCAAAGAACTTCAAATAGAAATGCTGATTAATAAGATTAAGAAAAGTTATTATTTTATTTATATCTTGATAATTGACATAGATAAACTTTCCCAAACTAGGAAATTTACATACATTGCAGTCAAAAATGGAAAAATATAAATAATAAGGGGTATGTTTAAAAATGTACAATAAGACCACACTATATATATATAAAATATACAAGAACATAAACTAGAGAAAAACATATGAAGTATAAAAAAGGGATTGAAACTAATAGAAAATGCTAAAATATAAATTGAGAATATAAACCGATTAAATAACTAAATTCCGAGACAGTGTTTAAGTTCATGTTAAGTTAATAAGTAGAAATGAGGTAAGCAACTTTATTTATATTGCACATTTCAGCAATGGGGCAATAAAAAGTGCTTTACACAAACACTATTGCAACGAAGTACAAAAGAACATTAAGACTCAAATTAAAACGGTTATAAAAATATCAAGAAAGATTAGGAAATGAAAACACAATCTAAACATACATTAGTTCATATATAGTTATTTTGCTAAGTGGAATTATTGCGTTATTAATTGGTCCAATCTGTTAATAGTGAGATTTAAAGCTATGTTTTGACTTGAAGTTGTTATTTGTTGCTTTAGGCAGCAAAGATTTCCTGGAAACTGTGACAGTTTACCTGAACGAGTCCGTTAGAGAAGGAGCCCTCACGTCTGTCCTGGGGATTTTTAGAATCATGCATGATGGATAACCGTTTGTTCAATGTCCTCCTCTGCACCGCCTTCAGTTATCTCCCCCAAGGAGGTTATGTTTCTACTCCTGTTTGTTTGTTTGTTTGTCTGTTTGTTTTTGAGAGCACGATTAAAGAAAAGCTACTCCACAGATTTGCACGAAATTGAGACCAGAGGTATTTTTTGACACACCCCGGAGGTGATTGCAGTGACAATATGTTTTTCACACTGTTTAAAATGATATTAAATAGAACAATAAACCATTTGGAAGTCCAGTTCGGTCCTGGGATGTCCTCTTGACTCGGTGCAGGAGGTGGGAGACAGGAGAATGATGGCCAAGCTGTCATCTCTCCGGGACAACGTCTCCCACCCCATGCAGGAAACCATCTCTGTACTGGAGAGCTCCTTCAGCGACAGACTCCTTCACCCCAAGTGTGTGAAGGAGCGATATCGCCGATCGTTCCTTCCTGCAGCAGTCAGACTCCACAACCAGCACTGTTAGCAACACACACACCTACACAACTACACACACACTTACACACACATCTACCTTTTAATTTATTTTAATTGCACACAACGTTTAATTTTAATTTAATTTATTTTAATTTATTTTTATTTTAATTGCACATAACACAATGTTATTCTTACTCTGTGTTATTCTTACTCTGTGTCATTCTTACTCTGTAACATGCTCTGCTGCTGTAATATTGCAATTTCCCCATTGTGGGACTAATAAAGGCTATCTATCTATCTATCTATCTATTTGGAGCAATGATGTCAAATGTGGCCATTACTCCCTCTGTTCCTTTGATTCCTTTGATGTTTATTTGTGGGTGGAGCTGGGGTGCTCAATTTCAAGACTTCCTTTGATTCCTCTGATGTTCCCACAGGGGTGGAGGTGGGGAGTCAGTGGGCTGAACAGAGATGCTGAAGTGGAAGGTTCAGAAGACGTCCGGCTACAGAGTATTTGAGAGAGTCTGTAGGAGTTTTCTACAATAAATCCGCCATTAATGGAGAAATCTGCGTGAATTTTTCCTAAACATTGGGTTCTGTTGTGCCTTATTGGACATTTAGGCTCTCTGAGTGCTTTTTATGTAATTAATTTAATTAATTCTGGTTACCTTTCCTATCATAGTACTCTGTTCTATTCTATTCTATTCTATTCTATTCTATTCTACGTCCTACATGGTTGATATCTAATCTAAAGCCAGTTTCTAGCAGATGCGTACGTACTGATGGTGTCGTTGCACATGAAGTACTTCAGTGCACGTTAGTGGAAAAAGCCGGGGAGGTGGAGGAGACAAGAAGGAGGAGCTGAGTGAGGGACAGAGGGGTGGAGGTGACAGGAAAAGAGGTGTAGAAGGAGAAGGACGAGGCCGCCCTCGACACTTTCGCTTTGATTTGAATATATTTCTTCATTGGTAACACCCCCCCACACACATCCACACACACACACACACACACACACACACTCGTAGGTCATGTGGAAAACTGAAAATGTGTGTGTGTTAAAAGAAACAATGTTGATAATTATTCGTGCCTTGAAGAGAAAAGATATTCCTGTGGAATATTTTGTTTCTGTGAAACACTCTGGAAACAAAGAACACACAAAACACCGATAGGCTTAAAGGAAAATATACTGTGATTAAAATATAGGAAAAGACAAAACATTATCAAAGTGCAGATGATCAAAGTGGCTCTCAAAGGAATTGTAGAGAAAAGATCATGTGGATTCTCTTGATAAAGAATATTATTTGATTGACTATTCCAACATTATGTAACCAGTCAGGACTAGTGTGTGTGTGTGTGTGTGTGTTGGGGACAATACTCTTCCCAACCAGTAGGTGGCAGCATTGAGCGGTGTCTCCTCTGTGTGTGACCTGCAGCAGCGTGGAGGTTCGTTAAGCTCTCATCAGCTCGTGGCCTGAACTTGACCTGACCTCTGCTTCACGGTTCTCCACACCATAATGCTTTTGTTATTTTCATCTGCTTTTTTATATTTTTTTCTATCAAAAATGTATTTTAAAACATCCTGCATAAGATATTATACTTTATGAAAGGTGCAAAAAACTAATTGGTGAATCCACACTTCAAAAACTCGTCAAAAAATAAGAAAAAACAGTGAAATATTGTATTTACTCATAATTTATCCTTGTCTTTGTGAGTGTTTGTGTGTGTGTGTGTGTGTGTGTGTGTGTGTGTGTGTGTGTGTGTGTGTTTACATGCTATATATATATACAATCAGATGAAATGCTCAAAATTACAAGTGAGTGAGTAAAAGAAAATAGAACATAAATGTGGAAATGAAGTATTTATACTTTGTGTATTGTGTGATTTATATTTCTTTTAAATGCAGATATTCTGATGAAGAAATAAACGAAAGAGAATCATACTAAATTTTATAATAGATCTCATATCCCATTTATATAGATTTATTGATAATATGTGCATTTTTAATAAAAGAAAACATTACAATAAACCTTTACACACTGTCAAAAAAACAAACAGAAACATAAAACATGAAAAAAATAAATAAATCTGCATCACATATAATCAACACTTCTATAATAAAATATATATATTCCTTTTTGATCCTCAACCCCATTCATTAATACGCCATAGTAACAATAATATTAAAATGTGTTTATTAGTGATCAAACACGTCTATCCGAGAAGCTTTAAATAATAAATAATATATTTTTATTAACATCATCCGTGTCGATGTTTGAAATGCATTAAATCAGTCGAGATATTCCACCGTTGTCTCGCTGCCGTTTATACATCTATTATTTCTGCCTGTCTCCTGTGTTGTTGTTGTGTTGTTGTTGTTGTGTTGTTGTTGTTGTTGTGCTGCACAGGTTCGTGCGCATGAGCATCTGAAGAGGGATCCATCCTCCTCCATCCATCTGTTTGCTCTTCCTCGCTCTTCCTCTTTCCCGCCTGCGTGACCTTGACTGCGAATCACCAGATCTCCTGCCACCCCGCCGTCTGCAGCCACCCAGCCTGGTATTGCAACAATTGAGGCAGTACCACTTGGTGGATAACATGGTCGGAGGGTGGGTGCCTGAGAGGAGGAGGAGGAGGAGGAGGAGGAGGAGGAGGAGGGGAGAGATGTTTCTTGAAGGCGCCGTTGCCATAGGTAACCTGGATCTGTGCCAGGAGAGGGGAGTGAACCATTTGCATGTATTCAAATCTGGCATGAATAATTTGGCTTTGAAGCCGCTGCTGGAGCGCCGGCAGACAAAAGCCGTTCAAACAGCCGCATAAATGCGCCGAGAATGAGCCAAAATGCTCAGATTTCCCGCAGCCTACAAACGGAGCGTGAGCCCGCCCCGACAAAGGTGAAGAGGTTACACGGGGGGAAAAATGGCTCCCTGACGGCTAAATCAGACCCGGTTGCCGCGAGATGTAACGTCACCTCGGCATTGTGTTCGGATGAGGCCTAGAGGAGAAATGGCCGCTGTTTGGTTTTGGGTTTACGCCCTTCCTGTCACACCACAGGAGGCCGATGAGGGCCGGCAGAGTCGCTCACACGTCTGCGGAGTCCCGCCAAAGCCACACTGGCTCCGATCCAGTTGCTGTCACTTTTGAAGGTCAGCTCACCGCTAGCTTCTCGAAAAAGCAACCCCGGATCCAGGCTACCTTCCATAAATCCAGCAGCATTAAAACGCCCTGAGAGGCATTTTATCTAACATAAACGGTCCCATAAAGGTTCCACACTAAACTCACCTTAAAAAAAAACAGAGAAGCCAGGCGACGTTTGAAAAACTACCTAATCGTGCTGCTGCGGCGATAAAACTCAGTCATAATCCCTCCATGCATGCATGCTGGTATTTACAAGTGCTTGAGGAGCGTCATCCTCTCCCAGCCCCGGCGCTCCCTCTCCCCGTACCTCAGTCTTGTTAATTTTATAAGATCCAGCATATTGCCACTTATCGGTTGGCGGCGTTGTAAAAGCTCTAGGGTCAGTGCATTACTGAGCTGCTGGGCTCCACTCTTCCATTAGAGGGAGTGTTCAGGCTGCGTCGGCCTTCACTCAATCAAATACAGGCTGCTCCAAGTGCAGATGAGGGGCACACACACACACACACACACACACACACACACACACACACACACACACACACACACACACACACACACGTACAGATACACAGACACACAGACACACACGCACACACACACAGACACACACACACAGTTACACACACACAGACACACACACACACACACACACCTACAGACACACACACACACCTACAGACACACACACACACACACACCTACAGACACACACACACAGTTACACACACACAGACACACACACACACCTACAGACACACACACACACCTACAGACACACACACAAATACACACAGACACACACACACACAGTTACACACACACAGACACACACACACCTACAGACACACACACACAGTTACACACACATAGTTACACATATACAGACACCTACAGACACACCTACAGACACACACACACACACACACATACACACACACACGCGCACACACACACACACACACACACACACACACACACACACACACACACACACACACACACACACACACACACACACACACACACACCCAGCGGAGGTACTGCGTTCATTTTCATGTGAGCGTTTGCATGTGAAGAGAGTAAATGTAAAGGTGTGTGTGTGCTCATATAGTATCTGACATTTTCACCATTTGGCATTTGAACAAATGCGGCACTAAATAGGATTATCGCTCCATCCAATCTGTGGGTCATGTGGTGAAACAGGCGAGAGAGGTGCAGCGAGGAGCGGGAACGGGAGCGGGAACGGGATTAGATGTTTAAGTGGAATTTGCATTTGGTTCACAATTATCTTTTGGTAGTCACACCAGAAATGAGGTAAATATCTGTGCCTCCGCCTGTCCAGGTGATGTCAAGGTCACAGGAAGTTCACATTAGTGTTAATATTAGCTAAAGGGCATTCCGCGAACATAATGAGATTTTGCATATGACTTCATTTTGTTCCTGAACGCTGCAGAGGTGCAAGAATGAATTCAGAACCTGTCATAAAAGTTTATGTCATTTTTCATCACGAGTGTGTTGTGTCCAAATAATTTAAATTTCCTGTCACACTATCCGTGTTTACGAACGGATTTAATTCCTAGTTTAATCCGTGTAACTCTCTCTAGAGGGATCACATGCCTGCCCAGGCCTCACGCTCTCCTTTATGTCATAAACATGCGTGTGTTTCTTCTGCAGGAGTGAGGCTGGGGTGGAGGGGGGGACGGTGGGGGGACGGTGGGGGGACGGTGGGGGAACGGACGGCGGGGCCAGACTTTGCATGAGAATGGTCCGGGTCCTGTGAACCTTCTGCTCCCTGCGTCCACATTCAATAGCATCGCTGCATATAGCATGACAAACTACTAGCTGCAGGTTCTTAGAAGGTTTAGTAGTGTGTGTGTGTGTGTGCCCCCCCCCCCCCACCTTGTCTCTCATTCCACAGACCCCGTCCATGTCCTGACTCCAGGAGTCAGGGGGGGGTAAGGGGTGCTGAACCCCTTACCCTCAACTTGGTCCCCTGTGTGTGTGGACTGTGGGCTGCAAGTTTTATGAGCTGTCTGGGGAGTTACCAAGTTCAGGAGAGTCAGTGTGACGACCCCTTCACCTACACACACACACACACACACACACACACACACACACAAACACGAACGCACACACACACACACACGCACACACACACACATACACACGCACGCGCATGCACGCACACACACACACACACACACACACACACACATACACACACATATATACACACACACACGCACACACACGCACGCGCATGCACGCACACGCACACACACGCAAACACACACACACATACACACACACACACACACACACACACACACACACACAAACACAAACACACACACATACACGCACACACACAAACACACACACACACAAACACACACACCCAAACACATACAAACACACACACACAGACACACACACACAGACACATACAAACACACACGTACAAACACACGGACACACCCGTATACACACACGCACACACACACACACATGTACGTTCATACATTAAGTAGATTTTCTTACATCTTTGTATTTTGCATAGCTACAAAACTCTTCCGTCACCCTTTCATCACGCGTGAACGCGTGAACACGTGACATCAGAACGCTTACATAACCTTTCAAACTCGTGTTCATGATGGTATGGCCCGTCACTGAACCCCAGCCTTATCCTCTAAGATTTGCATATTTTGGATCATAACGTTTAAAATCCTGCATGTATGTTAAACGGGTGAAATTAAAAGCGTGAGCGTTCCCGAACGATACGTTCAATATAAATAGATGCTTTTATTTATTTCAGACTCTTTTATGTCAACTGATGCTTTTCATTATGGTTGATGTAAAGCAATTATAATAGCCAGAGATGTAAGTTATGACATCATCCTGGAGGGTTTGTGTAAATGGCTCATTATAAAACACGAGCGCATCCCACGATAACGGCGCTTTCTTCTTCACGAAGGACAATTACGACACAATTCAATGAGCCTAATCTGCAAGAATCGAAGTGTATGTATTTTTCCTCGTGTCATTTTTAACGACAAGGTCTCGGGAGGCGCGATAATTCTTCATCTGTACGAAGACAAATGTGATTTCTGGAATCTAAATAGAAATACAATGAATAAAGACACTCACATAAAACCGCCGTAACGTTTTAGGACTAACTATTAAAGCTAATGTCAGAGGAATTGGAGTACAATTTATACTCATATACGCATTTCTGTTTATTAAATCTCTATGTGTGATGAATGTTTGTTACATCATGGACAATTTAAGATTTACATTTATTACAGAAAAATGTGCCTGAATCTTCACAGAAATAACCTGATGAAACAGATTTTCAATTTATTTGCGTGAGATAAAAGAATTTGACCATTTTAAATAATCCTGTTTTTCCCCCCGTCGCATTTAAACTGCAAAGCAATTCAGAAAAATATAAACAATCAAATCATGTTGTTGTTTTTTTTTTGCTGTTATCACCTGAAATCACAGAAAAATGCAGAAAAAACCTTTGAATTCTTTCATTCCTTTGTTTTTCTGCTAATAGAGCAGGAGTTTCGAGACTTTCCTTCCACAATCAAACAGCAGAGGACCTAAAAGACAACCAGACGACCCCTGAGGGTTTGTCAAGGTCATCGACGGGCTCAGTCTAAAGCTTTGTACACTCTAAGATATCAAACATCATATTAACTTAATTAAGTCATGCGGACCAGTCCTATAAAAGGAGGACCAATAAAAGAGAAGACGACTAGATGAACTTAACGAACTAAATTATGTGTCATTTACTGAACACAATTATGTTCCACGCACTAAAAATAGTTTGATAATTCCCCAAAAACCATTACTGGTCCTTTAATGCGATTAAACTCCTTTGTTTTACGTTTAAAAGATGCAACTATTTCCTTCTTTCGACAAACAGAGAGTCATTTCATGGAAAACAGCTTCCGGGTTTTATTCACTGAACACAATTATGTTGCATGTACTAAACACGGTCATGTTGAATCGACTAAACACAATCATGTAATCACTAAAAACCTTATGCTAATAACATTAATGATGCTAAACTCCCTTATTTGTCAAAGATGCAACTATTCAGTTCTTTCATCGTAAAAAAAGTCACGTAACCCAAACAACACCCATGTTCCGTTTACTCAACACAATCGTGTTGGATTAATTAAACCCAATTATGTAATCACCAAAAAACATTCATGTGATTAATCCCATTTGTTTTAATTTTCAAAGATGCAATTATTTAGTTCCGTCATCGTAAGAACTTAATCCAAAATGAATTCCATGTTTATTTCTAAGAGTGTCGTGTAGAGGTGAGTTTTAATAAACTTAAAGTTGAACTTAAAGTGATGTGAATGATGTCGTGAGGACATATGAAATATAAAGACACGAAGAAGAAAAAAACAACCCCAGCTGATAGGTACTGGGAGAGGAAGAGCAAAAACTACATTTTATGTTTCACGCTGGTCTTCGCGTTCATCATCAGGCGCCGCTGAGTTGAGAGCAGTATGAACGCCGTATGTGACCTGATCCGTAACTCCATCTATAGGTGTTATGGTATCACTCCCACCATTAAAGAGCTTTTCCACCTTCCCGGTGACCCCCGCCGCGCCTCATAGGACACAGAAAATGACCTGATGGCCACGTCTCTCGCCGCGCAGGGGTTGGGCTTCAGCGCGTGAGCGTCTGGGTCGCGCAGCGTTCAGACTGCGGGGTCTTCAGAAAAGGGTCCTGCCCGTAGGGTTTGGCGGTCCTCCCCTGTGAGAGTGGGGGAATCTGGTATGGCCAGTAAGCATGTATATTAGGCCATCTCACGGCTGGCTGGACCCTCCCTGGGTGGCCCAACATGGTCAATACTGCACTGGTGACTGGACACACAGAATGGGATAATCTTCTACTTTCTCTCAGGGCCATGGTGCACACACACACACACACACACACACACACACACACACACACACACACACACACACACACACACACACACACACACACACACAGAGATCTCTTATTTCAGGTCAGGACCAGTCAGTGTGGCTGAGGGACCCGGAGCGAGTGAAGGTTGGTGCATTTAATCCATAGCAGTGATTCACACTGGAGGCACTGGGGCATCTCCTCTACTGACTGTTGAAGGAAAACAAAAGGTGTGATCCCCACAAAACATGGACCCAGTGTGTGTGTGTGTGTGTGTGTGTGTGTGTGTGTGTGTGTGTGCGTGTGGTTATTAACGTGTATCATTGTTCAGAGTTTTCTTCAGCTCCAGCCACTCGCCTCAACACCCCTGCTGCTCCCGCACAAAAGCAACTAATTGACACCACAGATTTAGGTCACTCGGTTTAACTGTTTGGCCTCCAATCCCTCAGCCACTGCTGGAATAATCAGAGTGATCGAAGTGAACGGGGTCACGGAGCTTCTCACACCGATACCCCGGCGATATTCTTAATTTTTGGAACCGTCACCCAAACTATGAATTTGTGAGGATGTCACTTTCAGCTTCCTTCCAATCCACTGGTTCCTACGGAGGACTTTAAGGCCTTATAACAGCCACAAATGTGGGTTTCTTTTCTTAAATAATTCCAAATAGGTCGTAAAGAGACGTTTTTTTAGCCAATTTTTGATTTTTCTGTTTGTGTTATCTCTAATTTTCCATCTCTTCCAATCCTAAATGCTCATCTTTTAGTTTTTTTTAGTTTAATGGAGCTCATTCTGCTGTACGTTCTTGGTCGACTTCTTCACATTACTCTCTTGTGAAGAAAGAAAGAGAGAGAGAGAGAGAGAGAGAGAGAGAGAGAGAGAGAGAATAAACTATATTATTGCAATAGTCATTGTATAAAATATTGTGTTGGATGATAATGATTATCACTAGATATATATAGTTATAGACATATTTAATAATTTGAAATATTATTTATTTATATATATAAAGAAAATTCAAAATAATATAAAAAATTATATATCTTTATATGTTTAAAAAATAAATATATATATATTTTTAATTATTATTTGTTTAAATGTATATATATATAAAGGTATATATTTTTTTAAAAATATTTTTTACATATATATATATACATAAATATTAAAAGAATAAATGTATATACATTTTTATTTATTTAAAAAAAATATATATATATTAATATTCTTTTTTATTAATTAATAATTTTTAAAAATATATATACATATATATTTATATCAATGCTGACATCATCAAAACACTGAAAAACATCACCCTTACGCTTTGAGACTCAGCTATCATACAGTTTAGACAAACAAGAATGAAACAGAGGTAGAAGAAAAACCACAAGACATTTTTTTATTTCTCCAATTCTTCAACTTTATTGAAACAGCACATCACACTAGGGCACAACGTTTGGCATGCGGCGATCTGATTTAACTTTTTACGATTATTGAGATTAAGATTGTAAATGATTCGGTAGAAAGAAGGAACCTTTGGGCTCTCATCCGATCTCAGACTCCAAAATTACCCTCAATCACAGTAATTCATATGTAATGAAATCATTTTCTGGACATGTTACTCAGGAGCCCTAAAAACAATTCAGACATTGACTCAACCTCCAAACTTACCTTTTAGAACCAGCTTGGACTCACCTGTCGAGACGGCGGACAGAACGACTGATAACCAGATTGAGTTGATTTTTCATGGGAGCCTCTGTTCTTGCAGGTTTTTGTTTTAACGTTTTTCATTCAGGGCCAAGGTTAAATATGCTCACAGACACCGGCTGCAGACGGTGCGTGTGCTTTTGTAGGATAGATTGGAGGCCGCTTTTCATCCCCATGCTGGCATTCTTGGCTGGCTGTGAGACAGAAACACACAAAGAATGAAAAGGGGATTAGTGAAAGGGAGACCCCCCCCCCCCCCCCCCCCCCCCCCCGACTCGGAAACACGTTCAATAAAATGAAACATTGACGCTTTAGCATTTTGAGAAAATGTGACTGAACCTGTTTATAATATGACCCACTGGCAGCATCTATGATAAACAGTAAGGGGCCTAGGATGGAGCCCTGGGGGACCTCAGAGATCAAAGAGACCCCTGAGGAGGAGGCATTAACCCTGGCTGTTGAGAAAGCCCTATCTTATAAGTACGATTTCTTTTAGAGCGCTTATGACACAGAATTATCTAACTTCATACAACCAAAAAAATTTGGATGGCGCAAATAGTTTTCTAAAAACAAGCGTTACCAAAAACAGGATTAAGTTTATGATGCAGGTCGCAACGGCGAGCTCATCTAATCCAAATGGTCTATTTTCCGTTAAAGGTACGATTTTGTCTGTAATTGTTTAAAAACATGTTCGACCAAACAATTTAGTCATTTAACGGTAAGTGAACTAAAACGCCGAAAGGAAAAGTGCTTCCACAGTTCTGTACTTCCTGGTTGGGGGCACCGAAGGGTATTGAGCGGGGGTTCGGGTCGAGCGGTGCAGCTGTCCGAAATCAGGAAGTACGACGATGACGATGCCTGTGTCACACCAAACTGTTTTTATTTACTATGAAGGGGGGCTGCGCATGTATGCATGTGCGTTTGTTTGAGCCGTCTATCAGCTGTCTGTATCAATGGTGGGCTTGACCCCTGAGCTAGCAGACAGTCATGGGTCAAAGGTCAAGAAAGAGCCTGTCTGGGCTTCCTGGCTGAGACCAACGCCTGCAGCTCAAACAGATCCAAAAATCACGCACACACACACACACACGGACACACACACTGGGGGATGGGCTAACCCCCTGCCAGACTAATATCACCTTTGGGATTACGATCCAGACAGAATTACATTGACCCCACGCAAACACACATATAAACACTGAGCGTCTCAGAAACGGGATCTGCTGGGTCATAAAACTTGGACTCCGTCGCTGCACATGACCCAGACGGAGATGCTGAGTCTGAGAAGACCATCTAATTATCTCCCAGCGCCGACTTAAAGAGGGGCGCGGGGGGCAGAGGAAATTGAACCATCGCCACAGGGTGAGCAGAGAAAACGACTCCATGCTAGCTAGCTACCGCGCTAGCTGGAAATACAAGTCGAATTACACAGCAAAAAAAAAAATAGAGCGATAAGAAGCTTTGGTCCTGGGATATAAGTCTTATTTTTTTTTGTTAAAAGACAAACATAATTTTCTCAAACAGGTTTGAATCCGAAAAAGTAATCTAATTTTAAGAAGATGTCTCTGTCTCTGTCTCGATGAGATAGTCAAACTAATATGCTAATATAAGCTAATATTCGTAAAGTCAGCTCAAACAAGAGACTGAAATACCATTTGTACAACATCTTTCTTAAATAATAGAGTTTTTGTGGCTTGGAATTAGTACAACTCGCTTGAATTTCGGCATTTTTACACGGTTTATGTTCTTTCTGCTGCCGGATTAATCTGCAATTTTAAGAATTGTAGCCGAGCTAAATTTGTTTCTTCTATTGACGGGTTTTTTGATCAATATAAGACATTTTTATTATTTTTTAAGACTGCTTGACTGGGATTGGTGTAATAAATACACAGTAAAAGTAATGACCATTATAAATATTTATACTGCACCAGGTGAAAGAAGTGGAAAAGTGGGATAAACGGAATAATTCTGTCTCTTTAGCTCTGTGATTGCATTTTAACCCAGGAATTGATGTAGCTGCAGGAAGTGAGAGCCCGGAGCGCCGATCTGAATAAAACAACATCAACATGCCAGACCGCTTGCAAAAAATCACAAATCAAAGAGAAGAGGGAGGTGAGGATCTCGGCACAGAGTGAAACAGGGAAAAGGTCAAATTCAGAGAAGCTGATGGGGCTTTACTGCCAGGCCTTCGGGAAAACTCCCCAAATAAGCCCAAGTGTTAAGCCTTCTAATCCCCTGTATTATTGCAACATCTGTGAGGTCTAGAGAGGCTCTGTCAGTGATTAGCAAGACAGATGTAAACAATATCCGCACCGAAAGGGAGAGGAGAGGAGATGAGAGGCGAGGAGAGGAAAGGAAAGAAGATGAGAGGAGAGGAGAGGGTTCTGGTTTGTTCAGGCTGACTCTCAGCTGAGACTAGATCTATGCTGTCGTCCCCGACAACAAGGGTCTACGATAAATACAATATGATATATACGAGATAGATCTCCTAGAGTCCAGTCATGCGCACCAAATTTGGACTAAATCGGAGCAACGGTTAGAAAATCGTGTCTGAAAAAACGTGTTTTTCCGTAAAAAAACTCCCGCTTGTGAGGATATTATGAACTATTAGTGTAAAAATAATATATAAAAGAAAGATTTCACATGCACCACATTTGGATTAAATTGGACCAATAATTGAGAAATCATGGCCCGAAAACCTTGGGCAGTAAAGCTCCCCCTAGTGTCCGATTCTACAACCGACCCTTCCCAAAATCAATCCAGTTCTTCCTCACTCTAAGGTCTAAGAAGTTCTAACATTTGAAAATGATTCATGAAATATGCTTTGAGTTATTGCGTTAAAACGAAGGATCTACGACGGCGGCGGCGGCAATGACGATTCCCTGACTTTAAAGGTAATGTGATTGCAAGAAAAAAAATATAGAAAGAATGTAGGAGAATACAGGAGAAGGGAGTGTTTTTAAATGAAAGACATTGAAAAGGATGTGGTTGGAGAAAAAGCCCAATAGAAAGAAACGAAACCAAACGCGGGACAGGAGATGAAAATGGGGAACGTGGCTCTATTAGCTTTAGCAAGCAGAGGGGCGACACGATACAGTAGATGGGGGGAGGAGGTGGAGGGAAACAGAAGGTGACAGCATGAGGGGGAAAGGGGCAGCAGATTGGGAGACGGCGGAACTGGGGCCAGGGGTGCCCCGACCGGCTGACGAGACACCAGGGAGACGTGCCTAATTTATGCAGAGTTAGGCTAAAACGTGGAGGCTGTCTGGGATCCCCTCAATGGCCCTCACAACCAGGAGGTGCAGCTATGGGGGTGCTTGCAGCGTGAGAGCAAAGGGGGCATGGGGGAAGGTCGGAGGAGGGGGGAGTCTTTCTGGAGAGACAACGGGAGGGGTGGGCGGGTGCGGGGTGCGAGGCTGTCCGTCTGACGTCCCATTAAGGTTTGGGACGGGGCTGGAGGAGCGAGGCGGTAAAAAGGAGCAGGAGGACGGGCGCAGAAAAGCCATGCTTCCCTCTATGCCAGAGATGCTCACCGCCCCCCCCCCCATCCCAGCCCTCTACTCCAGTCCGGCTACCTATTAGATCCACATGGCCGTCTGTCTGCCTCTCTGCATACTAATAACCCATTACCACAACCTTGAACGTGAGCAAAGAACAGAGTCGGACTAAATCAGAGACAAGTGCCTCGGCTGATGGGACGGCTGTATGAGAGGGAAGAAGAGCACTTCAGCACCCAGGATGGCATTCATCGGGCCGGAGTAGCGCGTTGTGGTGCTTAAACGCTCAAACAATAGAGGCTTTATGACTAAATTACAGCTGGCAAATTTATTTAGTGTATTTCTGATTAAGCAGCAGAAAACACGATGAACGAAAGGCTGAATGTAGATTCGGCTAATGTTATTTTACAGCTTGGTAAATTGGATTTATTGCTCTTACTACTGTTTAAAAAACACACTTAAAGATTGCAGTTAGACGTGGTAAATAGGCTTTAAGCATTGATGTCACAGTTATGCAGTAAAGTTTGATTTAACGCTGAAAAGTAGCAAAGATTGATCAAATTATGACAAAAAAAAAAAGCCACTTTTAGAAGATCTTAAATTTGTGTCCTCAGCATCGCAATCAACCTCTGCTTGACTTCAACACACTGACGCCATTCTGAAGTAGGGCTTTTTTAATTCTTTGCAAAAAACGTGGGTGGGTTTTATTCCTCATATTCTACAATCTGAAGAAGAAACATTCGGAGTAAGCCCCCGCACTGATGATATCAGGGGTCACATGTAGAAGCTGGAGGAAGTAAAGGTTGAGAAGTTCTGATTTAATGTAGAAGAAATAATATATGCTGGGACAGGACCATACAGGGTAGTATTAGCTGTTTGTAGCTTTAATATCAAAACATCGGTATTAATGTCAGCCTTCCAAACAGTGATTGTGTGATGAGGGTTAAGAGATATGTGTGTGTGTGTGTGTGTGTGTTGTTTGAAGCCACGCAGGATGATGGTCGAGTCTGGTGATGCAGGCGGACAGTTTAATGACAGTCCTCACCTATGAACGTAGCGGCTGGCGCGCTCGCCGACGCACACACACCGTGTGACACGTGTGCAAATACCTGTGATATGTGATGTGGCGTTTTCTGAAAAAGACAGCGGCGCCGGGTGAAAATGAAAAAGAAAAGAAATCTCTCAGTTTATGACCCTGGAAAAATAACTGGGGAAGCGAGGAATGAGGAAATGTCACGTAAGTCAGTTAAAAAAAGTAAAGGCCCGCTTGCTGCACAGTTTTCTAAGAGACGTTTGTACCGAGTGATGGGGGAACAGAACTTTTTGGACGCTTTTGAATCTGCCTGTGTGGAATAGCGCAGTGTAGCCGAGCTCTTTATGCCTTTTTTTTTTTTTTTTTTTTCTCACGAGCTGTGCCCCGCCATGGCCTTGCATCTTATTCAGCCGGGCTCGCGCAGGTCTGGACTTGGGTTTGGTTCCCAAACAAAGACATAGAGCCACCTCATTAAAAAAACATGTCATTGGATCAGGCCTGGGCTGAATTGTTTGATTTTCCCCTCCTACCATAAGTGGCCGTGACTGAGCGTTAGGCTGAATGAGAGGCCAGATAGAGGCCTACCAATGGAGCACCGTGCCACATCCCTATGGGAACCTCCTCCTCTCAGAGGGGGGGCCACATTTAAAGCTTTGTTGGTCTGTTAACACAGCTTTTTAAAAGCGCCTCTTTATGGACTCAGCTAAGCAAACTGCTGCTCTTGCTTTTCTTTTCTTTTCTGTTTTTTTTTTTTTTTTGCTCCAGAAAGAGAAAGGAGAAAAAAAAAAGGAAAAAGAAAGGGGCCGACATAACGAGAGGGGAAGAAGAAGAAGCTTTTAATGAGATATAAGGAAACTTGAATCGGAGCAATAACGATGTCAGTTAGAGTGTGAGATTGTTTTTTACTCGTTTTTACATAATATTTGAGAATATGGCCAACGTTATGACGACGCTCTGAACGTCTCGCTGCATCTCGTCACCTGAGAGCTGAACTCTGCAGTAGCTGCATGAACCAGAAACGGTCCAGTGACAAACGGTACCTTCTCACCGTGTCCTCCGATACAGTCAGATCCCAACTTCACCCCGGGGGACTCCCCTCAAATCCTCCCGCTTAAACAATAGGTGTGTGTGGGAATGTGTGTGTGTGTGTGTGTGTGTGTGTGACAATGGAGACTTTCCCGGGAAAACCTGGCCTAAAGTCTTTGTCCGACTCATGAGGAGCTCGCTATGGCAGTGAAATGAATGACAATCATCTCGCTGAGAATCAAGTTCAGAACATTGGAGAGGAACCAAAGCTGGGGAGTCCAGCCCAAAGACAATGTGTGTGTGTGTGTGTGTGGGTGTGTGTGTGTGAATTTGTGTGGGTTATTTTTGACACATTGAGCTCATAATGTTACATCTAAACCAGAATGTTGGACTTAAACGTTAAGAAACAGACCCTGACGTCAGCAGAAGATCCAAAATAAAAGCACGATGAAGAAAAACTGTTATCTGCGGTAAACGCCGCCCCTTTTTGCACCAAGGTGGTCTCGAAACAAATGTCTCGGTTAAGTTACAGGCTTTTCGGTTCTTGGCTCACTTAGGCTTCTCAAACATGGCGGTCCAAAACTTCTGGTTCCCTAAGAAAACCCCGCCCCCAGTCTCTGACGTCACCTCTTCTTGCTTTTAAAGCAGCGAGCTTGAGGTTGCTCTTAAGCGGCCATTTTTTAGGGGAACCAGGTCTATTACAATTAGGTACCGGCCCAGAATGTGCTCAGAACCAGCTTTGGTGCAATAGGGCCCGCATTTACCGTCTCCAGAAGTGTTTTTCTTCATCATGCTTTTATTTTGATACTTCCGCTGACGTCCGTGCAAATTAACATATTTTCAGTTCAACATAAAGATCCAACGTTTAGATTCTAACACTTGGAGTTCTATGTGGAAGAATGTTGCCGTTAGGGTCAGCATGTCCTACTTATGGCGCCCCATATGTGTGTGCCGACGTGTTCAGGAATAATCTTAACATGAGCAGAACCCTGAGCTCCAGAGCACCCAGTAGGATGAAAATACACTCGCACACACCTCTTCTTCTCGCTCTCCTGCTCCCCTCCCCTCCCCATCTTGCTTCTGCGCACATGCAGCAAGGACCCTGTCCTCGCAATTCTGCTGCTGTCTGCTGCACGCCTGATGAAAAAGCAGAGCGACTTAGGGGGTGCACATGCCTTAAGGCAAGAAAACGCACATTTGTAAATCACAGTCCCGATATAAACGTTGCATTTAATAGGGGGTTTCTCAGGCGCGTTGGCAGGGGGTCCACCTCGCTGTGTGCGCCTCGCCAGCCGTGTTGCACGTTTTTCAGCCCACTAGCCCACTACAGGAGAAAATGTGACTGAACAGCCTCCATCACCACCCAGCAGCGAGGACGGTCCACGGCGCTGAGGATGATTCTGAATACATTTACATAAAGATGGTGCCACGTTCACAGAGGCGCTGCTGAGGAGGCGCCGCGCTCGTCATTGTCCCTGAAAATCAGAGCGATGATTGAAATGTAGTGTGGAGGGGAGGGGTTGGGTGGGGGGGGGGTTCAAAATGGGAAAAACAAACAGCTCCCCTGTTTCTTTGCACAATCAAGTGACCACACTTTATTCTGAGGAGAAACAGGGAAGGTGTTTGTTTTTCAAAGCCCGGTACCAGCTCAGTGCGCCCCGTTTATGCTAATGACAGCGGCAACGTGGGCAGGAGCCACAGATTCAAGCCTGGGACGAATACTGAACAAAAATGAGCACAAATTACACAAAATATGCGTAACAATCGAAACTGGCGGGAGACAAAATGAAGATTTTGGCGGTTTAGAAGAACATGAGAATTCTTTTGTCTGAACCAAGAGGCTGAATGGAAGAATGTTGAGTTTTAACGTAATAAATGACATCTTTATCATGATATAATCCTGCTATTTTGGTTATTAAGACTTACTTAGATGGTGTAAAATAATATTTTTGTCATAAAACTGTTGTATAGGGAGAACTTTGACTGAAGAATTTTTATATGTCTCTTTTTATAAATAAAACCAACCTATTTTTATTCTTCGGTAGCAGAGCGACTTCAAAATATAGCAGCTATAAAACCTTATTTCATAACATACAGCACAGATACTTCTGCTCCAGATTTTATTTACAGATGCACCGGCCAGATTTTACTGTAACAAATTCCAAAGATAGGGGATTCCAGTGACTTTAAATCAGACGGACGGGATGTAAAGGTGAGGATGGCCTACGGTAAGAAAAGCAGCTTTTGGCGAAAGCGCTTTAATAATTTTGAAAATGAAAATAAGAAAGGCAGCAGAGGGAGCCCTGTTGAAAAAAGAAAACCGCCGTGATAAACCTCTCGCAGATATAGTCAGCTAGCCAAACCATCCTGTCAGATCCTTGCCTGAGGAGAGGCAGAGGGGGGAAGGAGAGGTAGCAAGAAATGGAAGGGAGCAAAACACGGGTGAAAAGGGTCAGCGGGGAGGAAGGCTGAACCCCAGAAGCAGGCAGAAGATTGTGTGTGCGGCTAATGTATATTTCAGCGTGTGTGGATATGTGTATCAACCCCAGCTGGGCAGACATTTACTCGACATGCTGATAGGGATTTAAGCAGTGGGTGGGTTGTGTGTCTGACCAAGGTGAATGAATGAGCAGAGAAGGGGGTGCTGCTGGGGATCGGAGGATGATAGGTGGTGGAGGGAGGGGTTGGGCAGGGATGGGGGGCGGGGGGGCGGCAGACCAGAGGGTCTCAGTAAAACTGACGCTACTAAGCTTGATTTCAGCACAAGTTGAGATGATTAGGAGACGGAATGAGGAGGAGAACAGGGGGCTGAGGGAGGTGGGTTTTTGTAGGAGAACCCTGTAGGCTATGGAAGAGAAGGGGCACCGGTCCATTGAGGCGATGAGGGGGAAGCGGGTCTTTCTTTCAGACGGTCTAATGAAGCATAAGTCCCCGATGAAGAATGGAGGCAGACTATCGCAGAGCGGGTTAGCCGCCTCTGTCCTCTCCTTCTCCTCATCCACCACCTACATCCCCCTTTTCTCCGCTCCTCGCCCCGTGTGCTGCAGTCCCTCCTCCTAAAGGACTTACACTATTTCAAAGAGGCGTAGGGCGCCGCCAGTGAAGCGCCTGCATCTCAGATGATTTGATGAAACGGCAGCTGATACGGTGACGGGCAGCGTTTCAGCGCTAAAGAGGATTGCTATCGATGGCCAGCTTGGTCCCGGAAATGTGACACGCGGGGAGGCAACATGTTAAATTAGCAAATGGCCCATAAACTACTCAGAGCATTAGATTATTTCTTTCATAAAATGCGGGGATATATTCACGGAAGTGGCCGAAGCATTCAACACAGATTTGTGACGGCGGGATGAAGGCAGGAGGAAGGCCGGTGCCGACATGTTGAATTACAGGAGGCACCAGACTGAGACGGACAGCGGCCTGTCAAAGTGTCTGTTTGACTGTGTTCGGCTCGGGGGCAGTTTCACCAGAGGGTCCACTGGTCATATTCCTGGTTCATTTTGGAACAGGGCCGTCTGCAGAGCGGCCAGAGTCTGACTGAAGGGGGTTGGGTTCCCCCGTCTCTCCGCTCAAGTCGTCCCTGGAGCGAAGCAATATAGCTTATAAAATAAGTAAACATGGAGGCAGGTCTGCAGACAGCCAGCTGGGGATGAACCACACCACACACACACACACAAACACACACACACACACACACACACACACACACACACACACACACACACACACACAAACAAAGAAACACACACACTGGCAGCTCCTCAATGCTACACCCCCCCCCCTGACCTTGACCCCTGAGATTCTGCCTAACCTGTTTGTGAATGGAAGTGAGTGCAGCTGGGGTGTCTAGCCATGAACTAACTGCAACCCCCCCCTCCATGGCTCAGACCCCTCACCTCCTGATCATTAGCATGTTCCCACGCCCGATGACTGGCCCGACGGCGGCGCATCTGAACGGCGTGATTTACTTTTTTTCCCGCCGCAATGTTTCAGTCCGTCTCAACAAATCGTAGATTATCTGCGGCGGGTATGAATTACCTGCCAGACATTAATACAATGTTTTATTTTCAATTTAGGAAGCTTTTACTTCTTTTCCTTCCGTATATCATTTTTTTTTCTTCTTCTCTGCTTTACATTTCCAATTGCATCTGCAGTCTCAATCATATAAAGCATTCAGCCTGAGCGCCACGCTATACAGTATAATCTATGAGCGGGGCTGTGTGTGTGTATGTGTGTGTGTATTTGTGTGTGTGTGTGTGTGTGTCTGCTCAAACACGTCATTCAGGGGGTTCAAACCCCTCCACCTTCACATTTTCATTACGGCCAAATCTCAGGCCTGTGCTACAGCAGCGTGGCCTTTAGCTGGCAAGCAGGCAGTTTAATCACACATACTGCATTACTCCATTTTCATTTCCTTTTCATACAGCTTCCATTCCACTCTGGCTTCATAATTCTCCCCTCAGAGCTGTCTAGCCTGTCTGGGTGTTTGCAGCCTGTTGAAATGACATAATCAGTGACTTGGATAAATGCTGGACTGTTTCTCCCTGAGTCTATAATCAGACTTTGGGCTCAGTGTTGCAGCTCTGAGGAAACAGCAGCCACGCTTGATTCAGGAATTATTCCCTTCAAGAAGGGTGCTTTCACTCACAGTGGATCAACAATGATGTTGGTGTTACTTCTAGAGGCATGAAAAAAGGGCTGTTTTTTTTTTCTGTTCTTAAGAAATATGTATCGTTTGATACGAAATAATACATTTGTTTAAATGAAATAGAAGAGTTTTAAAAAATAGGAAGAAATTATGAACGGTAATCTGAAGCTTTTTGTATCAATGAAGGAAATTCATGTAAATACGTGGAAAAAGGGCAAAAAAGGGAACATTTTATGGACTTTTTGGTAAAGGTTTTTGGACAAAAAACATCTTCAAAATCAACTATTTGCTGTCATTTTAACCTCAAACATTAATTCCTCATAATTAAAAAGTCCCCTTGACGTCAAACATATACCAAGTATATTAATTAAAAGATATTTACACTACTCCCAGTATTCATTTTACATTTTTAACACATCATTTATTAGTTCTGTCCCAGCGAAGAAGGAGAGAAAAGGATGAAAAGAGTGTTGTAGAGCTGTAAATGCTTTCAGCAACTATTACTTCAGAGGGTGGAGCACATCCAATCAATAGCTGAGCAGATAAAAAAAAAAGCAGTGGGGCAGTGTAAATAAAAGGAGAAAACACAAAGTAGACTGAGTCCACATTCAAACTACTGCAGGATCATTATTAGTCATTGCACCTCTAGATACCCTGGTTCTATTGTTTTGTAAAACTGTTTTTGAATTCTACAACAACCGCGTTAGAATAACCTTTGACTATTCTTTCATCAGACAGTATAATATCAATTATATGTGACATAAATACTCATATTGTATGTGTTTAATCAAAATATTTGTCATAATTATTTAGCTTTTATTATCTATTCCTGCACAGGAGGCATCACGTAAGAGTCTCCACAGGTTATATACGGCTTTGTTGGGGAAAGTATTTGGCCCTGAGGGTTATGAGAATAAAAGTAATTCATACAAACTCCCACACACACACACACACACACACACATACCAGCAGTTTCCTTATAGTGCTGAATTATGCATAATTGCAGTCGTGCTGTAACACACATGGCCATAACTGTTATTGGATACAGCCGTCCTGCAGGAGACGGTGTTGGGTGTTGGGTGTTGGGGTGTATGAATGGACACATTTGTATCCCAGTGGCATAAAGATGCAGAATCAGTCCGTGTGTGTGTGTGTGTGTGTGTGTGATCGTTCGTGAGCGTTCAGTATGGAACGGTCATGGCGGCGGACCAGCGTTCACAGTCGCGTGTTGATTAAAACAGTTTCGCCCAGTTTCTCTCTCATGTTATTTACGGATGAAATACGTTTTTCTGTTGGAAGGACTTACAAGTCTTCTCCTCCAGCCCTCTGCCTCCATCAAGAAAGCACCACCCTTCCCACCGAACACACACACACACACACACACACACACACACACACACACACACACACACACACACACACACACACACACACACACACACACACACACACACACACACACACACACACACATTCAAAAGTCATCTTTTTAAAGGCATATTTCCCTCTTTTTTTTAAAACTCTCTTCTTGTCCATGGCTGTTTCTCTTTTTTTCTTCTGGTTTTAAAACCATCCTCCCTACGGTTAAGACATAAAAATACATAAATAAAAAACCACAGGTGAAATTGATTGAGAGCAACTTTTTCAGCCCGCGCGTCTGTCATCTTCACTGCCATTTCCTCCGTACGAACGGAGCTGGCGGCCTGCAGCTCCTCCAGGTTAACTACAGCTAGAGTGAGCTCTTTTACACCGACCTGTTCTCCACTTCAGCCTCATCAGTGTCGCTGTGGGCTGATTACACAGTAAAGCTTGAGTACACCTGCTTGAGGCCGATAGAGAAGGTGATAACGGTGGCGAAGCACCTTCACGACTTGAAAAGACAACGCAGATTTCAAGGTCAAAATAAAGACAGTCCTTTACTGTAGGTTACGCAACTGTGTGCAGAAAAACCGGACCTTGATCATCTGCTCTTCCTGAAGGAGAGTGTTCTTGTGTGGGTGGGCTGTCCTCCGTTCCTATAGGCTACATTACACAAGAGTGACATCACAGCAGGTTCTCAAAGATAGGGCGGCCATCCGTCCGGATTTAGGCCGGACATTCCGCATTTGAAACATATGGACGCTCATCTGTCCTCATTTAGAGATTATGTGTTATTATTGTTATTTTATTCCTACAAAGCGACTCTGAGAACGCTTAAGTGTAGGACAAATCCAATCAAACGAATGTTAACCGTCGACATCGGCAGCAGAGCTGGACGACGTGGCCGTCAGCAGCTCCTTGCATTGAGATGTACTGCATGATGCGTTCAATGTCTATTCAGGAACAAGCAGTTTTCGGGTGAATTGTAAAGTCATTGTCATCCAGATGATCTTGTAAAATGTAGTTTTTCTGCAAGAAACTTAAATAAAAGTTTTTTGAAGGAGCGATATCGGAGAGAGAGTTGTGTAAAATGATATTACCTTTCTTAGTATTACCCGCCCCCTACAATGAAATTAGATTTTCTCCCCTGCCAACAATATCGGCAATATAGTATTTGGTCAAAACTAATGTAATATTTGATTTTGTCCGTATTGCTTGTGCTGTTATAAAAGTGGCCACTCTAGTGACAGACTTATTTCCTAAAGCATCAAATCACCCTCTCCAATTGTTAGCAGGTGAATATGACCAGTAACGCCACAAGATCTCACCTTGAGCTCACATCTATGGACCCCATGCACGCAAACAAACGTAAACATGCATGTCAACGACGGACAACAGGAGAAAAAACCATCGGCACGGCTAACGCCACAGTAAGCCCATAAAGCACCGATACATCTCATGTTCCACGTACACAGCCTGCATCCTGCTGCTCCTGCACCGACGCCCCTGATCCCCCGGCGCTTTGACAAGGCGTAATAAAGCCTCTATGAAGCGCCGCATTGTGTGGGGGGAACACAATGTTGCATGCTGAGTTCTGTGAGAAGGGCGTACACCCGTGGGTCCCACGGCGCAGCAGCGCACCGGGGCCTATAGCAGGGAGTGCTGAGCATGCTAATGAGGTCATTATGTTATGCTTCTCCCTCACGCCTGCTCCCCTTTACAGTGTGGGCTCTGCCTGTGAGAGGAAGCGGGGTACCCTGGTAATGCAGCCGCTCACAGATGTCACATATGGCACAATGAGAAGACACATGAGCGTCCCCCCGATGAGTGGCCAGCAGAAAGACAGGGCGACGCTCCATTTTTCAGCTAGCATTAAAAGCGACAACGTGCAACCGCTGATTTGCATAAGGTGAGCTTAAAGAAAAAGTAGAGAAGGGTGCCAACGGGGTTCAGTTGGTCTTGCCGGGTCTTCGGTCAGCAAACGTTCAGGATTGTTTCTCCTCTTTTAAAAAACGTTTTTCTTTTTTCATGCTAGCTCTAGTATTTACGGCTGAGGGGGTGGGGGAACTGTTACCAATCAAGCGCATGCAAATGCAATTACACAATATTTGCATAGCCGTTGACAATTAGAGGGCAGATGGCAAACAGCGGGCATCAAAAGGCAACCGAGCGCCATCTTGGCGGAGGGAGACAGCTGGCAGACAGAAATCGGCCATTTTGTAAGCGCGGGTCGCTGCCAGGCTGAGGTGTGTTGAGGCGCCAGTCTCTCTCTGTATGCCAGGAGATTGGCAGGCGAGAGGTTTTTGAGCTTAAAAGTCCTCCTCGGTAGAGGCAACAACAACAAAAAAAAACTCGTCCGACACACGGTGACAGTGTGATCACACCGCGGGCCTCCTGTTGAGAGCTGACGGAGATCAACTGCAACATCATGCACCCGTGTTCAATCTGAAAACAAACATGCACCTGTGAGCAGAGACGATATCTCATAACACGGGTACCAAGGAGGAGGGGGGGGGTCAACTTTATTTTTGTTATTCTCTCTGCTCGGTTCGACACACATCCTGTTTTTAAGACAACAGAAGTGCCACATTGAACGAGGATATTTTACTCACCAAGAGGCATTGATCCCATCTCGGTTAATTTTCCGTGCTTGGAAAACGTCCATCCGTCCTCCTGTTCCGCCGCTCGGACTGTAGAGCCGGCGTCCCCTTATCAGGAGGATGCTGGTTCAATCCCCGGCCCCTCCCGGCTTACATGCGTCCTTTAGCGAGACATTGGATCTCAATCGCTCCTCAGGGACGATCAGGATTGAACAATGTTCTACTGAGTGTGATGAACATGAGGTAATAAAGGATGTGCTTCTTCTTCTCAAGTCCACAATCATGAACGGTGAACTGTGTGGTGGGGCCCGATCTCTGGTCGGTCACTTTCTCTGAGGACTTTTCCTTCAGCCATCATCAATTTCTTAAAACATCGAAGCGTCGAAGCCTCTTTGTGTGGAGTGGGACTTTTGTAAATGTGAAGGACGTCAGATGAAAAAACCAAGCAGTATCAGACAGGAGGGCGGATGGAGGTGCGGGGGTTCGCGGGCGGCAAGGGGGGGTACGGAACAGGTACGACTTCTGTCCTTTTCATCTCTCATTCAATTAGCAGCCATTCACTTGTGCTGCCAAGGGATCCCCACCGCACGGCAGTAAGTGGACTTCAGCCGCGATCTCCACACACACATGTGGCGAGAGCGAGCTGTGAAAGCCCAGGCCCGCCCTCCTTCTCCTCCACCCTATATAGATCAATACTGCACTGCCATATCCTCTGATGGGAGCTGCTGGAGAGAGGATGAGAAAATCTAAGGCGAAAAGGCAGGTTGCGTCTGATACCGGGGATGAGAGAAAAAGTTCAAATTGTTCTTTCATCCCGGCTCATGAGATGTGAGGAATATTGTGCGCTATGGGTTTGGAAGCGGGACTAAGCAGAAACGTCCTGTGTGCCGTCTACAAAGCGTCCTCATTCAAACAGTTAAGCGGGGATGAGTAATAAGAGGGAGGGAATTGGAAGAAGAGAGACCTTCAACGTCCTGTCTTCTTCTTCTTCTTCTTCTTCCTCCGTCTTCCTCCCTCCCTCCTCGTCTCTGGGTCTCTCTGACAAAGTTTCATCAAGTGGTGTTGGGCCAGCAAAAGCCCCTCTGGCAGAACCACACACAAAGACTCCTTCTGTCTCTTCCTTTTGCTTTCCTCTCTGGTGCAACAAACACCTACTGACACGCACACACATCGTGTGCGGGGTGGAGGCAGGGATCGGGCCCTGGCCCTGGCTGGTGCTGGGACTGCGTCAGAATGATAGAAAGAGAGATTGAGTTAGGGGCTGCGAGCAGTGCTGGTGTTTGGTCCCTGGGCTCCGAGGCCTGCAGGCGGTGCTGGGCAACCTCTGCTAGCCTCTCTCCTCTATATTGATTTCTGCTGCTCCACGCCGCTCCGCTCTGCCGTGGAGGCTCCTTGCCGGCGGGGATGAGAGCTCGGCTCACCCGCCTCACCTGCCTCTCTCCTGGCTTGCGTGGCCTAGCCTGCCCACAATGCCGCAGCTTTGGCTGGCCCCTGCAGGCTCCCCAGTACCCCCGTACGCAGCACCGGGGCCACAGGAAGAAGGCAGCCAGAGAGCCCATGGCGATCCACAGCTGCGTTCACCTGCTCTGAGTTCACCCGCTACCAAACCACCTCCTCCTCCGACCGCTTCTATCGTTCTCTCCTTCCATCCTTCCACCCACTCTGCTTCTCTTTTTCTTCCTCCAATGCCTCCTCCTCTTCTTCTTCTTCCTGCTGTACACAAACCGACAGAGACAGAGATGGAGAAGGGAGAAAAAAAACAAAAAAAACAAGTTAGTGTTAACTTTCACCATTTTATCCGTTCTGAATGTCAATCCTGGTCTTTGATCAGCGAGAGAGCTGAGCTGAGAATTCTGGCATCCTCTCCCAGTCAGTGATGTGAGCCTGCTAACCCCAGAGAGCAGAAACTGCTGGGATTGGAGGCCTGAGAGTTAAGTGTGTCAGGCAGAGAGGTACTATCTGCCAAAGGTACTCTCAGCTATTAGATTCTGATATGCTGCAGATAGCAAAAATATGGACCCATTATAGAAATCACCACCGCATCAATAAGAATACATTAGACATTTTTGCAGCAAATATTTTTGCTCTCCATCCACTGCACAAGCCCTCTGCGTGTTCCATGTATGACCTACTCGCTTTAAAGCCCAGCAAAAGCGATGGGATGTTTCAAACTACCATTCTATCACCACTGTGAGTACGAAGGAATGGAAACGTTTGGGCGCGACCGCTGGCGCGCCGTAGAAACTTTGTCAAAGAAAACATCTCAGCTTTTGTATCCTTTAGAATTATTCAAATGGGTCCAGCAGCCCTCTTCTTATGATAATAGCAGTTAGGAGTGGGAGGGTGGGGGGGGGGGGGGGGGCATTTATTTGAGGATTCATGCTTCCATTGTGTTCCTCAACAGAGAAACAGCCTCGGCCAGATTCAAGCCCCTCCGCCCCACATTACGCCACGCAACACCCTCGACAGAATGTCCTCGCCGGAGCCACTGCAGAGCTGTGACAACCCTTCCGTCCACCCCCTCCCCATGCAGGGTGAGAGAAGAATAAAAGCGGCGGGCTGACTGCCAGGGGAATAGAGAAGTAAAAGTGTGGAGATTTAGAGTTGGTGGGCTTTGGGAGTTAACAAGTGATGGGGGTATGAGAGCGATGGCATACACTACTGGGACAAGAGAAGCAGGTCTGAGAGTGGGAGGCAAGTTGAGTTAGGGGGACATGGATGGGGACCAGGGGTGCACTGCATGTCTCAGACACAATAATACTATTCATTGGGCTCAGACATGGGTGTTAACTCCCCTCTGACTGAGCACAATGGGACTTGGGAGCATTCAGGCAGCCTTAGTGATATTGTTAGTACAGGGCTGCATTCCCTCTGCTGCAGGACGGAACGCCGGCATTGTACCCGTCCGGCAGGATGGATGGAGGGAGGTTTGAGAGGTGAAAGGCAAAGAAAGAGAGAACAGTACGTTTGTCTATCTGTCAGTGGTGAAGGCGAGCGGGGCAGAGGGAACAGGAGGCAGAGAGGGCGGGGCGGAGATGGCGGCGTCGGAGGCGTTGTCTCATGGCATTTGACTTGATTGTTTCAGGAGGAGGGAAATAAAAGGACACACTAAGACTGAAAGCTGCTGTGCGATAAATATTAGGCAAGCAGCTCAGCGGACAGTTAAGGAGGGATTACATTATACTGTAAAAAAAAAAAAATCTGTAAATTTTATGGTAGGATAGACAAAGGTGTGGCTGTCAAGAGTTTTTACTGTAAAAATACGTTATTGTAATACAAGATATTATGGTAATTAAGATGATAAAATACATATAATGCCAATTGTTTACTTATTGTAGCTTTTCTGACTTTTTTGAACATACACTGGAAGAATTGTCGGTAGGAATAGCTGTAAGAAACTGCCAAACCGCTATGATTTAAAACAGTATATCACTTGTCTGATATAAAGAGATCTCAAATTACTTTATTATACGTGTAAAACACGGAATTTTATTGTGAAAATACAGACTTTTGGTAAAGTTAATGGGAAAACAGCATAGTGGCAGAGGCGGGTCTTTACCGTAAAAGTTTTATTTTGTGTAAATGACATATTTTGCTGGTAGGAAAATATAGTTTAGCAACTTTAACCGTTTAGCAACAGCATACACAAGACATAAAAGGATAAAAACGTGGTTTACATTTGTGAAATAATGTTGATTTCTAGATTAAAAGTCTGAAATGATTGTAATTTACTGTAATTATATGTAATTAACTATGAAACTGTAAACAGTTATTTTACCGTAATGTCCAGTACGTGGTGACTAATTTTAAACTGCCAGTAATTTACCGTAAATACAGTGTAGTTGGGGAAACAGATAAAGCGAAGAAGGCATACTGGCGAGTTTGTATGCTGCTTTAGCGTTTAGATTAATTTTCCCAGGGAAGAGTGGGGAAAATGAGAAGCGTGGAGGGAGGGTTTGTGATTCGGATGAGGTGACATCCAAGTGAACGAGACCTACTTTTCCAGAGGGGGGTGCGAGAGGAGAAGACGATGGAGGGGCTATAATGGGAATGGAAACGAGAGTGAGACCAACACAGTAGGCGCTGGGAAATGCAGGCTGGTTCTTAAACACAGGTTTCCATCCAAATTTGTCGCTAATCTCTACAGATTTTCCAGGAAATCGGCAAAAATAAATGTTAAATATTGGACATTTCTTAGTTGTTGGTTGAAGCAGTTGGTGGAGCCAATCAAACGACATCCAGTAGAAAAGCATGTGGAACATACTTCAGTTTTTGTTGTCCTTTCAGCTGACTATTAAACTCACTTTCACTTTTCGATAGCTGTAATAACACGCTTATTAACATATATGTGAATATGTGTGTTATTACACAACCTGACAAACTCTGTAGCCCAAAATGTGAAAATATGCAGTTATATTACTATTGTGATAATCTATTAATTGTTTGAGGGTTATATTTTGTAAAAAGGTGAGAAATATCTGCTTATAGTTTCACTATATGACATATTTTGGGGTATGTGTCGGACAAATCGAAAAAACCGATGTCTCACGGTCCAGGAAATTGCGATGTAAATTTCTAACAGTTTTCACGTATAGATAAAACTGCGTTCAGCTCCAAACAATACCGGAAAAACATCCGGAAAACTGAACCTGACGATGATCGTAGTCGGACACCACACATGTGAAAAGCAACATTAGGAGGCAAAACGGGTTCATAGACCCTCTGATCAGATTCCTGGGGAAGCTGCAGTCGCCAAAGGAACACATCCCGATGTTCGATGAAGGCAATTGTGAAAAATGGCACAAAGACGTAAAGGATGCAGAATCCGTGGCATCAGACAAATTCATCTCATCACCAGACACAACACACACAACACACACACAACACACACATTCTGCACGGAACAGCTTGCTTTCATGAACAGGACTTTGTTTGTTTCCCCTCTGGTAAACTCTGACCAGCCGTTCCCATAGCAACCTTGTCTACTTGTGTGAATATGTGTGTGTGTGGGTGTGTGTGTGTGTGCGGGGGGAAAGGTGGAAATAAGGATGAAGAAATCCTGTTAAAGCACACCTCAAGCCTAAATGAACTTGGGATTATTTGTCTGCTGGTTATCTGCTCTCTCTCTCTCTCTCTCTCTCTGTCTCTCTGTCTCTCTCTCTCTCTCTCTGTCTCTCTCTCTCTCTCAACGGTCTCTGGTCAAACTGACCTTCTAAGATGAAGAAAGAGCAAAGCGCTGTGATGCTGGGTTGTCAGGCAGGCCGGGGCAAGGCTCCCGTCAGGGGGCTAATGCCCTTCAGGAGTGGTTGAGGTAGCGAGGGTACTGCCCTTTGTCCCTGGAGGGGGGGATTACACTGGTCAACCAGCTCAGACAATGTAGCCCCCTCCTGGGATGGGAGGACCAACCTGTTCTTTACCAATGATAGGGGCAGTCAACTGATGACTAACTTCATTAGACAGAGGAGGATGTAGGAGAGGAGGAGGAAGGGTGATGCACAGGCTGAGGGGAAGTAGAGGCAGCGGTGGTGAGAAAGAAGAGGAAGTGAATGAGGAAGAAAGCCGAGCAAAGAGCACATGGACACGCTAAAATAAGGAGAGGCATGGAGTTAAAAAGAGAGCAATGGGAAACAGCTGCGGGGGTGAAGGGAGGGTTTCTCAATCACAGGATTAGGAGGGTGAAGATGAAAGGGTCAGGTCTAGCAGAGTACAGAAGAAAAAAAGGCCAGGAGAGACGGCCAGAGGAGCGGCGACTTAAACCTCCAGCAAAGGAAAGGAAGTAGCAAAGGGAGAAAGTGGAGAGGAAGACGAGAGCTCAGGTGTCCACGACCTGAAGGCTCTGGCTGATGAGGAGTTTTTATAGCAGGTGCACAGTGTGAAAACTATCTTTCCACACACACACACACACACACACACACACACACACACACACACACACACACACAAACACACACACACACACACACACACACACACACGCTCACACACACACACACACACACGGCCATTTAAATTCAATGAGAAATACAGCAGATAATTCTATTACAGGGGACTTTAATAGAGGATATTTAGGGGACAGTTAGCGGACCTTGGGAGAATTGCTCGGGCCGCAGAATCTGCAGACAGTTATGGCTCAGCAATACTTAACAACAGGGATTTGGCAGCACTGTTGATTGAACATGCCAAATCCCATTTGTTGGAGGGCTGCGTGCGTTTGTATCGACACTCTGTAACCTTGTGGCTCCGTGAAAGGAGACCACAGTGTGTGCGTGTGTGTGTGTGTTTGTGTGTGTGTGCGTGTGAGTGTGTTTGTGTGTTTTCCTGGCGGGCAGGTGGGCAGGTGGGTGGCAGGTAGAGCTGAACACCAGCGTTGGTCTGAGGTCCCCTCTAATCTGTGCTCCTCTCCATCCCCTCATCCTTAGATCTTTCCATCTCGTCCGTCTCGATTCCTTCTCTTCGCAAAAAAATGGGTGTCAAGAGGAAGATAGAGAGGCTTTCTTAACATTCCTTTTCTTTGCTTCCCCCCTCCCATCCCCCACCCCCACCCTCCCACCATTCCTTCCATCCCCTATGGTAGAGCTGCCAGACAGGAGAGCTCAGCAGCTCTCCGAACGTTATTGATCCTGAGAGCAAGCCGGCCAGGGAGCTGGTGTCTCTCCCCAGCTCCCTCTCTCTCTTCCCTCCATCGCACCCTCATTCCACGCAACTTTTTCCTCCCTCGCTACCACCCGCCTCTACTTCATTTATCAAGGTTAAAGAACTCTTATAAAAAAGGGAAGAGGGGGTCACCGGGATGTTATCTGACTTCATGAAAGAAATCCCCGCAGGCCACTCCACTGTAGGAGGATGCTCTCTGCCATACCCACCTACACACACACACACACTCATACACACACACACATGCAACACGCAGTGGCACCAAGCATCAGCCCGCTCAGAACCAAACAGAATCAGAAAGTAGTGAGTCCAGGTTTGTTTACAGTAACACAACGCGATCTGGAACGGAAAGGATGGGTGATTGAAGATGTAGTGAAATTATGAGAACTGTAGCATCATGACGAGGCAGGATTCATGAGAGATTAAACTGGGCAAAGTGAGAGGTTGTTGGTTCCAACCATCCCTGGAAAATCATGAAATGATAAATCATCGGGCCAATCATGTTTTTAAGGAGTTAAAAGAAATGATTTGTATTTCATGTAACATTGTAAACTCTAATCGAATCTGTTCAACCTTTTAGTAAAGTATGTTTTTTTTTAAACTATTTGACCCTTTCTTTTGGGTGTATCAAGTTACATAATTCTGTTTTGTAAGTCCTCGCATGCTTTATTGTGTCCGAACATATATTCATGGTTAATTCCTCCTTCTCGGTGGCACCTTTGGACAGTTGGTGTGACCCAGGGCTCTATCCTTGGTCCCTTACTGTTTAGCATAAAACAGGTCCGCTCACATTTCTCAATAAGAAATAGTGACTTAAAATGTGCTTGACTGAACAGTTGAGCAGGGCCCATAAGAACCCATAAGAACTTTTGAAAAGCTGTGCAAAATTTTTCCGTAAGTTAAGATTTTCACCGGCTCCTTTGGGGAAATCAGTGAGATTTTAATTCGACACAACCAAACAAAAAAGTTGTTTGAATAGCTTTAACAACTAATTTAATACTTGAAAGTTGAGGGAGACAAAATAAGTTAAACTATGATGACTTCCATTATTTAGTAAGAATTGCAAAAAATGTTTTTTCTATTTCCTAAAGTTCTGAAGTAGCTCAGTAGATCAGCTGCTGCGTCCGGTCAAGCTAGCTCACCATTAGCTCCATCAAACACAGACTTTAGCAGACTCTTGTAGTTTCTAGCTGACTTATTGTATAAAAAGAACCTTGTAACACACTAATGGCATTCGATACAGACACAATGTGTGATATTGATGCATACAGCTTGAAAATGTGGAGAAATTGATGGTTTATCCATGTAAACCATCTGTAGGGTTAAATATTAAACAAAAGAACAGAAAATAACCCTCGTTGTTTGATTAATGCACTTTCTATTTCCTTATTAGTAAACTTATCTCAATGAAACATAGATATATTACTGGAAAGAAATGCCAACATACGCAGGGGAAACCTAAAAACAAGAACACACCCAGGAAGTTTGTTTGCCCAAACCGCCCCACCTGTAAATTTAAGCCACCAGAATCCCTCTATAGAGGTAAGCGAACATTTCCAGCCATTAAGAGACTGTAGCAGCTATTGTCCCTGTTTGTAACAGGACTGGAAATGGCTCTACATGTGGAGTACGTCCTGTCTTCTATTGTTACTGCTTTCACTCTCCCCTATAAAGACCTGCCTGCACTCCAGGCTACAACAGGCAGGCAAATACGCACAGCAGCGCATCACACAGCCGGGCCTCCCCCTCCCTTTGTGCTCAGTAATTGCCTCGATGCATCTTCTCGTCCCGCTAATTAAGTGAGTCTTTCCCATTGTCTTGCAACACTATCACCTCCTCACATAGACCGAGAGTCAGAGCGACCCAGAGAGAGAGAGAGAGAGAGAGAGAGAGAGAGAGAGAGAGAGAAACTATTAAAGTAAGAAAGCAGGGAAGTGAAGAAATACATAGGTAAGAGTCCAAATAGACAAAGGTCTGGCTCTTTTTCCGTGAGTGACAGTTAGTGAAAACCACATTACTTTTGTCACGAGAAAATCTTCGGTCTGCATAAGTCATTTTTAGGAATCTGTTTATCTCCTCTGCAGCATCACCTTTGATTTGTAGAAACATTGGGGGTATTTAGATGCCTGAATCAGACTTAAGAGTTACCAGGTGATGACAGTTACGATGAGGAGCGAAGAGACTTTCAAAGACTTTCAGTTTCCCCCTTTTCATTCATTCTAACCGAGTTAAATCCAGTTCTGATGAACCGTCTCTTTTCTGAAGTACAAGAAGTAACAAGTAGAACACCAAATTCCAATCTTATGTGTAATATTCTGAATATTTATCGGATCACACCAGGCACCTGCCATCTGGGCTCCTGTCAGCTTCAGACTGTCGTGACTTCACAGTCGTGGAAAAGGTTGATGGAATCTATAATGAAGAGATACAGAAAACATGAAATCACTTGCTTCCCCCCCCTCGTTCTTCCTGATATCCTCGCTGCTCGCTCCTTTTGTGCGCTTTGAACAACTGAATTATTAGCGGACACAGGCCAACAGATCCATCTGAATTCTTCACAGTTGCTAGGAGAGCCCACAGTCCTTCCCACCAACAAAAAAAAGCCCCCAAAAACATGCACACACACACAAACCCGCTCCACGCTCAAGTCCATTCGCTGACCTTTCAGGCCAGACACTCTTGCCAACACACAAGACCCCCCAAAAAAAATTCCCTTCCCAACCCTCAGCCCCCTCCTTGAACCTCTACAGCCCCCCCCCCCCCCCCCTCCCCCCCCCCCCCTCCCCCTTCCTCAACGCTTTCCCTTCCCACACTCAAGTTCCTGTCAAGGCCCTGACAGATAGACAGACAAGTCGGGTGACACCACAGTGCAGAAAGAGAGATAGACAGAGGAAGGGGGCTGCTTGCCTGTCTGCCCCCCAGCGCCCACACAATGCAGCAGGGCATCTGGCACTGGGGTGGCGGAGGGCAGGGTGGGGGTCTGTCAGGACAAAGCATTTACATCCCCCGCCTTGGAATATGATTATAGTTTGTAAATGGCGTCTGAGATTTAAACGTATGAGGAGAAGAAAGGCGCTGAGAGGCAGGAGGGTGGGTGGCTGACACAGTTATGGCGGAGACCCCACATGATATATGGAGCATACGTGGAGGAGATTCAAGAACGGGGGACCTCCGTCGGCAGCCGGAGATAGAAAGTTTGTGCTCAGGGCTGTCATTAAAACTACACGTGCTTGCAGGTGTATCTGTGTGTGTGTGTGTGTGTGTGTGTGTGTGTGTGTGTGTGTGTGTGTGTGTGTGTGTGTGTGTGTGTGTGCGTGTCGTCACCTTTCAGCTTGTTAATTTTCCGGCTCTAAGATGAAACAATAGTGCCAACGGGAGAGAAATCAGTGTCATAATACTCTTTCTCTCTGCAGTGCCCCCCCCCCCACCCTCCGTCTCCGTCTGAGGGGCTGTCTGCTCGCTGTGTGCATACAAGTGTGTGTCTGCCTGTGTGCATACATAAAATAAATGAGCTGTGCGTATGCATTGTGCAGGTCCACAGGCCCGGTGTATAAATGTGACTTGACCCTGGCAGGCTGAAGCAGGGTTTCTGCGTCGCACTGGGCGTGGGAAAAAGGGGAGACCTCTTTTCACAGCTGCTCCGGCCGTTGCATTGAAGCAATGGAGACCCCCTCCAACCCCCAATCTGCCTCCGCTGCTGATTCCCCCCCCACCACCACCCTTTTTTTCTTCCCATTCACTGTGCAGCTTGCTGCCTTTCAGCGGACCCTCGTCCCCCCCCCCCCCGGCGCTCTGTTTGTCACCCCACCATCACAGCCACCACCAGCCTTTAATACAGCCACCTTACCATTCAGCCGGCCCGCATTGAGATGCCAGAGGCCTCTGAGCTTCGTGGAAGGCAAGAAGAAACAACGCAGCTAACTGACTAAATAAATATAGGAACTGATACAATACAAAAAACAAAAAACACACACACATATAAAAACATTCTTTGAGGATTCATCAAATCCTGTCGCTATATTTTTCCTCACATCCTCTCGTTTCTTTCCTTCTGCTAGCTTCTCTGCACATCAACCTTAATTTATGTGAACATACGCCACCAGTCCTCACTCAGCGCCTGCCACACACACACGCACACACACACACACACACACACACACACACACACACACACACACACACACACACACACACACACACACCCACGCACACATCCACTGCCTCCCTCCACCACCATTTGAGGAGATTTATTTCCTATCAAGGCGCATAATGCGAGGGTATAATTCAAATCAACTTTTAAGAACAGCCAAGCAGATCGGTTTATGTATACAAATCTAGACCGCCTGCTAAAAACATCCCAACCAAACAGCAGGGTGTTCCAGGCAGATTGCAAACTTTAAGACGCCATAGGGGGGAGGCGGCGGCAAGTGTTCGGTTTCGCCATTAGCGATAGCCTATTACTGATAAGCCTCACAGTCGATCTGTTTAAACACATAACCCAGGCATGCAGACTTATTTCCGTCAGATATTCCCCCTTAATCTGACGGAACAACCGCGCAGAAACCGCCTCAGAGTGGAATCACCGAAAAACACAGGGACACAATTTTAGAGGAAAACTTGAAAAGGTCACAGAGTGTGCCGGAATAACTCCCAACAGATTCTGGGGAGCGGTCCTATCATTCTGTCTGGCAACCCTGCTGATACAACGGGCGCGCTGAGGAAATGTTGAGAGGCATGGAGGGGTTAGCGATGGGGGATTAGGGGAGCGGGGGGTTGTAGCTGAGAACCTGAAAGGACTCCATCTCTCTTGGCCAACATGCCATGACGGTGTGGAGCAGCGGCCTGAATTGGTTTCTCTGGGGTGGTGGAGCTGGCGAGGGGATGGCCAGATGAGCCTGAATGGGTACGGAAAGAGGTGGGAGACACTGGGGGGGTGGGGTTGGGGGTTGGGGTGAGGGAGAGATACCGTAAACAGAGGTTGTGGGTTCTTTGAGAGAAGGCGGTGGAGGGAGATGGCCGACCGGATGTGAAGTACTGTAAATGAGTTTTCTCCCTATATGCATGAGATGAAGCGGCGCGTCCACCTGTAAGATCACACCTCCTCCGGTCCGCACCTCCTCTACGAGCGACTGCAGCAAACGCGCCCACTGTAACGTGCGTCCTGCGAGGGCGAAACACGGCAGACGCCTGCATGCTGCCTCCTAATTGCTGTTATGAATACAAAGGGGATGTGAGGAGTGTCACTTCTGGACTGATGTGCCTCGGCATCAAATTTAGCCCGTAGCTACGCCTCCACTTCTAAAGCCCGCGTCCGACCAAAGCTTGTTTGCATCGATTTATCCGGTTTGTGGATATGATATTGACGAAGGAGACCGGCAACCCTTATCGAGTTGGAGCGAAGCGAAGGAGGTTTAAGAAGTAGTCGAACGCGATGGAAAAGGATCGCCACAGGCTGTGAAATCTCCTCTGATCTTTCCTTGTCTGATTCTCAAATCTGACTCTTTCTCTAGGTGGGGTGGGTGGGGTGGGTGGGGGTGCTCGTACAGAAGTAGGCCAATGTCACAGAACGCTCATCTAACCCAGGAGGGGAAAAATGAAAAATATTCTTTAGCTTCTTTCTGGACCCATGTCTCTGAGACTGGGGCTTCGTCTTCCTCTCCCGTCCTTTCCAGCATTCCCTCCATCACCCCGTGGACCCTCACCTCCACAGGAGGCTGAAGAAGCACCAGCTGAGCGGCGATCTTGGCCCTTGATGGCTCGCTACAGCAGCTGTTTGTAGAGCCAAAGTAAGATTTAGTTGTTTCACTCCACACAAGCGAGTGGGCCACCCGGTTCTGGCTTCAGCCTTCAGTCGTCTTCAGCATCGTACGCCGTTACGAATCGTAACGTTCTGTCTGACAGTGGCAGCGTCTGCATGACAGCAGGGACCCCGAGTCTAGTTTACCACAAGATACACGTTTGTTTATGTCTAAAAACTCACACAGCTGCACGGGGAAAAATCCCCCTTTCAAAATAAGTAAAAAAACCAAAAAAAATATATGGTGTTTATAGCTTATAAACCTTATTTTGAATTATTAATCTTATTTATATCTGTCTGTCTGTCTGTCTGTCTGTCTGTCTCTCTCTCTCACTCTCTCTCTCTATCTCTCTCTCTTGCTCTCTCTCTCTCTCTCTATCTATCTATCTATCTATCTATCTATCTATCTATCTATCTATCTATCTATCTATCTATCTATCTATCTATCTATCTATCTATCTATCTATCTATCTATTTATCTATCTATCTATCTATCTATCTATCTATCTATCTATCAAGTAAAATAAAACAAGTGAACGTTTTTTCGTTAAAACGTCTGGAAATAAGATGTGACACTGAGATAAAAGGAGATCTTGAAAGAATCCGGTAAATCTTATTTTTGAACTATATCTAATTAATAGCATGGAATCTCAGAATAAGTCAGTCAGGAGATTTATCCCTGAGATGTTTTATTTATATTTTCTCTAACAGTTTGACCAGAAATGAGTCAAATAAACTTTTTCAGATTTGGAGATTTTGCATTTGGCCTCTTTAACGATCCAGCGGGAAAATAATGACGACGCTCTTCCATAATATGCACAAAAAGAAGACTTAAAAAAAAGAAAAGAGATCAATGAATCACGGTGCATGTTGGGAATCTAAAGAAATAAAGAAAGTCCCAGGAACGGAAAGCAAAGAATGAGATGTTTCTCTTTGTGTGAGCGACTGGACGGGGGGTACCAGGCCTGGACAGAGAGCAGAGGGAGGGGAGGGGGGGGAATTAGAGGCGTGAGGGACGTAGCCACCCTGGCTGTCTTTCCACATGAGCACACCTTGTGCACACACCAGGCCAAGGTCCCCCCCCCCCCCCCCCCCCCTCTATGTTTCCTTAAAGGGATAAAAAGCATGGACAAAGGACTTAAAATATAGATTACACAAGTGGCCACCCTGTGTCTTATCTGCCAAAACCGGAGAATCTAGCAAATTGGATCAGACACTATAAAGCAGGGGGCGAGGGGCGAGTGAGAGGGCGAGGAAGGCAAATAAGGAGGCGTGCATGTGAAGGAGAGTGTTACTCTGAGGAGACAATTAAGGATAGTTTGCTGTGCATTTATACGACCACCACTCTCTCCACCCAAAACAATCAGTCTTAAAAATCCAAGTGTGATTTTATGACAGGAGGCTGGTGTGTGTGTGTGCGTGCGTGTGTGTGTGTGTGTGTGTGTGTGTGTGTGTGTGTGTGTGTGTGGAGTTCAAGTTCAAGAACGAATCAGGGGAATCGGAGTGTGACTGATCTGAGCACACAGAGAGAAATCATGTTGTCTCACCTGTAACGTCGTCGTGAGGAAGCCTTGTTCTGACCCAGACTGTGACCTTTGATCCCCAGAGCAGGAGGTGCTGTGTGTGTGTGTTTGTGTGTGAGAGATGACCCTCATGACCTGCAGCTTCAGACACAGAGCTGGATATTGGAGGGGGGGTTTCAGTCTGCACTCCATAAGTTCCTGCAAAAACACACAACAATAAGTTGAGAATCTAGCGGAGCCTCACTTCCTTTTTTTTTTTGTTTTTGTTTTCCCTCCTGATTGACTTTTATTCTGTCATTTTTTTTGTCCTCATTAAAGATGTGGGCGACCTAAATGCATAATAAATAGATTTAAAGAATTCAAAATGTTACTTTAAACTCCGGTTTATTAAAGAAAATAATATTAATTAACATTCTTGAAAATAAGATTCTGGATATTTTGTCTTACAGCTAAAATATAAAATTACGAATTTAACATGTTTTTAAAAGGCAAGAAAAAAGAAATATATATATTAGGTTTCCACTTCTTCCATTATCTGCGGTAGCGATGTGCTTTTAAAGCAGGCGCCACATCATGTGAAGGTTTATACATTAAAAAGAAAAGCAGGAAATGACAGGTATAACAGTTTTTTGTAATTAGGACACTCTAATAATGAAAAGAACGCACTGTAACGTAGGATTAAAGAAAGTTTAACGGTGATTTATTCTGAGGCTTATGTGTGGAAAGTTTCTTATATTCCCTATTTCAACTGATGGCCGTGAATGCATGACAATAACAATCTCTTGAACTCGCACACACGCACACACACGCACACACACACACACACACACACTTTCACAGGCAACTACACAAAATACTGAAAGATTCCATCCGCTGAAACCTGATGTCCTTTGCGGGTTTAAAGCCTGCTTGTCAGCCTTTCAATTTTTTTTTTTTTCTCTTTCACTTGCATGGGTCAGAGGCTGTTGCTAGGATACCAGACCCAGAATTCATACGTTCAGAGAAAAAGGTTTATGCAGGCCAATGCAACTCAAGGTAAAAAATGATAATAGAACATTGATAACGCTGAACTGTGGATTTTTCATGATGGTGGAAGTAGATCAGGAACTATAAATAGTATCGAAATCCGGATCAGAGTGTGATAATAATAATAATAACAATAATAATAAAAACAATATTAAAGTTAAACAAATGTGTGTGTTTTTTTTTTTTAATTAGTTCTATTATAATTATAATTATTATTCCTTTCTTTCTATTGTCAACATGTTATTTACCAATATAAATATAATATAATAATAATGTAATAATAATAATAATAATAATATAATAATAATTATAATAATATTGTTGCTATAATAATAATAATAATAATAATAATAATAATAATAATAATAATAATAATGAAATATTTTTATATTTTGAATAAACAGATTTTAAGTTGGAGTTTTCTTTCGGTGAAATTATTAGTCTTAAAGTCAGGTAAAATACACACACAAAAAAAAAGACCTATTCTGTAATCAACGTTATGCTGGGATATTTTATTGCACTCTGCACAGACGGAAGAGGAAGCAATGAGGGTGCAGTAACAACGCGCAGTACCACTGACATAATCACATGTACGAATGCACAAAAACGTGTATATACACACACACACACACACACACACTCACACACACTCACACACACACCCGGCTGTATATACAGCTCCGCAATTTAGTGGCCAAGTGTGACACGGAGCGGATAACATCTATAGGATGGCAGCTTGGATATGCAGCAGGGCTGTAACCCTAAAACAATGGCATCGCTGTGTGCTGGATGGGCGTATAGGTTGGCTGCTTTGTTCCAACAAACAACACTCACCCTCCTGCAACAAACAGATCTACAACATGGAAATATACAATGTTATCGATACAGCGCAGAGATAGCGAGAACGGAGAAGGAAGAGAGATGGGAGGTATGCTGATATATCTCCGCTTCAGCGAGAAAAGGCCGCAAACTTGACAGCTTGGTTAGAAATGCACAACATGCGCACATAGACACACCTCCCTTATCTTCTATTCTCATTTCTTCTACATCCACATTCTCCCAAGTTCTACTACATCCGCTTATTCATTGCGCTTATGTAATATCATCCTGGATCAATCTCAGAAATTCTGAACAATAGAGCATTTTTAAATGGAAATTTCATTATCCAAGACAATGGGACGTGTCATTTAGCCTTATGGCAGGTGTTGGTAGACTAGACGTTGACTAGACTGGGCTCCATCTGGTGTTGAGGGCCTCCTCCTGATGGTGAAGAGGGCCCAGACTGACACATATTAATGTGGGAAAACCCACGTCTAGCCTCCTTCTCAGACGGCATTTCAATCTCAAAGGGTCCTCCCCATATCCTCCATTTATTATCCCTCAGCTAAGCATTCATTTCTACCGCAACTGGACCAAAGCTGGGATGCCGGTGCTGCTGGCCTCAACACAACACCAACGTCGAATACAGATAGAAATAAAAACCTACTATTAGTGTTGTCTTGTTGTTATTGCAGATAAGAAGACAGCACACCTGAAATAAAACAAGTTTTGAGACTCTGTGGTAAAATAGCGCCTCAGTGGGACATTACACTATAAAAAAAATTGGCCTTAAAAAATTACCGTCGAAAACTGTCAAATGGCAACAGTAAAAGACCGTAAAACTCAAAACAGCACATTAATGCACAGAATATGTGGAAAAGGCTGACGTTTACTGTGAATATGCAGAATTAAAAGAGAAACATGGTATTTTGATGAGAAAGACTTCAAGGTAAAAGCATTAAGATTTTGCATTAAAAATTTACAGTAAAATAAACTTATGAGGACCCTTTGCCAGAGCATACTGGTGTTTCCACGGTAACATGATATATATCATATATTTTATGAAATAATGTTGATTTCGAGGTAAAATAAAAAAGTCTGAGTTTACTGTAATTTACTGTATTTTTAAGTATTCTCCTTGTAAACCCCAAACAGGTTGACATAGTATCTGTTTTTATGGTAATTTACTGTCATGTCTTCTACACGATCCCTTAAAAAACATTTCTGGCAACCTCGGCCGCCGGTATTCTACCGTAAATTATACAGATATTTTCTTACAGTGCACCTTTTATTCGTTTCTGTCCCGTTAAAACTGAAATATGGGAATCCTCCCGCGGAATGTGCTTAATGAAAAACCTTCATTTGTGCCAGACTTTATCCAACTGAAAGCCCAAAATGATCCTTATCATCATAATTACAGTAGCAGAAAGACTATTATTAGATATATTGCGCAGAATAACTGGCTTATGTTCACACATTGGGTAGAAACCCATAAAAGCAGGATAGCAGCGTATCTCCCCAAACGGCGAGGCAACGCAGATGCATGCTAGCTCCCTCGCCACCTACCCTGGTCTGTGACGCAGTAAGCCTGGGCCTACAAAGAGTCTGACAGGCTCGCTCCACCACGCAGAGCAGAACCGGCCCCGGCAGCTACAGCTTTAGCGGCTAACACAGAACCGGCCTTTTTAAAATTCAACAGTCTCCACTTCAGATCTATCGCTCAGGCGGTCCAGGAACCAGACAGGAGCTGCTCTCTGGCACGGATGGAGAGAAAGAGATGAAGTGCAGCCCCAAAACAGCTTTGTGAAACAAAATCAGACACTCCCTTCAAAATCCTTGCTTGATGTACACCAGCACCGATGCACACTTATTGGACCGGGTCTGTAGAGAGAACATTATCATCAACCACTGGAAACACAGAGTGTGCTGCGAACTCCGAGGATGAACTGCATCTGTAAAATTATCGCCAAACGAACACTGCATTTGTTAGAAAATGACACAAAGGTGTTGCCGTTGTCTCCCTGGTGTCCCACTCTTCTTCAGCAGGGCGAAACATAATTTCATCGCCTCATTCTCGTGCAGGAGGCCTGAGGCTGCTGTTAATAAGCACATCAATCAAGCCAAATCCAGGGATCTACGTTGATCCCTTTGACAAACACCCACTGAATCAAAATATCATCTTCTTCTTCTGCAGTTCACAAGCTCTGACACATTACTTTGATGTTTTCCTGATCTATATAGGACCTGCTCTCCAGTACCAGATGTCATTTGCCCAAATAATGTACGACAGTGGAATTATTTCTCACTTCTGCCCACATTCTGCTGCAAATTGTTTTCCCTGCAAGTGCATTAGCTTTGATTGTTGAAGCTCCTTCCACATCACTACATGGACAGGCCAGAATCAGGGGGATATAGGGGATACTGGGGAAGCACGTGACTCCCATGAGTGGACCAGTCAGGTGTTTTCCAGCTACAACCCCTGCTCATCATTCTATCGGGCTTTCAACATCAAACTAACGGCACAATCATGAAAAGAACGTGTCTGTATGGCATGTTGGAGATACCATCTCGCCACGACAGACAGCTATATTCCATTAAAACAAACAGCAGAAGCAGCTCTGCCGAGACCACCTCCTCCTCCTCATCATCATCATCATCTATGAATAGAGCCTGTCTCCGCCTGCTAATCACTCTCACTCCATGCATCCCCCATGAAAGATATCTAGCACTATAAATCCAGTTTTGGAGGGGGCGGCGTTCTCCTCTCCTCCGGCACACGTCCTAGGAAGCAGGAGGCGTTTCTCGTTTCTCGATGCGACGCTCGGACGATGCCGCGGGCTTCCAGTCCTCCGTGCAGGCTGCATCCATCCATCCGGCATCCACCCCGGCTACCCGTCCTCATCGGTCCAGGTTCCGGCTCGCTCCGCCGTGACGACTGAGGGATTAGTTTATACATTCGGTTCTCTAGCTTTATGATATTTCATAAACTCATACAGCTAGATAACCAAAGAGAAAAACTAACCCACGTCTCTTAAAGGGGCCGCCGCCGCTGCCGGAGCTGCTTGTGTTGTGGTCACATGGAGCCATCGCATTCCTCCTGCATGAGCACGCCTCCCTCTCTCTCTCTCTCTCTCTCTCTCTCTCTCTCTTTCTCTCTCTCTATCCCCTTTCTCTCTCCCTCTCTCGCTCTCTCTCTTCTTCTGCGCTTCTATTCATCCATCTCGAATATACACACATACCTGCACGCACACACAATGACTTCACTTATAGGTAATATACTGATTTACTGCTGCTTTAACGCACAAACTCTACCAATCTGTTATATAAAACCATGTCCCTAGACTTTTTGTTATGCATATGTGGCGCGCGTGGGTGTGTGTGTGTGTATGTGTCTGTATGCGCAGATCAACTCCACGTATTGGCAACAACAATAAGCAAAAGTATCCCTCTCTTGCAACCACATTCCCGGACGGTTATGGATCCACGTCATCACCTCTCCTATTCTTAAAAAAACCACAGGGCTAAACTTCCTCCCACCACACGCGTGAGTCCTGGCGGTGACGTCACCCAGCTGCCGGAGGATAATGACACATTCGCTTGTCATTCACGGCCAAGCGTATAAGAAAGGAAATCTATAGATGCCTCATATATTAATACACTAATGAGAGCGGATCCCAGGCTCCATACGTGAGCCCCTGAGATGTTACCTCCACCGTTTCGCTAACAGGCCCCGACAAACAACCAGCTTATTGTGTGAAATGCCAGCTCACATCGACCCAAGGCAGACCATGGAGCACAGTTTCCGTTTTGAGTGAATTAATCCATGAATTGTTTGAAAGCATGACAAACTACGAAGGCCCAGATATAGCACGCGCCTAAATGTCAACACCATGATCCAGTGGAACAAGTCCAGCCGCACTGGATGTTGCTTTTTGGATCAGTTGGTCACATGTGACAAGTTGGAGCAGAACCTACCAGCCTCAATGATGCCTTGCGATGAGGACACTGGTTATTGTGCTGCGACAAAATGAATCTTGGTATTGTGGAACCTTTCGGCAAATTGAAGCGTCACATTTAAATGTTCCTGTTCCTATATTGGAATGAATTACTCTTAAAGGATGCTGAACTCGCATTTTATCATTTGAGCTGGTACAAATTAAATATAATATCGGTAAAAAATCCCGATATTAACCAAAAGTTTTCATTCCATCTTGATAAAACATAATATAAAGCATTCTATTATAATCCAGCAGGTTTTTATATATGACCTAAAAATTCATACACACTCCATCCACGCTCTCTCTCTCTCTCTCTCTCTCTCCCTCCCTCTCTTTACCATGCGAGGACAAAGCCCATTTCACTCCAGCGGATATGCATGCGCATCCTTGGAGGAATAATGTAGGAATACCGTCCATCCCGGGCTGTCAGAAACTCAGCAAAGGTCGAGGAAGAGAAAATGATAGGGGAGAAAGCGCCTGGGCTCTCAGGGAGTCGCAGGAGGCGGGAGGGCCGCCCGAGGGGCCTCCGGGTCAGACTGCTGGAGAGACGCGCGAATTAGGCGCACTCAGTGGCGCACACAGCAGCACCAGATACATGGGGTGCACATGAGAGGCATCAGAAGAAAAAAAAAAGAAGAAGCTGTATCTAAGATGAGACAGGATTTTAAACGCTTAAATGCATCATAAACTATATGAAGGCTGTCATATCCCAAGAGCCAGAATCCACTTTGAGGTCAGTCAAGAGCTCGTCTAACAAAGTGGTAAATTATTATATATATATATTTAATCCGATTCACCCAGCACTAAGACTTTACAGTGGGGGAAAAAAAACAGTAACAGTTTTCAAATCAATATTAATCACAAGGGCTTTTTCCTAAATGCAGGTCGAGACTGCAGCACCAACCAAACACCTAATATGGAGCAGTGCATCATAAAACTGACCTTGTTTTTACGGATATGTTGACAATAAACTATCCGTCTTTCAGCCACACCCTGTCTGTGTTAATGAGGACATGAAGTTTGCACCCATAAAGACTCACTGAGGAGGCAGTGAGTCACGTGCACCGAATCTAATAAAATCCTGCAGGTTACAGGACAGAGCAGTGATATAAGCTTAGGATTAGTAGCAGGATGTACTCTATAATGCCAAATTAAAAGTGTAAATAATTGAATTTCCTTGAGGCAGTGTGATAAACATAGTGATAATATTATGCTGCATATTTTATATTCTGCTTATTGGCTACAATGAGTCTCAATTTACGTGTTTTAATTTCGGAGAGGTGATTATCTGAGACTCATTGTAACGCATACACCACATCAGCTCTACTGTAGAGGCTTATGGTGATGTGTTGGCGCATCTCTTTCAGCTTTACATGTTTAGTGGAACCCCCATATGCAAACGTTATGATGTGCATTAATATTCAAAAAGAAGAAATGTATTTTTGTACATCATTAAAAGTGATTAAAATCGTTTAAAAGGCATTACAAAAAAAGATACCATAAAATACCATATATATATATATATGGTATAGCTTCATTATATATACATATATATATGTACCAGCGGTTTTTTAAATGTATTTCTTAAAACATCTTTTGAAATAAGAATCATTTTATCAGTTGTACCATTATTAATAATAATGGCTTATGTTGTCTGTGGTTGAGAGATTAAAAAAAATGGGATTGAAATATTAGTTTTTTATATAGTTATTTAATTATTGAAATCTTGACTTCCTTTTCAGTTAAAATAAGAGCTGTGACAGTCCTATTCATCCCTTATAAAACACAAAATTTGCCCTATTTATTTAAATACTCTTTTATTAATAAGCTTAAATTATGTAAAGAATAGTAGATGGCTGCAATGCTATAATGTAAAATAGATGTCTCTCTCTAAGTGTGTGTGTGAGTTTGTGTGTGTGTACACGCACGCTGCTCTGCATAATGCATGATTGTATACAGTATATTAATACAGATTGACTCACAGTCTTTCATCAGCTTCACGTGAATTCGTCTGACCACGCCCCCGCATGACGTCACGTTCTGGCCGACCTGCAGTACAGTCAGGTGTACAGTGACTGACTAAACACTTTTCTCATTTTTTTTTCTGCTGCACGCAGACAATTTCATGTCGCCTCGTTTCTCCTTTGCTTATTTTGCTTATCTGTAGCAAAACTAAATTACTCGTCAGTGACGCATTAATTAGATCAGCCCCACCTGCCCCGCTGCTCCGTTGTTCCTGCCGGTGAGACACGTGGTGTGAGTTGGATTACGTTAGTGAGAAAAAATAGCTTTTTTGTTCGTGTGAGTAAATATTCAACATAAAGTCCAAAAGAAGAGAGTTTCTGACTCAAAGATGTCTGAATAACTGCTGGGTTTTTGATCTAAAGCCTCCAGGAGCTGCTGATCTCAGAACAGTGACGCCGTTTCAGCACCTGAGGACAGCCTCTGTCCATGGTGCTGAAACCAGTGAGCGCTGTTGGCCTCATGCACGTGGATTTAAACCTGCCCAGATCCACGCTACTCCTCAATAAATCTTTATTCTACTATTTCTACTAATCTTTATATATACTCAAAATATATTTTCAAATTTAAAACCATGTGCGAAAATATTTACAGCCATATTCTGATGGCTCATAAAAAAAATACAAATGAGTTCATCTGCAGCGACAGTTTCTGTATTTTTTTTTTTTTACTGTTTTACTGATAATTAATGAAATATATTAGATTTAAAATGATGATTTAAGCCTGCAATTGGACTTCAAGAACATTTATTTTCTTTTTTCTTTTACCATATCTGGTGGGGCTAAGTGAGTCAAATAAACACTCTTTACCACGTAAATCTATATTCAAATATAATATAGCCAATTAAATTGTAGCAGTTTTCACATTTACATTCAATGATATAATTATTAAAATAATTATTATAATTAATTATGATGACGTTAGATATTTTTAATGTGTTTCTTTAGAAAAACTCTTGTGCCGAAGTTAATTAAAGCAGAATATCATAATACAATTTAAAAGCTTTACAATTGTATAAGTGGCACTGTGGGGAATCTGAAATAAAGTGTTTTACATAGAAATACATAAAGGAGATAAGAACTGCTCTAGTGCTGTTTATTTTTAATTTAAAATAGTCCTACGATTGTTGTTAGGATGATAAAAAAGAAAGAAAGACATTTTGGATTTTTCTTTAAAAGGCTTAATTATAAGGGAGCAAAGGATGAGGAAATAACTTTATTTTTTATAGGTAGTGTTAGATATAATTTTATTTTGAATATTATATCAACAGATAAATTATTATAAAAATTCTAAAAACTTACGATGTATTAAAATGAATCTCAGGATAAATCAATAAATGTTAGATTTGATAAATCCACGAAATGTAAATCCTGAGAAATTATCCCCCTAAATTTTTTCGTTTCTCTCTTTAAAAGCGGTTTAGTAAAATAAACTCCAACACTAAAAGTGACTCTGTGTGTTTCAAAGAATTTAATGGCTCTCTTTTGTAGCAGGCTGCAAAGGCCTGATTAATTAATTTCACACTGCAGCTTCCAAGAGGATTTTCCCACAAATAAGTAACCCCCAAAAAAAGGAGAAAGAAAAAAAAATCGCCCATAGAAAGAAAGAAAAAAGTCAACACCAAGTTCAACAACGTGCTGGTGCTCATTAGCATCACAATGCTGTCTGGGAGCACACAAGTCTTCTTAACAAGAGGCTCTGGCGTCAAGTCCCTCCACCTCCCAGCCAAGGGGACATTTTCCCAGGCTCTGCTAACAATCAAACAACTGTTTGCTTAATAAACGCCAGCTCTGGGGCCACTCAGCCCGCCTCATCACTGCTCAGGGGACGCTCCCGTTATGGGATGGAACCGGCTGCTGCCACTCAGCACTGCAGTGCTTATTACACTGTTATTACACGTTGATGAACAATTTTCCCTTATACTCAAGTCAGCTTTATTTAAAGTTGGAATATTATTTTACAATACCATTCTAGAATCCTCATTATTATTATTATTATTATTATTATTATTATTATTATTATTATTATTACTGTGCAAATAATAACGAATCTACATTTCTTATCACTTACGTGCACAAAAAAAGGAATAAAATAAAACCGTCGAAAGTCATACTTACAAGATGTGAATAAATCCTGAATCCTCCATTTCAAGTCCATTCAGTATTTTAAGGCGAGTTTCTACCATCAGCTACACAACAGCGCCAAAACGGAGACAGGCCAGGAGTCCCGAGGAGGAACCAATCGTCGCGAGCCTTCACTGACTGAGAGGAAACCTGCCGCAAGACTTGGTCCAACCCAAAGAAGGGTAGAATTATAAAAGAGGAATTATTTTTAATCTAGTGGTCAGAGACCTGTGAAGCCCGAGCATCCGCTCCTGCATACCAACATCTACTCCTCAGCCTCGGATGACAGTGTGCGCGGAGATGATGCGGCGCTGGTCCCCTCCTCTCTCTCTCTCTCTGTCTCTCTCTCTCTCTATACCTCCCTCCCTCCTTCCCCCTCCCTCACACATGCACATACGTCGGCTGCTGTGGCGTGACGTGCACTGAAACCCAAACTCCTCTAGCACCTCTTCGCCCATCATTGACCATGGTGACCTGGTGTCCATTGTTCTGTCTGTCCGGCGCGTCTCCCTCCTCTGCTGCTGCAGCCTGCGTCTGTTTGAGGCGCATGCAGCACCGGACTGGAGGAGCTGCGCGCCGCCTCTGCAGCCGCAGCCCCTGTGGCTGCACGTCTGTGGAGGAGGGCATCTGCACCCTTGGGGCACAGAAGCAGCGGCTACAAATTTTGGGGTTTTGTTGGGTGGAGGCAGAGAATGCATCAAAGAGCTTTACGCCGCGCGGTGTTACAGCGCTCCTCGGCAGCATGCTGCTTGGTGGGGGGCGGTATGTGCCATACATGCACTCCCCCCCGCCCCCCCTGCACGCTCCAACCTCGCCTCCCCTGATAGAATAAATCCTTACAGAGTCTGCTTTGAGCAGGGAAACTGGCCAGAGAAACCTATATTGAGTAGGGATCCCTCCAAATCTGTAGTTTGCCAAACTGGAGCACCCGAGTCAAAAAAAAAGGAAACATGCAGCCATGCAGCAGAAATAAGTGCACATTCGAATATTGTAGATCCCATGGCTTCTCCGCAGGCTGCACAGAAAAAAAGTGAAAGAGGAAGGATTTGGAGAGATGGAGAGGACCAAATAGCAGCACGCAGCAGCGGAGTGTGTCATGCAGTTGCGCAGCCTCAGCAGCGCCGGGAGAAGCGGATGCTTCCCCCGGTGCTCTACTGGGTCACGTTGCTTTCCGCGTTGCGACGTGGGAGTCTTCTCTGTGCGTTAACGCGGTGGACACTCGCGTGCCACGTGTCAATCATAAAGATTATAAAAATGAAGTCTTTATTAACAGAAATGCATGTTGCTGAAGCAGAAAGAGGAGAGCAATCAGTCCCTGCACGAATGGAGTATTTGAAATGAACGTAATTTTGCGCGATGACGTCATGCGGCGCTGTAGGTTATTCCAAATATGTTATCCAATGCGCCTGTGTGTGGAATCCACGACACACAGGCTCCTCGTGGGCTCTGATTTATGACCCAAGTTCTTATCAGTGCTACTGCAGTATTTATGGGAAGGCTTTTATAGGCTCTTTTTTTCGAGATATACGACATTCAAAATCTCTAAAAGAAAAATTTTATAAAAGATAATGTAACTTTCCAGATGAAAATTTCCCTGCGTGGAGGTTTATTAGATGTCCAGAGGCAAATTTAAGAGGAGATTGAATTGAACAAAAACTTGACATAGTAAATACCACACCCAATTGTTTGAATAAATAAAATAAAGAAATCATGGAACGTATATAATTAATATGATAAAATTAGTTTATTTCAGTGTAAAGCAATTAGTTTGGTCTAGGTTGATATCCTTGGGTTTGGGTTATTCTACTTTATTTGGGCTCAACAAGGCTGGTCAAAATAATTTCTTATTACAGTAAAATTCTCCCACTTAATGGAGTTTATCTAGCACAAATAATTCATTTGACGCACCAGATTTGCTCAGTGTCGAGGACTTATTTTCTCTTATTTGATTAATTTAATACCTACAGAGGGCAAACAATGTGAGGAGTAACAGAACATTTTAGTACGTTTTGCATTAAGAGAAAGCTGTTGAAATATATGTAAGTCATACATAATATAACCATATTTATCTTACAAACATGGAATTGTTTTAAAAAACAAAAACAACCTCAAACATGTTACCATAATACGAATATAGCAGCCAGGCACTTTCCTTTATTTCCCATCACTCTGCTCGAAGCAAATTTCAGTCTATATGGACTGGACTGTATTATCATTATTATAATTGAATTAAATAAATATTATTGGTCTTAGAAACTTGTTATTCAAGTCATAATATTTTCAAAGACGTATATTTATCTTTTATTTAAAGAAGAAAAATACTCCATAGGACTAAATAAGTGTGTAATGGGATTTTAAAAGGTTTAAATGACCAACTATAGTAAGATGAACTCTAGATTTGTGAACATAGACAAGACAGTTACAGTTATCATGCGTCCACGTGGGTTTCTTGGCGCAAACTCAACCAACAGCAGCATCTCGTGCGTCCAGAAAAGACTCGTACCGTGTTCAGATGTGATATTATATCATGCATTATTACAGAAAGTATATTATGGTATGTTAAACAACACTTTCGTGTCAATATGTTAGCAGGAAATAGGCAATTATAAACGCCTCAGTGATGGTTCTGCAGGTTTGGAGCCAAACAGGGACATCTATTGGCCGGGAAGCAGAACTGCAGCTCAGGCCTGCGCGAGCCCTGACGGCTGGTTTGAATCCACAGCGTATAAGAAATAATCAAATCAAAGGGCTTAAAAAACGAAGAACATGACTAACCATGAAACAATAATACAAACACCCGGACTTCAAACTGATTCAGTAGGATGTATTATAAAAAATGATCCACATTGCAGATAAATTCTGGGTTTTTTTGAGAGGAAACGGAGGCCTTTTTTTTAAGAAAATCTCTCAATTATCCAATCCTGATTATAATGTAAAACTCTAATGTGTATACAATTATGAGACGTGTGGACATGAATAACTTATATCAATAAACGCCCCTTAAAATAAGAGATAATATTGCAGAATAACCGGACAGGCCCACGCGATGATTTGGGAGAGAAGAAATTATTCCACAACCATATAAATATTATGGAAAAATGCGATTTTAAATGCGTTTAAATAAAAAAGAAATGTTACAGGAGATATAGATTTGGTGTATTTTATTTGTTGGCGTAATTTCATGTCTCCAACAGCGTTTTTTTTATTTTTTATTTTTTATCTATGAGCAGCATTAACAAATAACATCAAAGAATACGGAATAAGTTCTTCAAAATCTGCATAAATCTCTCAAATTTTGTTTTTAAGAAATTAAAAATATTACGTGTTGATGTGACGTGACTCATATTGTCTGTAAATCACAGTTTGATTCTAGTGTAATAGTGGAAAATTAAGATTGGGCCTATTTAAATAGATTTTGTGTTACTAGACTCGCAATAATAATAATATAAATAGTAGGCGATTTTTCTAAACTATACAGGAAAATACAAGACATTCTGTCTTTTAACTACGAAATTAATTCGTAGTAATGTAAATAATGATGTAGTGATACGTTGTTTTATAAAAGATTATAAATAAGAATGTTAAGAATGCTCTGATCTTTAGAGACATTAACACTTTATGTCATTTGGTTTCCTTTAATCAAAAATAATTCAGTACAAACCGTCATTTTTTGAAAAAATGTATTTATTTATTAATGTTTCACAGTTTTAAATGTATTTTTTAAGTCAAAGTTAACGTGGTGATGCTGCTCTCCTCCTCCAAAACATGTATGCATTTATTTATTCAATAATATTATTTATTTATTCCATTATGGATTTATTTCTATGGTCATTAAATTGCATTAATATTGTTTTATACAGTCAATTTACTGACACTCTAACTATTATACATATTGAATATTTTTTTGGAAACATTATTAAGTTTTTAAATTCCTAAAATAAAATAAATGGAAATCTGAAATAGCCAAACCTAGTTAAAAAAAAGGTTTTATAACAATAATGATACTAATATTTCCCTCACATATAGTAACATGTACTTAAGGTAAAAAACCACAATTCTCCCACTTCAGGTTGCTTCATCTTGACCCAGAAATTCATTCATTTCAGTCGGATTTGTCATAATTTGTCACATTAAGTCATCATATGTGAACACACTCAGCCCTGCCGGGGCTCAACTGTCCATAAGTGTCCAAATCAAGTGGCCACTTCTGAGATTTTTGAGGGCCGCGACCTGTCACATGCACATGGAAGGGGTCAGAGGTCACACATGAGGACCAACAGGGAGCAAATATTTGTCCTTCCTCCTGTCATGCCCCTTAATTAGCAGCTAATAGCGGCTGAGTCAGATGCTCTTTGGTAACGATGGAGGTCGCAGTGGTGGGGTGGCACCACAAAGGATTTTAAAACAATCAAATCCACATACGGTATATATATGACCACAAGATAAATATTTAAAAAACAAATACATCGTTCAAAATTGTGAGCTCCTTTGGAAAATCCACAAATGTGGATTGGTCACGTTCAACTATAATCTCCCATTTCGGTGTGTGAGGTTTTAGTCAAACCGCGAATCAGGAGTAACTAAACAGTCTATTTTTTAAATGTCCTTTATTGGCGGTATTTATGTGTCTGAAGCGACATAATAGCTCTGGTAATATATTTAAAAGAACACTGTAAAATAATAAGAATCTGTATTATTTAGGGTAATATACCAGCGTGGTGTGGTTGGCAAGAGTTTGCCCGCGAAAAATAAGGACAGCACATAAAGTGACGCTGACTAACAATAAATTTAGACTTTTCATTTTTTACCTTGAAATCAACATTATTTCACCAATAAATTCCCTAATTTTAGAAATTGGTTACTGTACAAACAACAGGAAGTTCTTAAATGGTTAAAAGTTTTTGTTTTTTTTGTGTGTAAATTGTAATAATGTACATACCAACAAAAACCTTTTATACAAGAACCATTATATAACCATTTATACAGGATAGTAATTCTAGGATGAGGACACACGTGTGAAATGATGGTATTTTTCCATTAATATTAGAAAAAGTTTGTACTTGCTCTGTAAAATTCATTGTTTTCCAAATACACTAACTGTTAAAAGGGACGTTTTTAAAAAAACAACAACTGTTTCTTCATGTAAGAGATTTCACCGCATCTACAGCAGTGATATACTGTTTTTAATATAAAGGATTCTTCTGTTCCCATTTGACAGGTTGTTTTGTTTTTTTACAGTTTTTTTTCTACAGAGGATTTTTACAGCTCACATGCGCTGCCTTGAACAACCTGGAGCAATTTTCTTTCGATAACAAATTGATTACCTCACACAAGGACGTTTATAGAAATGCGAATGCATTGTTGGCACTTTCTACCACACTCGAAATAAAAATACAGGGGTCCGATTTGTCAGCACTTACGTAAGTGCATTTTAGTTGTTTCAAGCATTTTTCATTAAGTTGGGTTCACTTAATAATGTTGGTAACAACTACAAACTCATTTTCGGGAGTCCTTTGAAAGTAAAGTAAGTTATTGTCTTGTATCTAATGTAGGTAATCATATTTAACATTGTGTTATGTCCATCCTCGCATTTTTTAAAGCTGCTAAACGAGCGAGACATGAAAAGACTAAACCCACTAAAAACTATTTCTTACTGCATGTCATCCAAGAAACTCTGGTTCATATTTATGGCAATGAACTTAATTCAAATAAAATAAGTTGCGTACATTGGAGAGAAAACCAAATTTTGATCAAATAAATCAATGCTGTGTAATTGATAATTAAACATATTTCTGTTTACTAATTCTAAAAACTTAATGTAGTTTAGTTGGCGGAGCTTATTTTCACGAGACGTTGATGTAACTCAAAAAGATTAATGCAAACTATTGACTTCATTTCTTTTGTCGGTCCGAAACTAATTTTTTTCAGAGTGTGTTTCATGTCGCAGTTTTTATTTTGCCGACTCGTCGCCACACCCAGAACAAGGAATCCGTTTGATTCTCAAACAGATGATGAAGAATTAAACCTGGAATTCCAGATTACCGTTTTTCACGAGGGGAACTTAAGGCCTGCTGAATTATGCTGACACAGCGGCGCACTGGATTCTGGGTAAAGTACTGCAAATCTGCTATAATGTACTTTAGAGACTCTCTGTTGTGAGGCTTTGAGGGGACCAGAACCTCACTGTGAGGAATCAGCAGAACCTTTGCAGCCCACTTCTCACATGGTTTGGTTCTACAGGTAGAAGCATCATCGGTACTGTTTCCTGTTTGCAAGACCAACCGAGACCGCGAGATCGTTCATCACCTCTGCGTTAAGACTTTTAAAGAAACAAACATCGTTTTTGCATTCTATTTATAAAACCGATTTCCCAACCGGATCCGTTGGGGGTTCTGGTTTAACAAATTGTGTCACTGGTAATGTTAGCCAGCAGAGTGCCGGCGCTGCCTACGGATGGAAGCAGATGATCCGCTCCGACGACCTCGGAGTGAAAAAGCCGTAAGAAGAAGAAGTCTTTGCACTTTATTCATCTTTGTAATCTATTTATCTTATTCACATTCGTAGCTCCTTGTGTATTATTAATCCCTGTGTTCTTTCTCTCGTATTTGATTCTCCCGCTGAATTCCCCCTGCTGTGGCAAATAAAGTTGTTGTAATTGAGTTTACCTGAGATGAGGGTGAAGGTCTCATGTGTCCATCATAAGTCCTCCGTCAGCAAGAATCATACACCCTATGATGCCGTTTGTTTTTGTTGCATAAAAAAGACTTAAAAAATAAAAAAAACACTAAAAATGTGTTAGAAGCGAAACTAAGGCTTTTTGAGTTATCGCAACTTCTAATGAAATTATGTTCAGCCAACTAAACAACATTGAGTCAGAAGGATTCCTCTCTGTCATCAAGATCATGTTTAATCTCCATTTACTACGCCTGCACTGCTCTTTTAGTAGCTCTAAAGATGCTAGGATGGAAGCAATCACAGCAACATTGATTCCAGAACCTTTCCACACGATAAGAAGTTGAGCAATAATCGACTTACTTCTTGTGCTGCTCGGAGTGAGGGAGAGATGTTGGTCCACTCGCTGCCATGTGAAAACAGACTGGTGCTCTGGCTGCTTTGCTGGTGTAATTGGGAACAGGCTGGATTTTATGCTAATGAGGACTGACATCAGTCTTAACAGCCTCCGCTCAATAAAGGAGAGGAGCAAAGGGCCAAAGTCGCGCCTCTTTTCCCAGGCAATTCCACCGGTCAAGTTCAAGCGCAGTGCCTGTGCGCGTGATTGTCATTCAAAACACGTTAATGCACGGGGGAAAATTCGCTGGGGGAGGCGTGAGGCCTGCAAACACGTTTTTTGTCCTGAGAAGTGAATGTTTGGGTATGTGGCGTATATAGCGTAACTGTTATGCCTCACACACAGATTTATCTGTACTCAAAGGACGTGCTAACGCTCATTGTCGGGACCGAACTAGAAAAGAGGAGCAGATGATTAACTTTTCATGAACGCAGGAACCTACAAATGGATATATTTGTTTCAGGACGACAGTGAAGTCGACTTCACATCACTTTTTCCTTTCTTAAAAAGTTGCTTTTTAAGGCAGGGCTGCTAATTATCAGAAATCCTTGACATGATTGGATTTGTAAGCTTTTATGGAATTCTCCTTTTCGTGAAGTATGAGCATAATCCAGGTCAAATCCAGTATTACCTACAGTCTGTAAATGCACCACAAAGAAGGCGATGGAGAGCAAGACGGATTTTGTTGACCCCTTTAACGTCCCGCTCGAATGTTGGGTTGAGCATATTTCTGGTCATTTTCTCGAAAAATGTGACTGAACCTTTCTATAATGTCAGCCAGTGCTAAATAGTAAGGGGCCGAGGACAGAGCCCTGGTGGACACCACAGGCCCAAAGAGCCACAGAGAAGGAGGCATTAACTATTGAGAGTCCTTTTCTACGACCGAGTACGATTTGTTTTGGCACGTGAGAGCTTAATAAATAGAATTGTGTCTCTTGATGCAACCAAAAAGATTAATAAAGGTCAAAGGTCACGTCGTCTAAAAACATGCTTTACCGAAAGGTCAAGCTAATCTTATTAAACCGACTGTTTTCCATGATATACCAAATGACATCATGAAATCATCCGCTTTGCTTTTTTCAGTTTAAAAACACACTTGACCAAGCAATTTGTCATTTTATGGCCAATTTAGACTTTAGAATTTAGAGATATTAGATTAGTAAACGTCCCATAGGAATAATATGCGTAAATGTACGTTCTTTTTTTTTTCACGGTGAAGACATTCAAGAGTTAAACGGATACAACTGGGTGTCAGATAGAGGTTTATTATTTTTGCCCATTTAGTGTAAATGATCATACGATCAAACATATGTTCGTTTGACTGGGAGGGAAAATATAAATATTATAAAACGTAGGAAATGCAAGCGCACATCTACATGAGTGCATGTCATTGTGTGTAAATGTACGTGGACCATCTGTGCATCCTGGCTGCTGGATCAGCCTCCGGATCATCCACGCCACAAACAGTCATCGGAACACAGAATGAGCAGCATGCATTTGCCTAATAACAGCGTAAATGTGCAATGATTCATGTCATCCAAAGCCAGAATCTGTGTGAGGACGAGCCAAAGTAACGGCTTAACGCGCCGCACCAGCATCAGGCCCGGCTAATTGTCTCCTGCGTGAATCTGAAGCCCGATAAGTCAGGCATTATGGATACGAAGCCGATAAACAGGCTGCGTTTAGCGATTTTATTTTGGATACTTCTGTGTGCATCTAATTTTTTTCATATTTATCAAAACTAGTTAATAACGCCAGAAATGTTGTTTTTTTTATTATGTGATTACTTTCAGTATCAATGTACTTTTTCCCTCTTCCAAAAATGCTGTTTTAACATTTAACAGTATGGAAATTGAACTTAAATGAATGATGGTTGGATCATAACTCAGATGAAGAGTTCTGACGTTGCATTAGAATACAATGAGTGACTCAGTGTCACAAGAAATACACTGTAAAAACCTTACTGTGCATATCACAGTAATTAACTGGCAGCCATGTGCAACAATTGACCATAATTCTCTACAGTATATAGTAATTTACCACCATTCTACACAGTTCATTACTATCGCTGTGGTTTTCTACAGTACAGGATCACTTACTGTCATTTTTTCATATTACATAATTGTTTATTGTGGGTTTTCTTACAGTAAGTATTCAGTAACCATAATTCTCTACAGTATAATATATCACTGTGATTTTCTATGACATGACACTTCCTATAATGTTCTACATTACAACTACAACTTACTATTATTCTTAACGGTGTATCATATGTCATTGTCATTTCTACAGTATGTCATAATTTACTGTAATTCTCTAAAGTATAGTTAGGGGCAGCACAGTGGGTAGCGATGTTGCCTCACAGCATGGAAGGGTTCGAATCCTGTGGTTTGGGTTGAGTTTGTTCTTCGTGTGCTTGTGTGGTTTCTTTTACGGTACTTTTCCCTCCTCCCGTAGTCCATAACACAATTGTCTGTCGGTTCGAATGGCTGTTTGTCTGTACATGTTGGCAACGAGACGAAATTGCCAATTGCCACGTCCTCTCACCAAGAATCAGGTGTGATAAACTCAAGCCCTGACCAGGATAAATAACCGTAATCTTTTACAGAATGTCATTTGGGTTTTCTACAGTAACAGTTGTGATCACTTACTGTTCTGCTGTACGATACATAATTTTTAAGCTAATTTTCCCCTCTAAATGATCCCTGACTGTAATTCCACTTTAATGTATTTTGGGTTACTGTAAATTTCTACAGTAGTGACACTTAATGTGATTTTCATGGTATTGTTACGTTTCGCTTTGAATGAGTATACAGTAATTTCCTGTGCATTAACAGTGTAAGTTTATGTGGATATCTGTAATTTTTATGACAGTGTATGGTTAATGGTAACATATGTGCTTCTCCTACTATGGCAAAATCCACACAGTTACTATGAGAAAGGCTCGAGTCAGTATGCAGGCTTAAACCAACGATGTGTTCAGAACAAAGAGAAACCCTGCTGTGTTTGAGAAAATACGAGACGTGTTCATTTATACATATGTTTGCTTTATAGAACAAAAAGAGCTGATTCTCGCCGGCCACCATATGGAACACTTAACGAGCATGATACTCCGTTTGACTGAATACACGCTAATAGCGATGGGTGATCAAGTGGAAGGATATTGTGTGTGTTTTTTTTTTTTCTCCTCTCCGAGCCGTACTGTACGCTTATAACTGTTAATTAACAGTCGCCAGTCTCACTCCTCTTTCAAATACAAAACGGATCTGGTTCCCACAGCTATCACAGCGCGCTACAGCGGAGGCAGCAGTTAGGGCAGAGACAAAAAGGAAAAGAGCGGGGAAAATTAAGGGACATGGAGGATGGGGGGATACAGTGGTAATGGGAGAGGGAGTTTCCTTTGACGGGGCACCACTGCAAAATTTGCATATATTCAAATCAGACAATGAATACCTTGCATGAGGGCAAACAAAGACAAGCCAATGGGATGCCTGCGATCCTGCTGCGCGCTCAGAAGCAGCCGCCAGTATCCCAGCAGCTCCCTGGGAGAGACATAGGGAAGTGGTGTGGGAACCAAGAGGCCCCCCGAGCCGAGCGGAGTGAGGGGAGCCACTTGTAGTCTGCGGTGAATTAGCATTTTATTTGTGTCCATTTTCCCCAGTAATTTCTGCTCCAGCACTTCAGCCACAGATGGCTAACATGGCAGAGGGATTAGCATTTGTGTCAGAGATGACGATTATGGAAGCGTTTCTCCAGCCACACAGAGAGAGACGGACGTTCTGATGTCAGAGACGGTGGTCTCAGATGTCTCCAGCATACATATGTTCTGCCGCTTTGAGAGCGGCGTATGTGAGACGAGTGGAGAACGATGACACTGAAAAGTCTATGTGAGATCATATTAGTATTATATAATGCCAATAAATGAAACTATACTGCCTGTCGTTTATCTTGTGCAGCAGTGAAATGAACAAACAAGAACTTTTATTTCTTTAAAGGTATGACACACAGAGGAATAGGGGAATCATTTTAGTACCAGAAGAGTAAAAGGTAGAGAAGTGGCTCTTTGGGTGATAACCGTGGACATTTGTTCAATTTTAAAGGCACAATATCGGCGCTGACAGTAAAGGGTACATCAAACATACTTTTAACAAGATAAAGGTACAAATTCCTGATTCAAAGAAATCACTTTTTGGTAAAATAGAATAGCTATAGCAGAACGATGTTAAGATTTAAATGTCCTGAAGGGGAATTTTATTCTGACATGTCAACGAATAGATTTAAAAAAAAAAAAAAAAAGATGTAAACTTATGGCTAAAAACTATAAATATTTGGGCAAGAATTGCAGTAATTGACATATCACCCGAGGTGAACCTCATTAGTGACCAATTCTAAGGCGGTGTAAGGGATGAATGATGATTTTGCCTGATGAAGGTCTGGCACAAAAAAACAGTGGATATAGTCAGTTTGCAGGAATTGTACAATTTTGCATTTTGGGGTTCAAAAAATATTCTTTTAAGGCTCAAAAATGAACTAATGCTCAGATGTGTGGCGCTCGTACCCTGCTGGGGAACCGCTGGAGGTCCATTTGCGCAGCTCGATATCTCAGTGTGTATGTAATAGTGATCTCTCCATTTCCCATCACTCAGAATCTCACACACCAATTGCCTCGGAGCTAAACGGCGGAGATACGTCAACAAGACTCGTAAGAGATGAGTTTGATATTAAGCCCAACCACTAAATTTGTGCGGTTTATGTTTACAAATGCCCGCCCGCTGGTGCATAGATGCCCACCAGAGATGCTGTTGCTTCACTGCACAAAGCTCCATTTGATCAAATTCACGGTCCTCATTGAAATGTCATGCTCTCGTGTGCAAATTCACAAAGCCAAGGATCAGGCACATCTTCTGCAGATGGGGTGCCTCCAATTAGGAGAAAGCAAGAATTCAATCAACTCCAGCGGACCACCCAAATAACGCCAGCGCTCATGCTAAACACAGATTTGTATGTGGTGAATGGTTTTTTTTTTTGGGGGGGGGAAGAGGTTCCTCAGAGAGCGTGCTGCTGGGAACACTCTGCACTGCTGGAGGCACACGGACCTCCGCTTTGCAGAGGATGAGCTGACATTATAATGCATGTGCAGGCTAGTGTGTGTGTGTGTGTGTGTGTGTGTGTGTGGACAATGATTCTCTTCCTGAGTGACCAAGCATACCAGTCATGGAGGATGCATCAGTGCGCCCAGTTCTGCCATCTTTGTCTACCAGTGATCCACACTTAATGGTTTATAACAATCTACAACATCATACAGCACAAAAAAACAAACACAGATTTTGTTTACTGGTTCCAGCACAGCCGAGGCACGCCTTTATTCATAACCACCTGAATGTGAAAGGAACGCTCCTGCTTTCATGTAGATGCCTCTCCTGCTCCCCTCTCGATGTCCCCCGGTGTGTTTCAAAAGCCTAATTTGAGACTTTAGACATTAAGCTGCACCGTTTGCATAATATTTGTTTCCATCTAATGAAATGATAAGATACATGATGGTGGAAGCATGAAACATGGAGATTATCACCGGGAGGATGTGACTCGGGTGTTCAGGAGCACCGAGGAAGAACAAGGAACTAAGACAGATAAAGTTTTGCATTTTAATTACAGATGAGGAGCCGGCTGGCAAAATCGTAACTTGTATGCTGATATCGTATTTGGCCACACGTACCGGGTTCTCCCATGTTTGTTTATTTGAGAGTGACGATTAAATCTGAACATTTATCTGCTGAATATTTTCAGACAGTTTTTATATGTCCGGCGGCTCAACTGGCGTTATTGTTTTTTTTACACAGTATGCTTAAAGACAAAAAGAAACAACAAAGCACTCTCACAGCTGTAACATCAACAAAAAAATACCAGGTTGCATTTTTGTGAAACTTTCCTTAAGGTTTTGACTCATTTTCTATAGTTTTATTTGTTAATGATGTTAATAATAAGTAATAGTAGCTTACTTACAAAATGGTCTTGATAATCCATCCAGTAAACATGAAAGTTCCAATCAGCCAGTCAGTTTCTGCTCAAAGACAACAATGAAAAAGGATCAATTCTAAAATCTAGACGTATGAAAATCCATAACTTGTGTCCATGAGGGATGAAGAACTCAATCTGAAAAAAACATGGGGAGGAACATTATGTTGGATAGTCTAGTAAGTAAAAACCATCACACACCACTGAACCATGAAGAAAAAAAGATGTTCTAATTAAAAAAAACAATATTTTTAAAAATGATTATGAAGTGGGTAGAAATATGTCATTTTTTCTACTCCAATATAGTTGAGATCAGTCTCCTTGGTGGTTTATTTTTGGTTTTGGTGCTGTGGGTAGATCAAACACTGACCCATTGTTCTTCAGCAATAGATGGTAAAATAAAGGTATACAAGTAATTATAATAGGAGGGCAATTAATAAAGTTTGTCTGATTAAACATAGAGCTAAATATTGAATAAGCATGATCAGAATATCTGTGTTTATTCTATATTACTTTGCCACTGCTCCTCGAGAATGGTCACAGGCATGGTTGTTTTTTAACACTAATAAATTAGGCACTGAATTAGATGTAACTAACCGCGTAAAAACAATGTCATAGAAAGTCATAGTAGCTTTGAGAAGTGAAAAGAAACTAATGTGTGTCTTTGGGAACATTGGTATTACATGTTGACAGCAGTAGCTGGTCCAGGTCAACATCATGCTAATAAACAGGCTTAGAGTATTTTAACTTCGGAATTGAGGTTGGAAACGTAATTTGTTTAATTAATTAATGAAACACAAGACCACATAATTTGAACAATCAAGTGAAATACAAGTAACTCACAAGAACGTTTATAAATAAAGAACCTCAGTGATGCTAATGTGAATTGCTAATCCTCTCTGAGCAGATAGAGCAGTGGTATCCGCGGCATTGCTGTTGGAGATGTAAAGGTTTTCGAATTTACAGAGCTTTCGAACAGCACTTGAAGGCAACGCACGACTTCGCTGCTACTACATCCGGGACATTGAGTCGTTTCGTATGTCAGCGGGTTCAGCTGTCAAGACTCTGCTGCATGAGAGGAAGACCCGGCAGACAGCTCCTCTTCTTTAAACACATCTTTCAAGAGAAGAGATGGTAACTCGATTCCCATTTCAATACTTAATGAAATGCATGAAGTTATCAGTCCTTAAAACCTACTGAAAGTTCGCTATTGAGCTCATTTAGCTTGTATGGCTACTATGAAAGCTTGGGTGCTAATGCTACTTAGCTAGCTTGCTAATGCAGCCACACTGACAGGTGGTGAAGTTCAGCTAAATTTAGCACGGTGGTCACTTGCTAGCTTCCATTCAATGTGCAGCGACTTTCAGTGCTCTCCATACATAAAGATAATACATTTGGGTACTTTCTTTATTAGCTCTCTATTCTGACATGGCTTTTACCCTTAGCCTGAGATGTTGAACTCAACTTCGGTACACTAATGTGTTCTCGAAAGTTCTTGGATCCTGTATGTTGCCCCACATGAAAAACTGCGTGACTGACACATTATATTATTGATATCTCATGTGCAAGATGAAAGGGGTTTTTAATCTGTGTGTTTGCTCTCCCAGGCGCTGATGGGAATCCAGCTGGTGGTCAGCTTGCTGGCTGCCAGCATTATGCAGCGGATGGCTCCACATTGTTCGTTTGCACGCTGGCTCCTCTGCAATGGCAGGTATTTTCCAGCTTAAAGTCAGGTTATACATTGTACTAGCATTTCTGTGAACTTTTGACATGCGTTCGCTTGCCATTCTTTCTAGTTTGTTCCGGTTCAAACACCCATCAGAAGGAGAACTGTGTGCACTGGCCGGGAAACAGATGCCCAAGCAAAACAGGAGAGACAGGTGGGCGTTTGACTCCTGTGACACTGCAGAAGAGATTCAAGTCCAAAAAAAAGTTGTCAAAATAGCACAAATTCTCTTTCAAGTAGAGAGACTCTTATTTGGATTGAAAGGACTTGCTTAAAAGTGAAAACAAAGAGCCTCTGAAGTGTATATCAATATGATATAAGTAACTTTATTTCAGTTTATATTACTGCCATGCACAGGGGGACAAATGTATTCAGTATGAGTGACTGTTATGTAGAAGATTAATAGAGATAAACTCACCTTTTCTTTGTGGTCACCTTTTTTGCATATATTTCATGTCTGGTTTATCTTTTAGGCATTGTCTTTTTTTATCCTTTGTGTGTGATATGTATCGGTGGATACACCAGGTCTTTTCTGTGTTATTTTCCATTTAGTGTTTGAATCAGTCTTGGTGGTTATATTATTGATACTCTTCTAAACTAAACGCCTGTTTTTAAAATGTACCGGTGGAGAACTTGCCTTGAAACAAATTTGAGTAGAAAACACTTCATGTCAAAGTCATTGCCGTTGTTAAAGTGCGTGAAAAATAAAATTCAGACTCTGGGTCCTTACCCAAATCTTCCTCAAAATTTAGTCAGCTCTTCCTTGACCCAAGAACAACCCTGCACTTAATTTTTGCACACATAAAGCTGCAGAGTTTGTATTTTTTATCGCCATTAGCACACTTAAGTCTCACCAAAAAAAGGCAAGTTCATCATTTCACCAGATTTTTCTATAAAAATCTCTTAACAATCGAGACATTTGCTTTCTTACTTTTTTATTGTGTTGTTACTTGTTTGTGTGACCTTTGTCTTCCGTCGGTCATTTCTAGGAGACAGAATGGAGAGAACAAGCCTCTCACTGTTCCCAAAGACATCAACCTTCACCTTGAGAAAGCTCCAATCAACGCCATCGACGCTCTGGGTAAAATAAACGCTCCTTATCTAAACCACCTCCATTGTACTTGTACAGTATTTGAACAATTACATTGTTCAAATACAGTCACGGCCCAAACTCGGTAACCAACATTAACAGTATTTACTCATTTCCTACTCATTTTCATATTCCCTCCTTCAAAGTAATTCATATGGATTGTTATTTTGATGGGAAAACACACACAATGATCTTTCATATCTTCTTTCTGCCTTCAGTGTTGCGTTTTTTCCTGGAGTACCAGTGGCTGGTTGATTTTGCAGTCTATGCAACAGGCGTCTTCCTCTTCACCGAGTGTTACTACAGTGTCGTAGATGCCAGAAAAGAGGTCAACCTCGGAGCCATCTGGTGTGTCCTGACTGTTCTCTTTGGCCTGTATCCTTCAGCACCGTAACATGTTGTCAGGATTTTGTCAGTAACTCCAATATATATGGAATGTCTTGGATACAATGGACGCTGTTTTTCCCTCTTAGTTGTTTTCATTTAACCCCCCACCCTCAGAAAGACCCTTCACACACTGATGAGACACTACTTCCGCTCTGAAGAGGGCGGTGAGCGTTCGGTGTGCCTGGCCTTTGGCTTCCTGTCTTTGCTGGTGGCCATGCTGGTGCTGGTGGTGAGAGAGGAATACCTGGAGTTTGGCCTGGAGTCAGGCTTTTCAAACCTCTTTGACAACTTGGAAATCTTTGCCAAACAGCAGGGCTACGCTGACTGGTCGTACGTATCTGGCCCTGCAAAGGCAACACTGACATGAAATGTTGCTTTGCTGTGCGAAAGAATAAGTTGTGTTAATTTGATATAGACTGACAGTTTTATGCATTCTGTTGATTTGATTTTAACAACTCAGGATCCCGGTGACCAAACTGAGCGTGAAGCTGGGTCTGGCTGCTCTCTGTGCTTACATTGGTTCTCTCCTGGCTTTCCCCGGCCTGCGCCTGGCTCAGACGCATCTTGATGCTGTACAGATGAACTCTGACCGCCCATTCATCCAGTAAGAACTTATACATTTCGTACTGTAAGAAGTAATGAACCCATAAGGAACCAAATAAAACCAGCACATTATCAGATTTAGCTCTCTCAGATATTTCAAATGTTTTCCGCAGGATTCTTTTGCACCTGGGTTTCCTCTCTCCAGTCATCGTGTTGATTCTATGGGTGAAACCCATTGCAAGGGACTTTCTGGCCAATGCACCAATGGGGAAGACCTCTATCACAATGTGAGTGTCGAAACGTACTTGCTTATATTATCTACAACTAATCTCTATGTCAAAATGGAAACAACGGTTAGTAATGCCTGCAGTCCTTGAAAACCGACTTGTGGGCACTTTGATAGTCCTGACCTTTCCTGACCCTCATAATCTCCTGCTCGCAGAGTTTCCAGTTCAGTATTTGACAGCATGCGCCTGTGGATCATCGTGGCGCTGTGTGTGCTGCGGCTAGCCCTGACCCGTTACCACATGCAGGCCTACCTCAGTCTGGCTCAGAAGTGGGTGGAGCAGATGAAGAAGGAGGCGGGACGCATCGCCGCAATTGACATTCAGAAGAAGGTCAGCCATGAACACTGAAGGCTCAAACCTTTTTATTTCCGGACGTTTTTTTCTCACAAAAATAAAAGGTTTTGAATGGAAAAAACAAAGAACACCCCTAATGGCACATGTAAACTGTGAATAAATGTGCTGTTTACAGGTGACGCGTATCTTTTGCTACCTGACTGTAGTGACACTCCAGTATCTGGTCCCTATTTTTCTAATCCTGTTTTCCACGCTGGCACTCAAAGCCCTAGGTAAGTCAAATAGAAAACTCCATCTCCTCGCCCCCTACTATCATGATCAGTTAAATTAACTAGAGCAGTTGTTATAATCGACTACTTAAGTGATTGACTAACTGATTCAGCGCTACTCTATAATTAGTTGTCTCTGCTGATCTTGTAGGGGACTTCTCCTGGGACGCTTCTGCAGAGCAGACCCCTGGGGTGACACCAGCACTCCTGATGCCCACTGCTGCACCGGTAATGCCCGGTGGTCTGGATGAAGATGAGGAGGGAGTGGACGATATGGAAGAGGACATCCAGGTCACAGTAGCTCGCCTGTCGGAGGCCTTCACAGCGCTGCGGTCTGTCCTCACTCCGATCTTTTTCCGAGGTCTCTTCGCCTTCCTCACCTGGTGGGTGGCCGCCTGCCAGGTGATCAGCTCTCTGTTTGGCATTTACTTCCACCAGTACCTCATGCAGAACTAACTGAGAAGTGCCACACGGTTGCACCTGCAATACAACCCCAGCCCCTCGGCTGCTGCTGCGCTGCTCCAAAACACAGCTGCCGACGGGGAAAGGGGCATTTCATCAAGAGTTCAGAGAGAATGCCCCTTGACAGGTGACGGGCAACGTCTGCTGCAATACTCACAACCTTGTTGCCCTTTAGACTTTTTGTGACCAGCAGGCTACTGGTGTCAATAACTCGTATACAAAGAGAGTTGGAGCCCCTGCGACAAAGCGGATTCACCAAGTCTGACACCGACAAAACTTAATCACAGGTATGATGAAACCACTTATTTACAGTTTGAGTTAACCTGGAGGTTTAAGGATTGTGTGAAACGTTTTTTTTAATGACATGCAACATCAAACAATAACGAGTGGCGAATAAACGGTGTTACCGACAGGGAAATTAATGTGGCAAAAAGTGATATTAAGGTAAGGGAAATATGTTTGCTGTATTCAAAGAAAAAAGTCATAACTTCCATGTCATCTAGTGTTTTAAATAAGAGTCAAGCCTTCTTAAATATGGTTGATGTTTCCAATATATTCTCTCAAGAAATGAGGGATTTTGGTGACTCATTGTAGAATGATCATGATACTCTAAGTTAGACTCCTCCTCCTCCTGCTGCTGCTGAAGTCAAAGAACATGAAAAACAATAAATACCTAGGAAAGTAAAGTGCAGATCTCCATCAGAGACGGTTTGGGGTATGCGTCTTAGAACACCAGCCCAATTTCAATATAAAAATGCAGAAAAAACTATCAAACCTAATGCATGGTTGCACAAAAAAAACATATCTGTCATAATAAGCAAAGGAATTCAACTGTTCCTTTTACTACCACTTTTTTGTAAAGTCACTAATTTTGCCGACGTCAGCATCCTGTTGAAATCATGACCCAGTGATCTGATTGGTCAGACCTGGGGCGTATTTCCGGAAGTGGGTTTAACAAACTTTGAGTTTATTCCCCATCTCTTGCTTTATCAACCCTGAGATAAGAGAGTCTGAGTTTTTGGTTCCAGAACCGGTAATTTCAGTTGGTAGAAAAAGCACTCGGAGAGTGCAAACCTCCGGCTCTGCACAACAGAACCCCGCGTTCAGTAAAAAAATCCTGTAGATTCAGTAAAAAATCCTTTAGATTCCCCCATTAATGTCTGAGTTATAGCCTATTTCTAAATCTACCAACCAACTCCAATAAACTCTCTGAGTAGATCTCAAATACTCTGTAGTCGCTCGTCTCTTGCACCTTCCACTTCAGCATCTCTGTTCAGCACACTAATCCGCCAATTTCATCCCCAAAGGAACTCCTGAAACTGAGCCCAGAAACATCAGAGGGATCAAAAGCAGGAATAGCCACATAGTGACGTCACCACTCCAAAGGCCTTGTTTTATTTAAATGCTGCAAAACACTTTTGGTTTCGCAGCATTTTTGGTTTCAGGATTTGGCATATCCTAGAGGATATGCCAAAACCTACATCCGGGTAACATCTCACCCAAATCCGTCCTGTAGTTCTTTACACAAGAGTGAAAACATTACCTCCTTGGGGGGGGTAAAAGAAAAAAAAAAAAGACAAAAAAAAAAGCAAAACTGTCATTCAGATAAATCATGGAATGACAGCATGTTGAATCCGGGTCCCTCAGTCTTCTCCGGACGTCAATCTATAAGATAGAAGATAACCTGCCATTGAGCAGGTCAGGTTCACAGAGTCAGTTACGGCGGTTACTGACTCAAAATTTAACCTGGCTCGATGTCTGGAATGGAAAACCCAGAGTTTCCCTTTGATCAGGCTTAACAAAGTCGTAGTTCCCCCCCCCCCCCCCCAATGGTACAATGGTCCAGTAAAAGTCCAGTAAACCAGTAAAAGTCACGTTACTAGAAAACCATCCAAGCCATCTGATGTCACTTTTGTGATTCAGGCTCCTGGTCTTCTTCCACCCTCTTCAGTGGAACCTTCTCAGACGTATCTATTCTATTGTTCTTTATAGAACCTCGTTAAATGCTCCATTTAGGATGATAAAGTGGTACCAGGACACGCGTTAGTGCTTAATCACTGTGTAAATGTAACTTATGTCAGGGACTCCGTCCCTGAAGGAACCGATTCAAGAGTGCTATTTTTATTTCTTTTCGTTGTCGTTGTTAACGTCTGTCTCATGTAATATTTTGATTTGTGGTAAGTTAGTAAGGTTTTCTTTCTGTCACGTCGACTTCATCACAGTTGAAGGTGAATGAAAACAGTGGTTGGACTGAAGAGTTGTTTTTTTATCTTAAGAGTTTCCTTCAGAATTCCTAAGTGCCTGGAAGCTCGGGGGTCGTTCCATTTAAGAACAAATGAATTCAGTTTATAGCTAAAGTCAACGCTCCAAACTCGTTTTTAGTCGAACCTGATTTTTTGCTTTTCAAAAATGACCCACTGGCAACATTTTTCAGCTGCGGTGTCTTAAATAGCTACTACAGCTTTGAGTATTTTCATTTTTTGCAATCACCACATAAGATTAATCAAAGTTTTTTTGCGTTTGTAGGATTATAGTTATTTATAATGCGTTGTTTCTATTAACCTGTTATGTTTTTGAAATAATGCTGACGCTGCAACTACGTGTGTTTTGTTTTCAGTTAGTGGCGTTTCTACATTTAGCGTAGGTGTTTTTTTAAAATTTGTATTTCATTTCGATGGTGTATTTAAAGTGAACGCTCTGACGCCACGATACTGCAAAGTCCATATTAACGGTTGCTTTTTGAGATTTCCTGAATGCATGGTGTGTAAACTCTGAGCTCTGATCTGAATACTTTTGTGTGTTTGGCCCAATAAAGCATTATTTTCAGTCTCGTGTCACTTTGTTGTGCTCATTTTATTTTTAACTCTGCCGCCCCCCCGAAGAGGAGCGTGGGGGAGGCAGCCGATGAAACGTTTCCTTTAAAAAAAAAAAAAAAAAAAATCTGCTCCGGTTGACAAAAGACATCATGCATGACAATGGAGTGTCTCGCCGCCGTGCCGGGTCCTGACCTCTGACCCCCAGCCTCCTGAGAAGATCAGTGTTTAATCACTGATAATTACTGTGAACCCGATGCCCCTCTGGAGTCTGGGGGGAAAAAAAATATCTTTTTTGGATGCTCAAGTTCGGCTTCATGATCCGTTACAGTCTCTGGAAATGTTCTGAATCATCTCAAATAAATCCTAAATGTTTAAATTTGGAGATGTTTATATTACGATATTATGGAACTGTCATCGCCGCCGTATCGGTGTCCACCTCAGATTGGTTGTGTTAACGTGATAACTCAGAAACTGTTTCATGCATCATTGTCAAGTTATATACCCACTTAGACCTTAGTGCGAGGAAGAACTGGGTTGATTATATATGTTTTACGAAAAAAAACTTTTTTGGACCGAAATTCCGAAACGTTACTCCAAATTTGATGCATATGAATTGATTCGACTTGTATAAAATATATCATAGTTGGCTTTAACAGTTAGTGTTTTAGTCACTAAGGGGAGCTTTTATGTATGTGAAGCATTTTCGGAAATACAGTTGCTCCACATTAAGGGGGGATTGCTTGTACAACACAGGGGATTGGGGGCTATTTTGGGAATTATACCCCTGCTGTTGGTGGTGACAGCTAAGGTCTTGTTGATAAAATCATTTATCTTTCATGTCCAATCAGAAGCCGACCAGCTTGTGGTCTTTTTATGTGCAGTGGGCTGTGTTTCATCGGACGATATGAGCAGTTATAACGTCCCTGACAGAGTGAGGAAGTTTGCTAAGACAAAGGATGACAATCCTGACATCCTGTAATATATTATGTTCATTTGAGATAAGCATTGGCTGAGGGAAAATGTTCCTTCTGTTGGATAATCCGCTGTGACTGAGCATCCTTACGTAGCCTGATGACTTTTTTCAATAATGTTTTGTGACTTATCTGTGACGGTGTTTGGCCCGGTGAACGGAAAAGATTGACATCCAGTACAATAATTATGTGCATTTGCACCGGAGGCCCGTTCCGGTGTCTGAGTTTCAGCCGGGCCTTCACGCTGAGCTCCAGTGGCTAGACAAACCAGTGTGTTTGTAAATGTGCCTGCAGGACCCAGACGTGCCCCGCAGACCGCCGGCTTTGTCTCAGGGGACCAGACCAGACTTGACCCCAGTGAGAGTCTCCTTTAGTGGCAGGAGGGACGACAGGGACGGACCAGAGACGCTGCACATAGGTGGCAGGAGAAAAAAGGTCTGGTGTGGTTAGTGTGAGACAGCCAGCTGTGGAAACGAGCCTTTTTGTGCTGCAAGAAGAACGCATTAAGGTCTCCGGGCTTTTAAGTGCTCCATTCTTGTTCTCGTTTGGTTGCTGCATGATGAGCTGTCAGACAGGGAGCAGACATGATAATGAGGGAGTGCGGGCGGTCAAAAGATGGAACATAGTGAATAAAATAAAATAAATGCACACATCAAAGCTTGATGGCTTGCAAGACGGATGGCATTTTATCTGTCTCCCCTCAGATGGAACATACATGAAATAACAGCCGCAGCACAATCACATTCATGTCTCCGAAGAAAGGATCGACTAAATGTTCTTTGTAGTTAAAGAGAAAACAACAACAAAGAGGCCAGGGCACAAAAATATACAAAGCAGACTCATTTTTATTTAAGAGGAATCACGATAAAACTGTCTCTGTCGGTGAGGCATCCTGTAAACCAAAAACATCAAAATACTGAGAGTTTGGTTTTGTCACTTTTATATATAAACTGCTTTTAAATAATTAGAAAAAAAAAGGCCTTATTCTCACTGCAACACTTGAACTTGATCGCCTGCATGGACCAGGTCTCTGAATCCCAGCTTGTCATGATGTTAAATGTCGACAGGGTGGACCACAGAGATTCATTATCAGCTCTGCTCCCAATATACTCGTTCAAATACACATTTTGTGACAAAAGATGACCTCCTGTGGCCAAAAGGGAGAACTAAATACAGAACCCAGAATACATGTTTGCAGAACTAAGGTGAATATGCAAAAACTAAAACACACAAAACTCCAGTGCACAAAAATACATGAGGAAAACACGGATGAGGATTCGGACCACATAGAGCTACCCGAAAGAATATTTCTGGAGTTCAGAATCTATTCTCTGATTCCTGACTTAAAGCTCTTATGACTTTATTCTCAGAGTTCCCACTTTATTCGGAAAGTTCGGTCTTCTTTCTCAGAATAGTGCTAAATATCTTTTTGCTTGTTATTTCCGACTTCGTTTTCAGAATTGTGACTTTAAACTCGGAATTATGACGGTTCCGAGAATTCCCATGGTATTTTTACTTCATTCTCAGAATGATGAATTTAAACTAATACGAAATCCGAATTCTTCCCAAAAATCTTCATGTAACTCCATTTGACCCGAATCCTGAGCCATAAGAAAGCCAAACATTCTTAAATATAGAAACTATAATATGTGTGTGGGGAGGGGGGGGGGGGGGTTATTGAAGTATCTTATTTAAACTAATTCATCACAGTAACTCAGAAATATCCAAATATCATAAGACAACGATGGTGGTAAAGCTCAATATCTAATATATGCAGCCATTAAATGACTTATACAATTTTTAAATGGCTTAAATGAGAAATTCTGAAATTCATTACAAAGGGAAGATGTTTAAACAATTCCGTCTTTTCTTCAAATCAAACGCCATAACTTTGGTACTGATAGAGAAAATTAAAATTGATGACACTAGCTTTATTTTTCATGAAATACCTTCCAAAACAACATAAAAACAAATGTAAAAATAAGCCATTTTTAAAAGATCCCAAATAAAAAACCATCAGCCAAGTCCCTGAGAAAAACCCACCCCCAGAATTTTAAATGATGAATTTATATATATTTTTTTCAAAGTGTGTTTCAAAACAATACCAGCATGTCAGAATGTGTGTTTTTATTTTCCTCCCTGTGTCCTTTCTGGCTTTAAGAACCAAGAACAAAAAGGTTATGGAGAATTTATTTCTTTGCATATTTTATTTCTTTGGGACATTTACTAAATTTTAAATTCCATAATTAACATAAAATGAGAAATTGGTCAAGCATGTTTAAAAAAAATAAAATAAATAAATGGAAACTTCTAAAAATGTTTTCATGATGAAATTTTGTATTTTGTGGAAAATAGTCAATTTTAAACTTTTGATTAACTCCAACTTTTTTTTATCAAGGATGCTCTAGAAAAATAACATCTGAAGCATATTCGTTTTTTTTGTTTTGTGGTATCAGGTTACAGAATCCTATTTTTAGTTCTAACTAGTGAGTCCTCACATGGTTTGATATGCCAAAACATCCTACTTATCAAATAGAACGAAGATACTGCATAATGCCTCCTCCTCGGTGGTCTCTATGATCTGTGGTGATCCCCAGGGCTCCGTCCTCGGCCCCTTACTCTTTAGTTTATACTTGCTGCCACTGAGTCGTATTATAAACTGGATCAGTCACATTTTTCAATCAGAAGTAAAACGTTCTCTTAATTAAAGCGTTTATGTGTCTCCAAAAATCCTTCTTCACTGTAAAACTGCATTTGGTTTTATTAATGTGCTGAAAATTTAGCAAATAGCTCCACTTTAAAAAAAAAAAAAAAGGACAAAAAGGTGACGTAATCCTTTCAAATGTTCTGGTGACTTTTGAACGTAACACAACGGTGTGTCTCATCTAAGCGGTTTCGGGTGGGCCGATTTGTTTTGATCATTTGGGAGAGGTTGAGCTGGTCCCAGCGTGCCGCTGTCGCTAACCTCAGTGAAGTCACGCAATAAAACCAACACATTTCAAATGATATTTTTACTCCACACTGAAAACTAAAACCTAAACAAACTTAAAGTCTGTTTGTCTCCTCAGGGGATCCATCAAATTCTCCATCGCCCAGGAGAGACCAGCTCTGAGTGAGGAGACAAAGAGAGACGCTCCTCTCTGGGATGACGGGGACAAATTGATCCTATGTTCTGTGTTTTATCTGTGTATGTGTGTGTGTGTGTGTGTGTGTGTGTGTGTGTTAAAGATATTGTGTTTTGATTGAGGTGAGCTGATTTACAGGAGATGGTGTCACAATCCAGCAGCTTACTATCTCTGCCAGCCATCAATTATCTCTAACTTCCCCCCTTCCTCCTCATCATGCGGGTAGCCACCTTCAGGGAACTCCCTCGTTTCATTGGACGGACGAGCTTCCTGAGGGGTCTGGCGAGCCGAGTCGGGGTTGCTGATTGGAGAGTGCTGCCTGAGCAGGTGCAGAGGAGGGGAGTCGGATGAAGGCATCTGCTCCGGAGAGCTACGCTCCGATTTGATGTTGAGGTTGAGAGTGGGCAGATGTGGGGAGTTCGAGGAGCAGGACTGGGAGGGGAAGGAGCACCCTCCACTGGACATCCTGGAAACAAGCAGAGAAGAGAGGGCGTCTGAGATTTGAGCATCAGAATCCCTGCAATCACGTCTTTAGTCCATCAAAACGTAGCTTAGAAGACAAACTGATGAAGTCGACTCAGTGAAAAGAATGAATGATCTCTTTCTCATGTTTTTTTTTTTTTGTCTTTATTACTAGAACAGAACAGAACCCTATAATGAAAAGAGACCAAATAAAGCAAGACAATAACGAGCAAAGGTTTGTCTCCCGCAAGAAATCCCCCTGATTGAACTCCTCAAATTGAATGTGACTCGTTAATAAAATTAAACAGTCCTTATTGACTCAACCAGACTATTTCTAGGAAGTCAGCCGTCTGCTATAAGATAAGATCCCATAGTGACTCAATAATGAAGATGAATTAGTTTTTTGGAGCTCAATCATAAAACAAGAAGGTTTCTCTATGTCAATTTATATATATTACATTTAATTTAGATGCATTTGGAGTCCTGGTTAGGAATTTACTAATGAGGAACTGTGTTTTGCACAAAAGGCTCCCCCTAGTGGACAAAATATGAGCTAATATAGTGAAATTATATACATTTTTGAATTCAAATGATCCAATTGTGACATAATTGACCTGTGGTTGGAAATCAACGGTCAAAAACAGTTTTTTGCATAAAAAAACAAAGAGAAAGTATGAACTATAACAGAAAATATGACAAATATCAGTTAGAGCTCCTTGTGGCGGTTCATGTGAGGTACATTTGGACTAAACTGGACCAGCGGTCAGGATGGCACTTACAGAACAAAACAAAAAGGATGTTTGCCTCAGCGAGTAAAATATGAACAATGAGAGGAGAAGATGAAGTTTAGTCGATTCACAGGAACTGAGTTTTTGAGGAACGGTTGAAGAATTACGTCCCAAAAACTTTGATTTGGGAGATGAAGCTCCCCCCGGTTCTGAGTGTTTTGGGTCAGGTTCTGATATTCAATCTTGTACATGAAGTATAGTAAATAATAATAGCTATAATTAATATTTGAAATAGGAGTAAACAAAAGGAAGAGAATGAAAAAGTATCAAAGATCAAATGAAGTTCAGCAGTGGGGGAAAGAGAGATAGAGGCAAAATAAAGTAGTAATAATAAAAATGGAAATGCGAGTGGACTAATATAAGACGGCACATCTGTGCCATCATTATTAATCATCATCACTGTCATCATCATCATCACCACCGGCCACACCGCCATCCTCACTATTAATACAAATAAACAACAACAACCATGGTAATATCTAATATATATTATCCCGATTGTTCTCTGTTTCTTACTTCATATTCTCTTTTTTTTTCATGGTTTGTATTTGATTGTTTTTATATGTTTATTAACATTTCCTCAAAAAAACATTTTCTTTTCTTTAATGTTCCCTTTTTTTTCTCTCCTTTCTTTGTTCAATTGTTCACAGATAGATAGAAACGTTATTCAATTGTTATTCATTCCATGCGTTTCCTCTGGATTATGTCGTTTTGTGTATATTTATCATATAGTTTTTATGATTTTAAACACACGCGGGGTAATGTGTGCGTTTCTGCTCGAGGCACGTGGCTGTTATAATTGCGAGCTACATAAAATGTGGTTGTTAGAATCATTTCGCCCCCGATGACGATCTGATTAATAGAAAAAAATAAAATAAAAAATAAAGTAAAAAAAAATGAAATAAAATAAAGCAAATAAGTAAATGGGTGTTGGTGGATTCATCTGTAATCCTTCTCCACATCCACTTACCCTGGGCATAGGTGAGGCCCGTGGGGCTCCTGAGGTGACTGTGCTAGCTGCCATGGGTTCACTGCTCCGCGTTGAAGAGTGACAGAGTGATAAAAACCAGGCTGGCTGTACTCTGGAAAGTGAGAATAAAATAAAAAACAACACATGCATATTAATTGGGTGATGAAAACAGGAACTGGGAAATACAATTTGAGTTAAATGAGAGAATTGATGTTAGTAGCCTTTAAGCTTAGCTTCACACAGAGGCTAGCATGTCTCTAAAAACTCACGGATTAACCCTTTAATGTCATCAACAAGAAAGACAAACAACTGCGGACTATCGCTATTGTGTATTATTTTGTATTTTATTTCTTCGGGAGATGCATTAATCTAATATCTTAGATACTTTTTTTTATCTACTAAAAATATAGCAGATAAAGTGCGATAGAAATATAAATAAAATATATAGGAAAATATATGCATCACATCTTGTTTGTTTAATCTGTCCTATCGGGGACTAATTCATGGAAAACTTGCTGTGGTCGTGACTTTATCAGACGTTAATTAAAGACAAAATACCAGCGGTTGAATCACATCTCTTAAAAGATGGTTCTAGAAAGCAGATTTAGTTTCGGCTGGCTGATGTTCCATGTTTCCAGTCTCTTTGCTAAGCTATGCTACGTTCACCTTACGCCACAGTCTCAGTCCCATGTTTTCACTGGTCCACACACCAACATTACATCTTTATTATCTGTTCTGTTTGCATTCAGTCACTAACACTTGAAATATTCTTCTGAAGAGCCTCTTCATCTGTGTCGTCTTGCACATTTTACTTCTCTTCCCCCCCGTTTACCATAAATAGAAGACGGAGCCGACCTACCAGAGGCTCCAGAGGAGGGGAGAGCGTAGCCTCCGAAACTGTGACCCAGCAGCCCTGCCTTCCCCATGGCTATGGAGCTGCCGCTGTGAATGCCCTGGTAGAAGACACCCCTCTAATCAACAAGGGGAAAAAAAGGAAAATGAATCTGAAAAATCAAAGTATTCAAGCGGTACAGTGACGTCTTCACACAAATGCCGGCTAAAATGAGAGTATTACATTTACAAGTATTTCTTCTGCTCCTCATATCTCATTCTAACCTGTGTCTGATCTTCAAACAAAAGAGTCAGCGTGAGTAAACGCAAAAATACACATTTTTGATGACAACTGCCTTTTTTTCTAGTTCTGTGCGAAAAAGAATTCACCCCCCTTTTAAACTGAATCCGCCCCCACAAAACTACCAACTGGTCGGCAGCTGGACTAGACACTTCCCAGTCCTGATCCCTGACAGCCCTTGTTACTCAAATAATCCCTTAAACAGACCATTTGCAGATGCAGAAGCTCGTAGGTCTCACCAGTAGCAGACTGTGCCAAAATCAAAAGAAATTCCAGGAGAACTGAGCAAAAAGATCAACACGAGAAGGATTAAACGGTTTTTTAAAGGATCCAGAGTGAAACACATTCTTTTCTCATTGGAGGAGACTTGGAACAATAGTGAACCTTTTCAGATGTGGCTGACCTTCTAAAACTCCTCCAAGAACGTGATGAAGACTCATTCAGGAAGTCACGGAGGAGCCCAAGGAAACATCCAAGGAACGGCAATTCTATAAAATTCAGAGTTCATTACGCCACTATTCCAAAGACACTGGCGAGCGAGTTTTCCCATAACACACCTTGATGACCCTCAGAGCTTTTGGGATATAATTCTATGGAGAGTTGAACTGAGGTCCGGTTTCATCTGGTATAAACCAAACAGAACTTTCCAACAGCAAGTCGCCATACCTACAGTCAAACATGGAGGAGTCAGTGAGAGGCTGAACCCTCAGTGAGGTGTGGTGTTAGCGAACGCCGGCTCCTAAGCGGTTCTGCAAAAGAAGAGTGAGCCGACGTTCCAAAAAAGCAATTTCATAGACTGGTCTCCAGCTGCTATAAGAGTTTGGTCGTTGCTGCTAAAGGTGGAACAACTGCTATTTAGTTCAGGGGGGGAAATATAGGTGGTCATTGTTCATCAGCCTCGGCAGAGTCATCAGCCACCACCACCAGTATCCAGACTCCACAGGGGGGATATTCCAGTCTGCTGCTCAGGGTGGAGACCCTTCCATCACATTCTCCCTGAGGAGTCGGAGCACCAAATACTGTCTAATAGACTAATTATCAGATCCTCTGTATGTGATGTAAATAAAATGATTACTTAAAACTTGTTTTACTCAGTTGTCCTTTGTTTGACGTCAAGCTCATTTTGAAGATCTGACACAGTTTAGGATGATTCAGTAGTTTTTAGACGCACTGTGTGATAGATGTTAGACAGACAGACTACGAAAAAGCTCATTTAATCTTGCAGAACCTCTACAGGCACAGGAGTTCAGCTTTAGAGGCTCCGGAATCCCCCATTTGTTTTAAACCACATGGCGTGGAAGACCACGGATGGCGTCCTGTCTCACTTACGTTCGAGCTGTGGTTAACCCGGGAGGGTCCTATGCACTGATTGACAGCATCTCCCAGCAGGCCGTCGCCCCCCAGGTTCAGAGGAGGAGGAGTTTTCATGTCCAGAGCTCGGTTTAGGCTGCTGTGGGAGAAGACGGAGTAGCCAATACCTAAACAGTGAGAGAGCGGAGCAGGAAGTGAAAGGAGATGTGGGCTTTTTTTTCAGTCACAGAGGAATGTTTTCTTCTCTGTGACACATTCAACACCTCCTTCTGTTTCTGTCTACAAGTGTGATGATAACCAACTTCCTCTTCCAGTTGGACCTGATTTTCACAGCTCAGCCGGTGCCGTTCCGAGGCATGACCTAATCCGAGGCCGTCCATTTACATCAATTGATAAAAGAAATCAGGGACAGTGTGAGTAGTTGGAGCCTGTAGGGGAGGCAGGCAGGTGTGATTCATTCTGCACTGGAAACCACAGAACTGGTCACAGCCAGCGTCACACAGTGGAGGCCCGGTTTCACAAACCATTTAAACTGCATGTGTGAGTTAGTGCGCACACACACACACCCATGCGCACACACTTCCTGTGTTCACAGCCAGCTGCATGAGGTTTACACCATAAGCTTTCACATGTGAATTTTTAATGCCAGCGTTTAGAAAAAAATGTTTCCCATCAGCTTTTGAACATTTTCATGAATAGTAAAAATCTGTCACAATATATATATATTGTCACAGATTTTTACCATTCATATATTGTGTGTATATATATATATATATATATATATATATATATATATATATATATATATATATATATATATATATATATATATATATATATATTAATGGGCATTTGAGACCGAAAGCGAGGTTTAATTTAATACTAGTACTAACTTTCACAGTTTTTCATATTACAGTATTAATTTCATGTACATTTTTCTTTTTTACTCAGTGTAATTGTCAATAATTGTAAAATAATGGCACACAGTACACGGTAATAAACACATACTCTATAATCCTAATACCACTAATGCTAATACTACTAACTGTCATCCCGACAACGAGGTTATATCCTTGAAAAGGTCCCCAATCCCCTGTATTGTACAACTCTTTAAAATTAAATGTTGATTTATATCTACGAGACACTGTTCTAGCATTAAAAAAAAATCTTAGATTAGATCAAAATATGATACAAAGAAGATAGATCTCCTCAACTCGATTCATAGTCACTAAATTTGGACTAAATCGGACCAACGGTGAGGAAGGTACGCCCGAAAGAACATTGTTGTGTTTGGTAAAAAAGCTCCCCCTAGTGAGCAAAATCGGAACTATAGGAGTAAAACTCAATGTAATGTGTAAAATTCTATTCAAATAAAAATCCAGTAATCTTGAAAGGATGAAATAAAGAGTGAAGTGTGAGACTTCAACGAGGGACGTAGTGTCTCTGTAAATCAGGTGGAGTCCAGAACCTCTCCGGACCTCTCTGTCGTCTCTTGGTCTCAAATTGATATACATCATCCTCAAAGTCAGTCATTTGTGATTAAAAGGTTTCATGATGTTTTGCTGACCTGAATGCTGAGACACAAAAGCGGTGTGCGCGGTCGGTGCAGCGGGGCTGGCAGAACCCTGCCTGGAACCCAGAGACTTAAAACCAGGAGGTTTGTGGGAAGCCATGCTGGACCCAGAGGAGTAGGGGAAGCCATTCTCACAGCCTGCAGACACCAAGAACTGGGCCTCCGGTGACAGGAGCGACGGCGACTAAAGAGAAGAAGCCCAGAACCGGGAAATAAGCATCAAAGTCCAAAACCTGCCATGGATTTAGACCAAAAATAACGACAATGTGTGTCTGGTTGCTCAATTCTGCTAAATTTCATTGAAGGGATGAGAAGTGGAAGAAGTGACAGTGTGTGAGCGTGAATCAGCAGAACAGTGTGATGTGTGTGTGTGTGACTGACATAGAGGCGTTGGCGAGCCACAGAGAGATCCATACCCTCACCCGGAGGATATTTATCTGTGGCCACCTGCATGCTCTCCTCACTGTCCAGCTCCGAGGCCTCCAGACCGAGACCCTTCCTCCGCAGGGTCTGTCACAGAACAGAAGGAGCACAAGGAACGTTTCTCACACGGTGTTAGGGTGGAGACAACCAAGATCGACACACGAACAGTTCATCCAAATAAAAAATACTAATACTGGCTTATTAACTAGGGCTAGGGGGGACAGCGAGGGTATATCCCAAAAAAAAAACCTCCGATCCCCTGAGTTGTACAAGCAAACCCCCCCGGAAACGATTGTGTTCTCATATACAATACTATGTCTGAGATTGAAGCGTTTTAAGAACGTTTTTCTTCTAATCCAACTTTCATTTATTTATAAAAAAAAAAAAATTAGGCTGTTTAAAAAAAAAAATAATCTTTTGATTTTTTAAAAATATTCTTTTTCTAACTTGTTTTATCCAAATATTGACGTTCTTTTGCATTTTGTCGCAATGCCCTTGATTGTTTGTTTTAAGCACTTTGAATTGCCCTGTAGCTGAAATGTGTTCTATAAATAAAGTTGTACTAAAATATGATACGAGGTAGATCCCCCCCCCCCAAAGTCAATTCATATTCACAAATATCTTTGTGAAATTATGACCTGAAAACTTCTGGAGTCATAACTCCCCTATAGTCGGAAATATACAAAAGACCTTTCCAGAAATCATTGCAGTTCTTCCTCACACTATGGAGGTATACAATTTGAAAATGATCCACGAAACAGATTTTGAGTAATTGCGTTAACAGAACAAAAATGACCATTCCATGGTATCCCCAATTTAAATATCCATTATTTAGGGATATAATAAGATTGACTGTCACTTCCTGTCACAGCGGCGTGGACGGTACCTCCAGGATGTCTGTGTTGGTGCGGCTCTCGTGAGGCTCACTGTACTCCGTGTACTTGAGAAGCACTTTGTCCATATCCGTGCTGGCGTACTGGAACAGCCGGTTGGTGCTGTTGAAGATGATGAGGGCGATCTCACAGTCACAGAGCACGCTCAGCTCGTACGCCTTCTTCATCAGCCCAAACTTACGCTTGGTGAAAGTCACCTGTGTCATCAAGTTTGTGTTTGATTTCAGAATAACACACAAATGTTTGTGATAAACTTCAGTATTTCTGCAAGAATTAAACATTTTGACCAGAATACTGTTTAATAAACCTCATCAGATGAATGGTTATTACATTGAAATAACCATATTATTACATATTATTACATTGTAATAACCATATTATTACATATTATTACATTGTAATAACCATATTATTACATATTATTACATTCTAATAACCATATTATTACATATTATTACATTGTAATAACCATATTATTACATATTATTACATTGTAATAACCATGTTATTACATATTATTACATTGTAATAACTATATTATTACATTGTAATACCCATATTATTACATTGTAATACCCATATTATTACATTGTAATAACCATACTGATAAAAAAAAATTGCTTCAGTCACTTTCAAATACAAATAAAGATGACAGTGGAGTGTATTTGTATGGCTGGAAATCACAAGTTGGAAACCATCTAACCATCTTCAGACGTTAACACCAAAACTAATGGGGTCCTAATGATCATATATGAAAAACAAGTCATATTTTCCAACATTCTGAGCACAATTTATGTTCCTGTTAAAATCCCTGTGTGTATTTGATGCTTTCATTCAAGCATACTGTTCAACATATTCACAGCATGCAGTGCATGTTTATCGCTAGCTTTGCGTGACCCTACTGATTCTGCCTTTAGTAAACTGTAACATAAATAAATACATCAAAATTGTAATTGTAATTTCTTCAGCGGGGACAGACAGTCTAAAATAAATGTTAAATAAAAATTTTGACAATTTTGTTTTTACAGTGTTTAATATTTGTCTTTAAAACGCAACAATAATAAATAAATGTGTATTTTAGCTTTTTTTGAGGCAAAAAAAGTTTTTGGAAAAAGATTTGAACAATTTCAAAAGCTGGAATTTCACTCTTTTTTTAAAATGTGTTGAGGTTTAACCATGCACTGTCAAAAATACTTTTATTCATTTTATTTGACTATTTTAATCAACTTAGGTTACTTTGTGTAGTAAGTCATTTCTATTAGCTCATTAACATTCCTTTTTTTTTTTTTTACGGCGCATAATTAGACCTTAAAAGCATAAATATGTTAAATTCCAGTTCATGTTTTACTTGAAGTACTTCCAACTTAAATTATTGACTCCATATAACTTAATTTAATTCTGTGTTACCAGTGAACTTCTTTTTAAAAGTTTATGTTGTTTTCCGGTTTTAACTATTTCCTCTTTCTTCTTTCTTGCTGCTATTTCCGTTTTGTTAACTGTGATTGAAGGAAGAGGGATATTCATTTTGCAGATAAACACAAATGAGCCTTTCATTTGTCGGATTTCTTACAAGCTTTAGCCTTCACAATAAAAGTCTCGTTCTCTTTCTCGCAGGTGAATTTCCGACTCCACCGCGGAAATGATAGAAATATGATACTGTGATAAATCCCCCCCCGCAGTAGAATAGAGACGTCATGGCAACAGACATAATCCCCAGCAGTTACATCTCTTCCAAACACTCTACAAAAACACTTTATTACATCTAGTTTAGAAACAACTACTCCATCACTCACAGTTATTATTATTATTATTATAGAGTACATCAGAAACAAATGAAACTATCGGACCCACCTGTCTGTTCCTCTGGTCTAGGATACGAGAAATTTGTATTTTCTTCCTTCCCATTTTTTCTTACACTGAAAAACACCTGCGATAGAAAGAAAAAATAGAATGTCATAACGCAAGATGATTGTGTTAACGACATTTTTAACTCAAAATGAAAGGATGAAGATTTAGAAAAACCATGAATGACATAAAAAATATTTCATCCAAAAAGAAAAATGTAATTTTTTTAAATTCATGCTTTGATGATAATTCACTAAAACTAGTCCTGTGCGGTCATCCGTGATAGGGTATATATCCCTGAAAAGCCCCCAATCCCCCTGCGTTGTACAAGCAACCCCCCCCCCCCACCCGATGTAACTCCCCGTATTAAATGTTGTTTTAAAACAGTGTCTTTTTGTTAAAAAAGCTGACCACAGTGAGTAAAATATAATAAGATTATCCTTCTCAGGGTTACAGGGGCTGCAGCCCATCCCAGCTGACGTTGCGCAAGAGTAAAATAAGATAAATACAAGATAGATCTCCTCAAGTTCAATCCTTATGCACCAAATTTGGACTAAATCGAACCAACGCCGGGGAGTTCTATCCACAAAAAACAGTGTTTTTTTGTAAAACATGCTCCCCCTAGTGAGTAAAATATGAACTGTCATAATATATGACTCCTCGAGTTGATTCATACAACAGCGGCAGAGGAATTATGGCAATTTATGGAGATGAAGCTCGCCCTGGTGTCTCCCCCACATTTTTTCCTCCTTTGTTAGTCATAGGGAATAAATGTTGGGTGAAAAAGCTTTTTCTCCAGCAGAGCCGGAGTCATATTTTATACCATCATGCCTTATTTTTCTTACAGCACGTTCCTGGTGGGAAAATCTCATTCATTGGGTTTAAGCGACGCTCAGGTCCCTTCCCCCTCGCTAATGGCAGCCTGTTTATTTTTACCACCATTAGGCGATGCGGTCTAAAGTTAGATCGGCCCTTGCCGAGCCAGCAGTCCACACAGTCTGACACCCCCACAGTCTGGGTTACCCCGGGGCCAGCGGCACAGCGCTCGAGTGCGCCTCGTAGCCCCAGGAGACACGGTTAAAAATACAGCCGATTTGAAAGGTTCATCAGGCGCTCGCTAAACCCAAACAGAAGAAGGAGAACAGCTTCTTTTTTCTTTTTTTTTTCTTCTTTTTTTTTTTTTGTGACAAGATGGCCGACGTTAAAAAAGCCTCCCACTCCTCTCTCAAGCGCAGCCAGGTCAGGAAAAAAAGAAAGCAGGATTTTTTCCGAGGCAGGGGGCAGAAGTCAAAGGGATGGATGGATCACGGCCGACTAGAGATTGTCTGTTTTTGAGACTCACACCTGCTGCTTTTCTGTTCCTCTTCAACCTTTACGTGAAAAACAGGAAGTAACGCATCAGGAATATCAAATTCCTTAAATGGGAGATTTATTTATTTTTACGCTAGACAAACGTGATTTAATGTGTTTGCAAAGCTATGCCGCACCAAATCAAATGAGCGTCAGATTTTGCTCTACGTGCGACTTATTGCCACTTAACGCTCCGCCGTCAGTCGGACGGCGAGATGAAGCGAGGGTGGGACTCCTCTGACCTGATCATATACTGCGTCCCCAAAGCCCGGAGGAATTTTGCTGGTTTTCCCCCTGAACACTGGACATGTATCTGACTTCTCTATATTTAGTTTGCCGTCCCCTCCTGATGGTGCCTGAGCGGATATGGCGTCTGTGTTCTCACGACCCCTTAAGTGCCCACTGTCCCTCAATGTGAACTTGGCACACAGGAATCTGGGGCATTTCTGGAGGAATCCACCTCTTCGCTTTTATTATGACCTTATAAAGTCCTGCAGTGCTGAGTCGACAGATTGACACTCAGACACGAAGATAAGACACCTCCTCGGTCGGTGTTATTGCCTCCGTGGCAAAACTGGACAAACTGCGGAAAAACAGTTCTGGGACCCCCCAAACAAAAAACTGCATTGGTTGAACTAAAAACTCCGCCACAGCGAAGAACTGAACTCAGGCCAAGCGGTTCTGTTTGTCTTGGACCTGAAGTGAATTGAGTGTAGAGAGATGGAAGGGGGAAATACGCTCCAAAAAAAAAAGGGCAGAAAGATCCTGTCAGATATAAACCATACCATGACTACCATCGCCACAGACGGGGCACATGACTAGCGGGGATAAATATAGCTTCACCTCCAGCCAGAGGAGTCGGCTATAGAACAGTTTGTGGTTTCGTAGGTTTGTGGAAGGCGGAGATATGCAGAAGAAGCCTGACTGCGTCTCACACCTAAGTTACTTCTCAATGTTTTCCCACATGATAAATGTCATTTGAGTTCCGCGTGTGCACCACAGCCGGTAAAAGCTGCATAGCCATCGCCTGTGACCTTCATCTCTAGGGTCAACCATCGTCACCGAGAACATTTCAAGATCATTCCATTAATCTGAGGCTTTTTCATGCTGCAGACTGCTCCTAAAAAAAAGCAAAATAGCAAAGCAGAACCTCCATCCCTATCATAATAATGCGATAAGTGACCCGTCTTTCCCTGTCCAACTCCGTAGGGAGAGACGGCACCATTGTCAGATAGTGGAAACTGAGACACCAGTGCACCCTGGGAGTTTCTGTGGAGTCACTGGGGACCTCACTGGGACAACAATTCCCATGCACAGAAAGCTGAAAGCTCGTGCATCAACAGCCGGGACGATAGGGACAGGCTAGATAAGTAGGGATGAATGTTTCACACACACTGGATGGACTCAATAAGAAGGGTCAATTCTCCAGTACTGAAGGTTCTGCTGCACCGGTTTTTCTTTCCAGGGGTCCGTCAGAACAAGACGGCTTCAACGTGTTTCAAAAACATGTTTCAAAACTACCAGAGTGGCTTTCTATGCGGCGGCAAAAATAGAAACCTTCAATCAGATCATCCTTTTCAGTATGGGTTGTAATTTGACGTAGTGACCCGATCAGGCTGAAGTCAGAGTTATTGGTTTCCATCGGAGGAAGCAAATATAAAACATTGCAACAATCATTCGTGGATCCTTCTCTCAGCAGGTTCCTGCGCCGCCGTCTCATCGCTCACACTGTGTCTTCTGCCTTGTGTTAACGAATGACAGCGATCAAGCGTGACTCCTGAACCACACGCATATTCTGAACTCCAATCGCATCAGCAGCACCGCAGCAGCGTGGGCCGTGCCTACCTGACGTAGTATAGTTCTGTTTTTAAACTCTCGTTTTTAGTCATACCTGCGTTATTACCGTCAGAATCCTGTGTTAAGATTAAGACCAAGAAAGAAAAAAAAAAGAAGAGCGTCCAAAAATAGAATTCTGGAAACAAATTTGCATGAACCAACACATACATCCGCCGAAAATCCAAGTGAAGAATGGTAATCACCAGAGATGTTTACAGTAGAGGAAGCCCCTGGTATAGATTACTACTTTCTATGGTTCGCTGTTCAAAAACGTAAGAATGGCGATTCATCACAACGCATCACCGGGATGAACAAGCGTATGTTTTCTCCCTGCCATCCCTCAGGGTCAGACGGTTCATGCCCTCATCGGGCCTTGGGAGAGCAATGGTGGGCAAATGTTTTGTCTAATTTTAACATGAGATAATTGAATTGCGTCGATATTTTCGATAGAGCCAGAATAGACAGTTACAAAACATGCAGGCATGAGCTGGACGTTAATCTTACCCTGAATAGGGGATACAAAGTTTTTGCAAAGTAGTTCGTATGAGGTGACGCACGCCTTAATGAAAAAGGGCATTAGATGTACTGCACAAAAAAAAACAACTAAAAATAAATAAATGGTAAAGGATGAGAGTTGTGAATGCATCTCATACTCTGACTGAGGCAGAGGAGTCAACCGGCGGCAGGTGGAAGTGATGAAGAGATGAACCCAGTGTGCGCTGAAGGACATATGTCAAAAGATTTATTTTATAAAAAAACATCAAGCTATTCGGTGGTAAAAAAAAATAAAAAATGTAGAATTTAAATAGGTTGGAAAAAGAGTTTGAGAATAATTAGACCTAATAAATTGCTGACATCATTCAAAATAGCCTGTTTAATAATAGCCGGTCTGTCCCCCAGTTGCCAAGCATCCCTGTCTAATGTAGCCCATAATAGTCTGCTTTCAGTAACACGGCAACAGGTACTGTATGTACAGCTGTGACTTAAATATTAGCAATCAGGAAAACCCACATTTAACCACAGAGATGCTGAAAGCCTTTAAAAAAAAACCTTAAAAAACATCAGTCTCACCTCCTCTTAATGTCCGTCTTTTCTGTTTACCTCCGAGTCTCTCCCAACTGATCGGGGACCGATCGAACCTTGAAATCGCAGATTTGTGCTGCTCTGCTGTGGTCTAATGTGATGTAGAGATAGATGTTCACCTGCTGGAGTAGTGGCGGGTGGTTCAGGAGCGCTGCTCTCCAACAGCTGGCTGCTAAAGCCCGCCCCTCTGCCACCAAGACCCGCCCTTTCCGCCTCCACCATTGGACGCGCTCGTCTGTCCATCATCCGCCTCCGAGCGTATGTCAGCGTTCGCTGCAAAAAATTCCACAACTCGGGCTACATTTAGGTTCTGATCCGCGTTACTGAGCTGACACTGGAAAGGACTGAGTACCAAAGAACTGGGTTTGGAAGGAAACTGTAAAAATTGTCTAAACAAATTACATCTAAAAACGATAAAACGGCAGTAAAGGCAAGTAAAGGATCGTAAAATAAATATATTATACAATATAATTCACCGTCAAATACATACGGTGAATTAGCTTAAATAAAGAAATAGTAAATAATATTTTTAAAGTTAGAATAAGTGGAAAACACGGAATCTTACTTTGAAACGTTTGGTAATATTAACAGGGAAAATACCATAATGTCACAAGCCGCTTAAAAAGCCTCCACCTCAATGTCCCCTTTGACCTGTGGTGTCCCCCAGGGCTCCATACCTGGTCCGTTAATCATTAGCATATACATGCTGGATCATATTATAAACAGGATCAGTCAAGCGGCACACTGAAAATGTGCTCAACCAAACATTTGAGCAGGGCATTAAGGTCTAAAAAAAATCTAGCAAGCGCATGCCATTCTTTTTACAGAATTGATGCTAAAAATATGGCATTATGAAATAATGTAATATTCTAGGTCGGATTTTATGACGATTTACTGTAGTTTTATGAATTAAACTATGTCTCCGTAATAATGTCTTGTACATGCTGACCGTATCTTTATGGCAAAATTCTGCGTTCTATTTTGTCTTCTTCTTCTTTTTCTTTTCTTTTACAGAATAGCATCTAATCAGAGGTGTATGAAGCTTTCAAATATTTTTCTTGATTAAAAGTGTTAAAAACCATACTAAAAGATAAATCACCCCAAGGTGATTCATATGCACCAAGTTTGGATTAAATTGGGCCGACGGTTTGGAAAGTAATGTCTGAAAATACAGCCTTTTGTAAAATGTTTAGTTTACTTTAGTTTATTTATTCATTTACATGCAGTTACATCGGCTCAGCTTCATTTTCCAATGCACAAACCCCAGTTAGTCTTGTTTTTATAGCAACATGCTAACTTCCAACACCTGTGTCCGGGAGGATTTTTAACGTTATTGTTAGAAATAAGAGAAGATAACAGAAAAGGTAAAGTAGAAATTATATCGGAAGCCTTCAGATGTGTTTCAGGTCTGAGAACGGTGATGTTTCTGCTTCAGCTATATTCAAAACCTTTGTTCAAAACTTTGTAGTTGTGTTTGGCGCCAATAACAGAGAAACAGGTTTGTCAAAATGAGGTTTTACGCATTAGAGTATGACAGCTACCGTTGACTGAGGCCCGCGTCTTGACCCGACTTGAATCTCGATGTTTGGTCACAGATTCATCAAACAGAGAAGCGACCGGGAAAAGCAAGCATACAACTTTACATTTTAGGTTCCAGTAGACGACAAAGCTCTCAAAGCTGATCGTATGACTTCCTCTCATTGATTTTTTTCTCTGTGACTTTTATTGTCTGCCTGTAAAGTCAAAGGCTTTAGAATCGATTGTCAGGCTTGTGACCAAGAAGTGAGGCAGTCTGGCAGATGTGAGAGAATGAGGGATGTTTTTTGGGTGATTTTTGAAACAGCTGAAATTGAAATTGAAGCGATTGAAAGACATATTTATATAAAATATATACAAGATATATCTCCTAGAGTTGATTCATAAGCACCAAATTTGGACTAAATCGGACCAACGGTATGGCCGAAAAACCTTTGGAGATAAGGCTCCCCCTAGTGTCGGATATATACAATGAACCGTCCTCAAAATGAATCCAGTTCTTCCACGCACTAAGGTCTATATGGTTATAAAATTTGAAAATGATCCATGAAACAGATTTTGAGTTTCAGTCTGTGGCGGCGGCAGCAGATATGGCGGGCGCTGCGACAAAGACCATCCCATAATATGTTCGACTCTTTGGCTGTATAACGATAATAATTCACAGAATAATGAAACACATTAAAACAGAGTATGTGGCATAAAGAAGTATGAACAGGAATGCATCATTTAATTTGGAAATTGATTCTTGACAGAGGTCGCGACCTTTTACTATAATTGGAATTTTGTCCGCCTCTGTAAATACCGGCTTAAAGGTTTGACAAAATTACGTGACAAGTTATTTTAATGAAGACATTACGTGTACAAGTTATTTTAGTCTTTGTGCCGTTATGTTCACCTTTGTGTTGCGTATAAGATTAAGAACAAGGATAAGCAGGTTTATTCATAAAGTAAATATCGACAACAAGGCAAAAATTCTAAAAGTGCTTTACGAAATATGTGTATAGGAAAACATTAAAATGACATAAACAAAATAAGAAGCAAAATAGCAGTGAAAAATATTTAAATAGAAATGAAAATATAAGAATAAAAAGAAAGGTGTCAATTATTTAAGACACCTTTCTTTTAACTCTGATAACACTGTAATAACTGAGTTAATTACTCAGTTATTACAGTGTAATAACTGAGTAATTAACTGAGTGAGCGGCCAACAGGAAGCACAACACAAAACTTAACCGGAATAAATAATTAGATGTAATAATAAGTACATTTAAAAGTGATGTGTCTCATTGACTTGGACATATTTTCTGCTGTTACTTAGTTCATTAGCCGTCAGTAGGCATCGCTCATGAAAGCAGTAGAGGTTGAAGAAAAGCTGAGCTGCCGATTCGCCATCAGCCTAATAGATATTCTCTATTTAGACGTAATAAATGAATCGCTGCATGAGCTGAATTGTTGACTATTTGTGGGATGTGACAAAGTCTACTCCTAAAAATAATACGCTGAAAATGCTCTGAGCATCAGTGGAAGTGTGGATAACAACTCTGTTCCTCGCTCAAACACACTGACAAACATATGAAAACACAGGATCCCCATGAGGAGGCTCAAAGTGTGTATCTGATGCAATAGTTAGTAACATCCCTGCAGACCGCCACAGCCTTTACCTCCAGGAATCACCAGCGCCGGCCTCCTCAACTCAACAGAGAGTAGAGCACTCACTGCAAATAACCTCAGCTAATCACATACAGCTGAAGGGTACATCGAGATGACCTTTTTTCTTTTGCCGTTCATGCAAGAGCCTTTTTCACACTCTTTTGCCGCGAGAGTTCCGTCCAGCTCATACAATATCATCGAAAAAAAACCAACACCTAAGGCAGGAGCCAGTGAGCCCAGAATAAACCAACAGAGGTGCCTCTGAGAACCGTCTGTATCACGTCCATTTTTTTTTTTTTTTTTTTTTTTTGGTTCATTCTCCTGAAACTTCTCACTTCTGCTTTTGACGAGATCAGCCTGGACCCTTGCAGAGCATATGGTGAGGGTGTCACATTCAGAAATAGCCTCCCTGGTCAGCGTGTGTGAGAGCAATTGTTCATATTGTGCACTTTAATGGCTACATTTATCTACTTCTCAACAGAACGAGGACAGCAAATGTACACACTGACAAACACACACCCACACACAAACATACAAACGCACAAACACACACGCACACACAATCCCAGTCTCTGACACATTTCATATAAAAGTATATGTATCAGTTAAGGTGAGTTTCTAAAAAAAAAAAAAAAAAAAAAGTCTATGCAATTTAAAAAACGTCTGTGCATGTTTCCACGGCAACCGGTGAAATGTTAATTAGATTGGGATGCCTCAAGGAGCTAAGAATAAAAGAGCTATTCTACAATGAAGAGGGGTTGGCTAAGGTAGCGGCGGCGGCTGCCAGTTCCTCAAAAGTTAGCTGTAATGTACACCCGCTGGAGTCCCACTCTGCACGGCAACATCTTCAGGGACTCTATGGGGGGAATTTTGCTCCAGTATGTGAGGTACAAAACTATTTTTCATTATTTCTATTAGTGGTCATCAGATTATCTACATATAAATAAAAGACAAACTCACCATTTAGCTGCTCTGTTACTTTTAAGGGTGCGTCTGAATGAAATAAAAACATTCTCTTAAGACAAATATAGACCTGAATGTGATCATATATCTGGAGGAACTAATAACAGTATAATCCTCTCCCTGAAGCTCTGAGGACCTGATCTATATTTTGAACGTGTGTGGAATATATTTACTGAATCAAAAAAGGAAAAAAAAGACCATCACTGTCATCTAAAAAGCCCCCAACCTGCTGCGTTCTACAAGATCCCCTGAAAAAACAGTGTTTTCCATGAAAAAAGCTCCACCTAGTGAATAAAATATGAACTTATAGAGTATGTATATATATATATATATATACATACTCTATTAGTTCATATGAGGATATTTAGAATATACATATATATATATATATGTATATTCTAAATATCCTTTAATTGATTCATATACACCACATTCGGACTAAATTGGACCGATGGTAAGGAAGTTATGTTGGAAAAGAATGTGTTTATTCGTGAAGAAAAGCTCCCCCTAGTGGGTAAAAATATGAACTACATGAATAACGTACGACATATTGAAGATAGATCTCCTTGACTCCATTCACATGTGCTGAATTTGGACAAAATTGGACAAACGGCGGGAAAACTATGGCCTGAATTATTCCCCGTTAATGAAATAAGGCGTCTGAGGAAAACTCAGCTGTAACATTGCTTCACCCGCTGAGGAACATCTTCAGCACATCGTGAACTGATTTTGCATTATCCTGTGAAGTGCAAATGGGTTCTATCTCTTTAATTAGAAGACAAATAGCCAGTTAAAGGGAGCTGTTCTAATCTTTTAATCACATCACGATGACAGGATGTCAGGCTAAGTATAAGAAGTAGGCTAATCCTCCAGCCTATTGTCATGAGGAGATATTTTAGGAGCCTCCCTTCAGATGTGAGGTAGTCCTCAGATGCGGATTTATGCGATTCATACACATGTGTCACAAACTAATTTCAATATGGAAAGTCCCTTATAAAGGTTTGTGCTCATGATTGCTAATACTGTGAATAGCTTGCTTTTTTTTTTTATTACTAATGGAAAGTTGAAATCATTTAAAGAATTTCTTCATGTGACATTTAATCAGGTCTGACAGGAAAATACGGGCCAATGTAAAACATTTTAATAAAATGTTATTGTTTTTTTTTCATGTTGTAGAAACTAATCAGAAAGGCCACGCCAAAAAAGGATTAAAAAAATTCGGACTTTAAATCTCAGAATTGGGATTTGGGACTCAAAAATCTGAATTCTGATGTTAAATTCTGATTGTTCAATAAATGTCTATTTATGGAAAAAGGAAGCGGGTTATAAAATTAAACCAATGGACCAAAACTTGAAGAAAATATTTTTTTAAATGTCGTACGATTTCATTCTCAATATTCTGACTTAGAAAATCAAAATTCCGACTTTATTCGCAGAATGTGGCTACAATTTTTTTTTTTTCCAGGAAATCTGAGAATAAAGTCAGAAATCGAAGAATAAAGTCGGAAGCCAGTGTTTAATGTCAGAATTATGAGATAGAAGTGTGAATTCTGAGGTTAAAGTTTGAATTCCAAACCCCCCCCGCCCCCCAAAAAACTCCACAGTCATATTTGGCCCTAATCCTCTTCCGTAGTTTTCCCGAATCTCTAGTTAATTTAGTCATTTTTATGTTGGGTGGTTGGGATCTGGCTCTCCTCGGAACCCCGATCTTCCGAGGACCCAGGAGAGAAAGTCCATTGTTGTTGGGAAGTTTTTAATCTGGGGATTTAAAACACATCACATGCTCAGACTGCAGGGGCGCGCGCCTTCTCCGCGGAACAACACCGCTAAAAAAAAAAACGAAAAAAAAAAAAAAACCCCACGCCAAGAAGAAAGTCACGCTCCCATCGGACAGTTTGTTTACCATCCGCGATGCCTGCGCACTTCCCGGGAGTTTAGAAAATCTGCGCCGCTGAAGTGAAAGTACGAGGTGGAGGAGCGATGAAGATGTCGCTCCACTACAGCCAGCGCTCTCTCGTGGTTCTGGCCTTACTGGGAGTCTTATCGGCCATCATGTCTGTTTTATCGGTGATCCTGATCTTCCAGCTCCAGTCCCAGCAGACGGCCATGAAGGAGTCCCCCTCCTCCTTGTCCACGGTGATACCGGCCCCGGTGTGGGTCGTCCTGCTGCCGGCGTCCACGGTGCTCTCCGCCCTGTCCCTCACCCTGCAGCTCAGCTCCGTGGTGGTGTGTCTCCTCCACAGCTTCTTCTCCACGGAGGTCTGCAGGGGAGAGCAGGACACCGAGAGGTATGTGGCCCCCTTTTTTCTACCACCAGTTTATAAACTCCTGCTATGCATGATTTCAACTTCGGCTTTTTTCAGCCCAAAGCTGGGAAATTGACTTGTAAGAGACACACACACACACACACACACACACACACCCACAAAACATGAAAATGTAAATATAAAAAACACACAAAAGAAAATGTAAACAGAGAAAGCATGAGTTCAAGAGTGCAAGGTGCATGTTGATGGAGTTAACCAGCAGCAATGAGGTGAATGGAAGTAACTACGTACATTTACTCATGTACTGTGTTTAAACCATGAAGAACTAAGGCGACTCAAGTGTCATAAAACTGTCAAAATGGAAGAAAACTCTTCCTCACACAGCTTTATTCTTGATTAAGAAACTATTGAGTGCTGCTGTAACTCTGATGTTCTTATAAAGAGAGAAAAAAAAACAACTATGGAAAAAATAATCCGACTTGAAAACGTATTTATTCATATTTCATGGAAAATAGTCAGTTTTATTTAGACTGGCGCAACTTTTTGGTAAAGTATGTTCCTGCAAAAGTATTCCCCGTAAAAGAAAACCTCGTACTTAGTGAATAGGACTTTCTCAATAGCCACAGTTCATTAGTCCCCTTTGACCTCTGGTGAGCCCCAGGGCTCCACCTTTGGCCCCTTACTCTCTGGTATTTATATATATGTATATATTCGTGCTGCCACTGGGACATATTATAAACAGATTCAGTCAGGTGACACACATCTTTCCAAAAGAAATTGTGACTCAAACCAGGCTCAACATGTTTGATGAATTTTATATATTAAAAAAAAAGGTACTTTTATGACTATTGTTGTATTTTCATGTGTAAATCCCGATCAGGCAAAGCTGCAGTTGTGATGCACGTTGTTGAATCGCAAATAAATCAGTGCAACAATCTTTATTTAAAACAAAAAAAGATTGTACTGCACTGATTTATTTTCAAATAGGGAAAAAAAGATTATCGGAAATGCCTAATATTTTATTAAATCAGACCCATATTCATTTTTATAGAAGGAGAAATTGTTACAGGGTTCTGATGGCTTGAGCATTAATTTGAGAAGCCTGAACTTTCCTTGATAATCGTGGTTTTAGGCCTCGTCACTCTTCTGGAGGCATGCTAATTTGATTTAATTCAAATTGGTGAGGCTGTAGATTGTTCACGTATGTAACTGAGCCGAATAAAATGTAACGATTTAAACACCACCACAAAGTCCAGCCTCAAATAAGACCCCAGATTTCCTGGCCACACACTCAGTGCAGAGTGAATAAACATTTAATTCAGATTCATCTCGATTTCTTCCCCATGGAACATCCTGGCTGCCTCCTTTAAGTTTCATAACAATAAAACATAGTTTCAGGAACATAATAGGGCATTCCATGTGTCAGGAGTGCAGCGTTGTTGGGTTGACCCCCTCCGCTCCACCCGCATGAACCTCCATCTAAACAATGGCCTTCCTCTCATTATGCTCCAGGCACACAGCCTCTGGCTGGACCTTTCCCACGTCTGTTTACAAATCAAACAGAGGACCCCAGGACCTCCCTCCCGGCAGAGGGGACATTCCAAGAAAAATGCGAATAATAATAAGCCTTATGATGAAATGTCCAGCCTTTCTGAAATAGTCAGTGGTCAAATGTTTTGGGACTGATCAGAGGTGATGACTTTAACAGGATAGGAAAAAAACATGCCTTTGAAAAATATGGTTAACGCAGTAATCATTAAGATGGTCTTTATTTATGCCACGCAGTGAGGACAAAACAACAGTAACCACATAAACTTGTCCTTTGCCCGACATTGAATCTATGACCATTCTTTCTGCAGAGCAGAATGGTTCCTTTTGGACAGCAGAGCTGTGCGACACGTGGCTATCGGATTGTTCTGCCTCGGGGTTTCTGTCTATTTAGCAGGTAAGCACAAAAATACTCCATTACTCTGATGCCCAATTTAACATGGACACATTTTGACCCCGGAAATACAGGTTTATCTGAACCATGTTACAGTAAGACTCACTTTGTCAAGGGTTTATAAATGGTTTGCAACTAGTATAATGATGAACTTCATCTTTAGTGAACTTTTTATGACTCATTAATAAGCTTCTATAACTCAGATGTAAGCGCAACACAGACCTGGTTCTTGCCAAATAGTGAGCACAGACTTATATGTAGGCTACTGCTTGGTCTGAGTATAAATCATTCCGAGAGCTATGTTATAAGATGTTTATAATTGGTTTGTAACTAGATTACTATTAGTGAACATTTTATGAATAATTAATAAGCTGCTATAACTCTTCAGATATGAAGGGCAACCGAGACTTGATGCTTGCCAAATAGAGAGCACACATTTAATTGTAGGCTACTGCTTAGTCTTAGTATAGAACGTTTTGAGAGCTATGTTATAAGATGTTTATAAATGGATTAATAGTTGACTAATTTAGTTTTTAAGTCTTTATGGATCATTAATAAGCTGCTATAACTCTTCAGATATAAAAGGGCAACAGAAACCTGTTACCTGTCAAATAGTGAGCACACACTTACGTGTACTGCTTAGTCTTCGAGAAAAAAAAGCGCTGGCCCAACTTGATAAACTATTTCTTGAGTAATGTCGTAAGCTGTCTATAAATGTTAATCACCTAGGTAATAACCTAATAATAAAGTAAGTCTTATTGTTAGGTGGTATCGGTTTAACACCGGTTATAACCTTCCTGCACCCTGTTTTCCTTAGGTCAAGCTTCATTATTCACATGCGTCATACTTTTTAACCTTTAGACTTAAAAAACAAAACAAAAACAAAACTCATACTTTAAAAACTAGTGTCCAAAACGTGGGCGGTGCCAAACCAGCTCGGCGACTCGCTCTCGCTCTCTCTCTCTCTCTCTCTCTCTGGTCCGGCCTGCGAGTCCGTGAGAACAATGCGTTCTTTGAGCAGCCTCCATGACTTAAGTGTTTTTTTTTTTAATGCTGTGGTGGCCTGTTCCACTGAGCGGCTTGTAGCGGGGGGGGGGGGTCACTGGACGCAGTGACTCCATTGTGACGAGGAGGTGTCGCCCTCGCGGCACCACTTCAGTCTCAATCAGGAGGTAGTAGAGCAAAGGACTGCAGAAGGACCAGCAGCGGCTCCGCCGGCTCAGGTCACGTCACGTCACATCCCAGAGTTCGGCCTCTCTCCCCCTTCTTTCAGCGGGCCGGACTCCGTGGTCCTTTTCCTGGAGATAAACGTAGGACAACTCCGCTAGTATACGCAGTTTATACAGTGTTTTTACAAAATTAAATTTGCTGCGATTTGGAAAACAATGTGAAATAAAAAAAAAAAAAAAGGGAAAACAAGACACAAGGTTAAAAATGGTTAAATAAAATAAATAAAAGTCACAATATTAAAGTTATCTGGCCCGATGCAGATGAACATTGTTTGCCGGTCATTTCTGTCTGCATGATTTCCCTCTTCCTCTTCTCTGGGCAGCGATGTCCATCTTCATGCTCCTGATATTCGAGGCGGAGACGGGGATTGCGAGTGCCTGCGTCCTCTCCTCTGGGATCTTTATCCTCCTGGTCGTTGTGATCCACTCTCTGGTGAAAGCCTCCCACAGTTCTAGGCACTACCACAGCGACAACCTCGACAACCTCTTCCAGAACGACCACGGGAGCGGCAGCACGCCGCTCTCCCGACCCTGCGAGCTCAAAATCGGCGTGGACAAACCGCGGATGCACCGCAGTCAGTCTCACCTCCAGCATCCGACCTCCTACGCTCACTGTGGCAACCCGAGACAGCGCGAACAGCAGTACTCGCCGGCCGGAGCCTCCCTGGACCAGGCTAGTGAGAGAGACGGCTACAGCAGCGGCGGCAGTTGTCCCAGGATGCACAGAACCCTGTCTACCGAATCGGGTATAATGCAGGCTCAGGTTAAACCCTGGAATGGAGTCAACAACGAGATGAGGAGTGTTCTTGCGCGCAAGTCTGGGATTTCTGCTAAAGACTCCACTCTTGTGTGACATGATGGAAGATGGACCTGAGATTAAAGACGATGATTAGGGGACTGCTGACACAAGTGTCATCATGAAGAGATGAGGAACTGTCGGTTTGTTCCCCTTTACTCTCAGCAGGTCTATCTTGACTGATCGCATCATGTGATAGATGTTTAAAACACACCCGGCTCACGTTTCCTGTGCAGATTATTAAGCATTCTGACCTTGATTTGAACACGCACCGGACACATTTTGTAGAATTTGTAATGTTTTGATTGAACAAACATGATTTACATTTTTATTGTACTCACTGACGTTACTTAATGATCAATCTGATACATTTCTAGCTGTCATTTTTATAATGTAAATACTTTATTCTCCTTTCCTTTTGGATGTGTATCATTTTAGATGCGGTCGGTGAAGTGAAATGATTTCATATAAACTCTTAATAAATTTATTTCAGAAAACACAATTTATTTACAATGGAGGACATTTTTTAAAGGGGCGAAATATTTTAAATGTTCACAAAAGCTGTTGATTTTAAATGTCATTTAAATGCAATTAAACACTCATTTCTGAAAGAGTTTTTTTTTTTTTTGTCAGACACAAAGCGGAACAAGATTTTATGATGACTGAGGGAACTACTAACCTTGCACACCTCCGTCCAGAGGTCGTGAGCAAGTGGATGGGGCATGCGGAGCAGGGACAGGGGAACTGGGAGAGGGTGTCACATAATGTAAACTTCATGCGGGTGAAAGTGGGGAAAAAAAGGAAAAGAAAACATCATAGAGAAATAAAAGAGGAAACGTGAGGTTCCCTTTTACTAAAAAAATGTCATAGCAGTCTTTATCGGTATTCTGCAGTGTTTTGGGCACAAATGAACAAAAACTTAAAAGAAAATAGTTTCATTATGGGATGTAACATGACTTCCTTATGAAATTTCTGTATGACTAATGACAGCATTAATGTCAACATACATGAAAGACAGATCAATGAATGCTTTATGTCATGTGTTAACGGGATGCGGTTGTGATCCCACATACCTGCGTCCTTGAGAGCTGCTGACCTGCTCCTTCAGGTTTATGGCTTGACGGAGGAGGCCGTCGATGTTTTTGAAATACACACTGCTGTTCGTCATGCTCTTCACGGCACTGCAAAAGTCAGCAGACCAATGAAGTTTTAATAAAGTTATGTCGGTGGGATTCTGCAACTAAGTAGGTACGTCCTCCCTCTGACCTGCATGCATACTCTACAGTGTAGATGGCTCCTTGACTCTGTTCCTCCCAGCTCTGCATATCTGTCTGTGTGAGAAACAAAATACAATAATACATGGATGAAATATTCAAGTATAGGAGTTGAATCACTTTGTACTAGTCGTTGTCCTGTAGGGGTAGGACCATTTTCATACAAAGGAACACATTATATCCACGGCCGTTGTATTGCCATTAAATTTAAAAGTGGACGAAAGTTTCAGCATCTACAAAGCTTATACTTTGAAACCAGTCACTAAAACCAGTATAACCGGAATATATTTCCTGCAAATGTCATGATGACGTTTGCAGATGGGTCTCTGAGTAAAGAGATGGCCGTGATTGTGCAAAATATGCACTTTCAGTTTTTTTCTTAATCAAGGTGAGTATATCATCAAATTGTTGTTCCTACATCCAATTCACCATGGTGTTGTTGCCGTGATGATGTCACTTTACACTGGTCATCCTCAAACCAAAGTAAGTAAAATCACCTAATACTTTGTCCCTAGAAAACCTATTCCTTGCATTTGAACTCATCTGTTTATCATCAGTGGTTATGAGTCATCAACAAAAATAGGATTTTACATTCTCATGGATGCAGATCTATTTTTCACCTTACTATAACATCTTACCCTTTATAGATACAGAAAAATACATCCACTCTGAATCTGCTTATATCAGCTACTGTATATATAGATGGCAGTAACATGTTTCTACCCCTCTCTGTTACCGCACTATGATCCAATACGTAATAAACAACTCCAAGTATATACTGTAATGTAGTTGGGTCCTATTGCACCCAGTGATGGAAGATCAGGAGCTATCCAAGCCGAGGTATCATTATTTTGAAGGCCTTCTTATTCTACATGATATTGGCAAAATGTAAAAAGAGGTATTGAATGTTGACGAAAGCCATAATCTGCATCTTTACCCAGATCCGCCTCCAATGTTCAAAATCCATTCCTACAAAACATTTATCCAAGTCTGTTGGAATATGTCAATTTAAATAATAATAATAATAATAATAATAATACATTTAATTTATAATATCTTCAATATCCAAAAGTGACCACAGAAACTCGTAGGTAAGCAACACAATGATTTTGAAACGTGAAAAGACCGTGCACTTATAATAGCAAGTTAAGTCAAAACAATTACAAAATATAGGATAAAGCATAATTAAATTAGGTTAATTAAATTACGTCAACTAAGTCTTTATCTACAGTGCAAATATGAGTATTAAATTAAACAGCAGGGACTAATTGCTCATGACATGTAAGGATTAACGTTTCTAAATAAAAATCCTCTTGTGTGAAGTTATCGGCATTAAACTATGTATAGTCATTTGAGTAGATTTTCGCTTTCTGTCCAAACTGTGTATTAAATGTTCCTTGTACCTTGTGTTGCACCAGTTCAGGCAGGGACCTTCGGACGTGCTCCTGCAGCCTGTAGAGCGCCACAGACGGCTCGTTAGCCAGGACGTACATGCTCTCTGTAAATTTATCAGTCACTGCAGAATCAAAGAAGTACATGCAAAGGCAGAGAATTATCGATCCGTGCTGGAAACACGGGGAAAATCACCGAACAGCACTTGGCATCAACTATTAATAATGTAAACATTGCTAGCATACAGTTAGCTTGGTGGCTAGGCTGAGCTAGCAGCTGATAGCTTCGTTGCAACATTACAATGAGATATGGAGTTTATTTATCGGATATTTACCACGTCTGACTTTCAGTTGCATCTCCTGGTCCTCCATAGTGAAATCTGGTTAGACTGATAAAAACGATACGCTGCAGCACATCGAGTAATGTCAGCTGATTCTGGTTACTTCCGTGTTTTTGTTGTCATGTGTTTCACTGAAATAATCCGGACGGAAACAACGATTACGAGGAACAGTTCTTCCTTAAAGACACCAGACGTCGGGACACGTTACGCGGGTTGAAACAAACGAGTTTTGATTACTTTCTTTAAATTTGTCGTATTAATGTAATAGCTATTAAACAAAGCGACGAGTAATCAACTCAGTAGACTTCGATGGCCAGAAAAACCCATCGTGTGATTTGAGGAAATTTACTTTCAGTTTTGTCATAAGGAAGTTGACGCATACTACATTGCGGGGCTGGATGTAGCAAGTGGACTACGTAATTTGCTTCATGATCTATCATTTTTACTACCTTTTCTCATGTCAGCTCTACGGTCTTTAGTTATTGACGTCTTGTTTTTAATGCAGTTATCATGGAGGGCGAAGATGTTGAAGAGGAAGCAGGTTGCCATAGTAGTCGGGCATCTAACGCTTCGGATTCCAGAGTTAAGAGGATCAATGGTAGTCTTTTCTTTTATAATTCACCTTTAAGTTAAAATGTTCTACTTGTGATCAGCGTTCAAACGCAATTACTCATTTTCCGTGTGACTTCTGCAGTCATCCGGTGTTTGCGGGAGTATCTTGCTTCCACTGTCATACCTGTGGTTGACCTGACTGGACCAGTATCTCCTGAGAGCAATGATGTGGATAAAGATGCTTTGTCCAACCACTCCACTACTCTAACCAACAAGCAGCGAGGGAATGAGGCAAAAGTACGCCCGGCAAGACTGGACTGTAAGCAGATATGCTCTGGTAGCAAAATGGAAACACAGATAAGTGACTATTATTTTCATTGTAATGTGCATTTAATGTTATTAACTCTTTGTCCATCAGCTCTATCTGTGTACCAGTTGGCTGCCCAAGGCGAGATGACACAACTGACCGCATGCCTGAGTAAAGGTAAGCAATCTGAAAATCACCGTCGGACACCAAGCGCTATGACACAATGAAAACTGTCTCTGCATTTGAGGTGATTCCTGCTGATGAGCTGTAACATATTTTGTATTTTGCAGATAATTCACTGCTCAGCAAACAGGACGAACGTGGATTCACGCCTCTGATGTGGGCCGCAGCATTTGGAGAGAGAGTAGTCGTGGAATTTCTCTTGGAGAAGGTTAGAGATAGGATAAATGCCCACAAACGTCATTAAGGCAAAATGCACTCACTCATTGATGGGAATGGGTTTTTTTGTTTTAGGGTGCAGACCCAAAAATGACTGCGTGGGATCAAGAGAGTGCAATAACCCTGGCCAGTTCAGGGGGATATGAGGACATCGTTGAGTCTCTTCTGAGACACGGAGTAGACGTCAACACTTATGACTGGGTAGATAATGACTTTCTCCATGTTCAACACACCATTTCAAAAAACATCTCAACAGAAAGTTCAAAAAAAATGTAGAAAATAATGAAATGTAGCTTATATTTCTGCTTTTAATGGACTCCTATTATTTTTTTTGTCAGAATGGTGGGACACCTCTTCTTTATGCAGTACGGGAGAATCACGTCAAATGTGTTGAGACACTCTTAGGTACATCGAAATTGTGCAATATAAATCAACAAGATTCGAGTGAATTCTGTATAAAGGTTAAATAAATCCTTATTAATGTACATGATTGCAGCCAACGGGGCGGACATGACCATAGAGACCGACTCTGGATACAGTCCAATGGCCTTGGCTGTTGCTCTAGGACACAAAAAAGGTATGTATTGATTTCTCATACATGGCTAAACTCATTTTACTTCATTTAAAAGGTGTGTCAACATGTTTCACGAAATAAACATTTTCATTTCTTTTGTTTCACAGTTCAGAAAGTGTTGGAGGACCATATCTTGAAACTCTACAAGACGCCATCATGACACAAATCAAAATTGGCGACAGTCGGACAGGACAGTTGTCTCTGTCAGTCGCTGTCAGAGCAACACGCAACCATCATTGGTGAAATCACGAAGACCTCTGTCACTATAACCATACACTGTAAAAGTCCAGTATACACGCAAAAGACATTTACACAAAATATATATATTTTTATAAGCTGCTTATTCCCTTTATGCACCACAATATGCAAAAGCTTGGTACGAATAATCACTGAAATATGATAGCTGTGCAGAAGAATTATTTTATTTATTCATTTTTTGATAAATGTACGAGAAATGGACCGTTAACAGTTTTAATACGAATGTGTTTTTTTTATTTTTTATACTGTATTCCTCTGGAATAGAACTTCAACTCAAAGGCAAAATATTGTAAAAAAATATAAAAATGATTAAAAAAAAACCCAATACATCATTAAAATAAACCTATGAAATCTGCAACTGAAAAACAAATTCTGACTTGTTTGGTTATCGATATTGAGTTGGTGTGACAGATTCCCTGAAAGCGTCCTGACCAAAAAAGGCCATCTTCACATCAGCTGAAGAGGTGGCAGCACATCGGATATGTTTCCGCAGTGCCACCACACCATCCCGCACTCCCCCCTGTACTTTACTCGGGGTCACTTCCTCTCTCATGAGAGGGTTATGAAAAATGGTCATTAGGCTTTATCCCCCAGGACATCCAAGGAGTAAACAATAATTCTCCCAAAAAAATCCGAACTGTTCTCAAAAAATATTTTTACTTTGTCCACCGCAGGAGCCTCCTGTATGGGAAAGCTGTGGGTGTGGAGTTAAGAACAAGATAAGGACGGCATCACAGTAAATCATGTCTAGGAAAATATTGTCTGATACTTAATAAGACCCATCCAGATTGTAGGAAGGGAACAGACTGTGTTCCTTGAGTGACAGGTGCAAGAACCTTGGTGTGCTCTAACTTTTTGTATTTAAGCATTAAATGAATGGAAAGAGGCTTTTTACAGCAGCCTTAACATTTTTTTTTAGAAAACTGTCCTCGACAGTAAGGGTATATCCCAAAAAAGCCACAAATCCCTGTTTTGTACAAGGAAGTCCCCTGATTGAACTCCTTTGATTAAATAAAAAGTTATAGCCGAAAAAACTTCTTTTTCATAAAAAAAAAAGAAAGCTTCCCCTAGTGAGAAATGTAAAAGATTAGAGCAAAAATATGATCCATATGTAGAATAGTCCTCGAGTCGATTCATATGCATCAAATTTGGACCAAATTGGACAAACTGCTAAGAAGTAAAGTCAAATAATATTTTATTATCGTATAAAGTCTCCCTCTATTGAGTAAAATATGAATTATAAGAGTAAAATATGATATATATAATAAAGATACAAGAAAAAGCTCCCCCTAGTGTTGGTTATAATCGCCAATCTTTCCCCAAAATCAATCCAGTTCTTCCTCACACTTCGGTCTACGTTGGTAAAAAATGTTAAAATGATCCATGAAATACTTTGAGATAAAATAACGTGTTGTTGGAAACTAAAAGGTCTATTTAGTCAAATTTAGCGACCATATTTAGCCAAATCCTCCACATTATCTTGCTGTCATCTTTGCGGCAGCATTGACCCCATTAACTCAGTCTCAGCACTGCATCGAGTGCTGCATCGTAAAACTGAAGGATATCTGAAGAGCGTTGTTGTCCTCCGGATAGATGTGGCCGATTACTGTCAAGTCTCCGTCTTTTGAGCAACCTGAAAAACAACACAGGCGGTGGGGTCATTTATCTTCTCCCTCCTAGTGTCTCACTCGTAAACAGACGCATTAAAATGAGAAGGTAGCAAATAATCGCCATTAAAACCCGAAAATGTAGCCTCTGCTTTTTACCGTCTAGTCTGCATGTTTTTGCGGAGAAGCCTCCCTGGAACTGCAGTTTTAACTCTGACACCTTGACAGACTGCGGGAACTCCAGCAGCACCCACTGGCATTCACCCTGTCAAAGATATTTATGATGATTCACTGTGATATGGACGGTTGAACAACCCAGACGCCTGTGGGAAACGTTGAATTCTGTTTGTTTTCCTTTCCATTATTTCCCTACGATGCCGAAATTGTAAACCGGCTAACAAAATAAATGTTTCATTAAACAAATACACATAATAATACGCTCAGCTATGAAGGTACAGTTATGTTCAAGTGTCTTACACAAGGCAGAAAACAGATTATGAGCTTCTCACAGATTCAACATGTAAAATCAAACTGTAGTTTCTCTCCGATGATCTACTTAGAACGTAAATGGGACGGGAACATTTTGGCTTTCAGCGGAAATCTCTCTCTCTAAATATATGTATATAAATATACACACATATATATATATATAAATATATATATATATATATATATATATATATATATATATATATATATATTCAACGTATACATAAATATGTCTATATGCGATATATATTTACAAACACGTGTGTAAATATATCTATATATATATATATATATATAGATGTATACATATATAGATATCTATCTATATCTATATATGTATATATATATACATATATACATACATATACATGTACATACATACATACATTTCATAATTCATGTAATATCTTTCAAAACAACCATTACAAATGATCCCACTAATGACAAATAAAAGAAAGAACTTCAAACAAATACATAAAATATCACACTTAAAGTCTGTATATTTAATAGAATATAAAGTGATAATAAGTTGTAATACAAAAGTAGCACATAATAGTAGCAGGCATAATAACATATGGTAAAGGTTCTGGATCATATTCCAGATGTTTGGGGCCCTGACTTTGAGGGATGACTCTGGTCCTCAGCTTTGACTTAAAGAGAGATATATCTCCATTTCCTTGACGGTCATTCTCTTGTTCAACTTAAATAAGTGATGAGGCATGGCAGTGGTACAAAGAGTGGCGAGCCAATGAAATATGCAAGAATGCCACGGCTGGAGCAACAGGATCGGCATCATGCCGTCGGCATGTCGGAGCTTTTTCTGGAGTTCTCCTCTGCCTGGAAATAATCCCCGACCTAAACTGAACGAGGGAGTGCAAACGTCCACAGACTCCAGCCAAAAACTTCGGCCAGCTATGAGCGAGGATTGCGCTGCCTTCCTACAGGATGACATCTGGTGGTTGTGCCAGGCTAGGAGGAGGAGGAGGATTACAGCTCTTATCAAAGCTGATGGGGGGTACGCTAATTATTACTTCTTCTGTCGTTTCCCTTTAGGGGTCGCCACAGTGGATCATTTGATTCCATTTTGCAGTGTCCTCTGCATCTTCCTCTGTCACATCAACCAACTGCATGTCCTCTCTCACTACATCCAAAAAAACCTTCCTCTTTGGTCTTCCTCATTATCTCCTGCCTGGTAGTACTATCTCCAGCATCCTCATAACAGGAGATCGACTATCCGTCCTCTTCACGTTTCCAAACCATCTCAATCTGTCCTCTCTGACTTTGTCTCCAAGACGTCTATTTTGGGCTGCCCCTCTGAGGTCTCCCTTCTTATCCTGTCCATCCTCTTCACTCCCAAAGAACATCTGAACATCTCCAGCTCTGACTCCGGTCTTCTCTAAACCATCCAGTAGAGCTGCTCTCACAACCATCTTGTAAACCTTTCCCTTCACTCCTGCTGCTGTCTTCTGTCACAGATAACTCCTGAAGTTATTCTCCACCCTGCCTGCACTAATTTCTTCACCTCTTTCCCATACTCCCGAAATACTTAACATCTTTTCTCCTTGTATCCTCAAAATCCCATCTGCCTACCTTTCATTCACACTAAAGGACACTTGATGTTACGTCGCTCCGGCCGTGGCATTATTGCAGATATAATTTGCTTCCCAATCTTCGTACCATTCCTGTGCATCATCACTTATTAAAGTGGAAAAAGAGAGTCGTGCACAAGAGCGGGGCTTTGCAGTTATCATTTATTAATTTTTATAGTTATAATTAGAACTAGGCAGTAAAATGTTTTTTTTTAATTTATTTTTTTATAACCAGTTGTGAAAAAAAAAATGTTATTGATTTAATGAAGATAATAATTTAATGAAACACAGGAACAAAATAAACGTTGTAGTTTCACACGACACACACACACACACACTAGCAAATGAACAAAACGTTGTTTTAAAACCCTTTAGTACATACTTTATGTATGTATTTACAGTAGGTAAGTTTGTGGTGTAGCATTGGCAAACAGCTGTAATGTTACCTGATCTGAGTTCCAGCATGTCTCCTCATTGCAGTCGAACATGTACTTCTTTCCATACTGCTTCACATCTCTGTTCAGAACAGAACTCACCCTGAAATCGCAGCAAAAAAATTCAACTGTAAGGTCTTATAACCAGTTAACACACGAGCAGAGTGCTAAACGTCTCCGGTTTGTTGTTTTGTACTGTACCAAAGACAGACAGTCGTTCGAATGCGTAAGTTAAGCCCGGTGATTATGTTTAAAAAAAAAAAGAAACATTTATTTTAAATTGTTTACCTGCTCTGAACTTCGCTGCAAATCAATGAGGATGCCATGTTGCATCTTTTACCTACCACCAAGTGCCGTAAAGCAATCCGGCAACTTCTTCTTTACGACAGTAGCGTCCGCACCTCGCTGTTTCTCTTTACGCCACTAGATGGCGGCCACACCTCGTCGAAACACTCAAAAGCAGTTGTCGGTACTCGAACTTAAAAGGCAAGTCTTCTCCTTCACCCAGCTCTAGAAGAATAATTGAAACTTTAAAAGTTAATTCTACTCTTTATTTAATCTCTGCTCGCAGTCTAGTGCTGCGTGTCGGTCTCCATCAGCTGGAAGCCGCACGTCTCCAGGAAGGTCAGAGAGATAAGGATCGATCAGAAGGAGAGGACTTGAGACAACTGGCCTCCCTGAAGGTGAATCAATCAACAACCAGAGAGCAACTCTTAAATGAAACACAGAATAACAGGAAAATACAGCTTTAAATGCTTACTTGCTAACGTATTGATTGGATCATAATGGATAAAGAGAACGAATACCAGCACACATTTACAGCATTTATGTGCAATCGTATTCCAACATTACTTTGTTAAAAGCAGAGAAAGCGTAACAAGGTGTGTTTGTGTGTGTGTGTGTGTGTGTGTGAGGTTGTGGTTCATAAAGCAGTGTTTACAGAGCCTGATTAATTGAGATTGAGTATATAAATTGTGACTAAAAGCTGCTGGAATATTTGATCCATCCCACTTATGTGGATGACTTTCACGGAAATTTAGGTTGTGTGTAAGATTCATTCATTCCTAATCTGTGAATGTTAATCCTGTATGTAGGATTGTTAAACAGAAAGGCTGGGTTATTGAAAATAATAAGCGGGTGCTCCGAAATCTGACCTTCTGCCATTCTTTTTTTTTTTTTTAATCCAAGCTGGGCCTAAATAAGCCATTTAAAAAAAAAATTGGAACGCTTTCGTTTGCTTACATTTGTCAACTCAGCAGGGGAATATTGCCATGTGTTAAATGAAATAGACGCATTTAACATATAACACAACAGTGCCATATAACATATAACATCATACGAGTCTCTCATTTTCCTTAAAAATGGATAAATATGGAATTTTTAAAAATATTTTTTATATTTAAGATAATCTTCTCAGATGCTGTGGAGGTCGGATCTTGGGCTGTTTCCCCCCGATTTTCATTTTGGAGCCAGTTGCTAACAGCCACTCGCTGTTATTCAGTCTTTTGTGCGGGCTGCACTCGTAATGCATATCATCAACCGTCACATCACACTGCCTTTCTGCCTTGCATTTAACAGATGTCTGTTTTGCCTCTCTTACTTCATCTGCTGCTGTCACAGAGGTTGTCTGAGTTGTTCCAAACTCAGAAACCCCAAATTATGCCTCCCCTGCATTGATGTAGAAGGGCAGGGAGGAGTAAAAACGCACCAATCCTGTGTTGAATTGCTCTGCAAATGGGGCTTCTCGTTAACTAGGGAGCGAACGCCTCCGTTAAACACATATTAAAATCCTACGATGGCTCTGATTGGCTTGGCACGACGTTGACTGGCGTTCAATTGCCTCACATATAGCCCCAAATGAAAAAAGTTTGACTATGTGAGGAATGCCATCACCATACCAAGAGAGGAAGAGTTAGAGTAGGCGATCTCGGCGTGGACGTCATAGGATTCGTGAAAAGAATCCTGGATCTATACCATCTTCTGGATCAGACCGCGAATTCTAATCAACTGTTTCCCTCCCCAAGGCCCCCCCTCACCCAAAATGAAATACATTTTAAACAAAGCCCATTCCAGCTCTCATTGGCAGACGGAATGATGAACCCGCATGGAGCATTAAATGTGTCTGCTGGCTCCATAATGCATGATGCTCCATGTTTGCGCCAAAATTGGCAACTAGAACACCAATAAAACCCACCCACAGGGGTTTTAAGTGTTACACTTTAATAAAGATGGATACGGAATGATGTGTTAGTTATTGAGGTTTAGAGAGGCTGGTAGGTAGAGTTTCTTTGCATCTTTGGACTGAGCTAGGATTCCTGGTTTTTCTTCCTACGTCTAGGATTTTTCATCGGCTCATGGCTGTGGTCTTATATTTAACGGATAAACACGAGAAAAGAAGCGAACATCTCATCTGTCTCTTGCGAAAAAAGTGAATAGTATAATTATTTTTGTAGAGAAATTAAGAATAAAGGAACATTTGAGGTGAAACAGGCCATCATTACTTTAGATGTTTGCTTTATTTATTTCTCTCTATTCTTGCCCTATTCCGCCATCCAGCGAAGGTGCTGCTTTTGAAAGGTCACTGTCGAAAGGTCATGAGAACACAAAAACTCGTTCTACGTCAGCTGATCCTGTATGGAAGCTTTACTCAAACTCATGAGAATATGTTTGGCATGTAAACAAGTTAAATAAGGTGAACTAATCAACATCGCCGTCATGTGGAGTCAGGGCTGTTCAAGGTTGTCTGATGGACATTTTGTCGTGGCTTTGATATTTTTGAAGTGAATATATGCCAGAAAAGTCGAGGGATATTACAGAAACCTCATCACTGCAGCGATGTCCGCATCTTCGGATTTATCATGCTAATGCGATCACTGAAAAAATGTTGTTGATCACTTTCAAATTTTAAGCCTTCATAGAGGTTCTTCCACTTTGTTTGTGGAAGAACTGGATTGATGGTGGGAAATGTTGGTTGTATATTTTTCATAAAGCTTTCGGGGTATAATTTATCAACATTATGTCCCAGTAAGTCCAAATGTATACAAATATGAATAATCTAAAAGAGTGCTTTTTTTTTTTTTAACAAAAAACTTTTTTTTTCCAACATACCCACTCATTTAATTTTGGATTTTCATTAGGGGGATGGTTTGTACAACGCAACGGATTAGGGTCTTTTCGAGGATATACCGTTGCTATATTGCTTGATTCCTATATTGGATCAAGGTGGGTCTAAAAGGAGGCGGGTCTTAATTGTCCTCAATATTGTTTGGATTGCGAAGTCGTGTCCTCGTTTGTACAAGCAGCTTTTTCAATAGTTCAGGTTCGCTGTCGTCTTTAATGAGACGTGTCTGGCCAATCTTGTTCACTGACCTGGTTGGAGGATTATCTCGACTTCTGCCACCGATACGGCTTAAAGCTCCTGTTCTCTCAGCCATCTTTGACATTCTCTCACAAAAAGCAGCTGCTGGTCTTGAGTTTTTGTCGACCCCCCCCTTTTCAGGGTTGTGTCCCATGAGGCAGGATTAGTGGTTAGAAAACTAGCTTCAGACTTAACCCTAGCTGATTCTTTGGTCTCGCTTTGGTTGCCCACTTTTTTATGCTTTTTATATCACCATGGTAACTAATGCTGGAACCTTCAGGCTATTGTGAATAGTTTGATTCCTCACAAATGAATATGATGTTGTTGCTTATTTTAGTCGGTTCAGTTGAAATAGATTTGAAAAAGGTTGTTTTGAGTTACAATGATTAGGTAAGTCTTTACGGTGTATGGGACATAGGATATGTCACATGATGGGAGGACCCTGGAGCGAGGAGGTCCCCTATATCACTGTATTTCTGATGTAGGGGGGGCTTTACCTCCAAAAGTTTTAGACAATCATTTCCCAGCTCTTAGTCCTATTTAGTTCAATTTGGCACATATGAGTGGACTCAAGGCTCAAATATGATGTATAGAAGTTAGATCTCCTAAACAGTCCACATTTTACTCACTAGGGGGAGCTTTTTTTTTTTTAATGATAAACTCTTTTCTGACATTACTTCCTAACTGCTGGTTTGATTTAATCCGTATTTCGTGCATTTGAATTGACTTGAGGAGATCAATCTTGATTATATGTACATATATATGTAGCCATATGTAGCCATGGGATAATGTGCGGCTGTCCGCGTTAGCAGAAACCGCCTACTGTCACTGTTAAATATCGTTACAATTCTAAATGCACCCAGCTTGAGGATGGAGCAGCAGGAAGCAGTAGAGATGTCTGTCTATTCAAGGCAGGACCTTGGAGCGAGCTATTGTGTGGGCTCTCTTTTATACGTGAGCTTTCTTAGCATGCAACCAACAAAGTCTGGTGAAATTATCCTCAATGCGACACCAGAAATCCTTTTTAGCCCTCGCCTTTCGATAGATATATAGATCATTTTTTAAATTCCTTGTTATTGTTTGTTTGTTTGAGAAGCACATCAATGTGAAAAATCTATTTCTTTCCTGTATCTCTTTTGTTCGAAATTGGAGTGCAGTTACTTGGCCGGCGGTGGTAATGAGAAGCTTCTTTTGTTATTCACGGATAATTCGAGAAAATCAACCAGTATTTCGTCTGTGATTCGGCATTGAGAGGAACAATGAATCTTCACAGTCCATTTAGCGGCCTAGGTGTCGGAGTGTTTTGGGGATTAGCCCCGACTGTGAAGGATTTCTGTGGAACAACCTGTGAACGGAGGTGATTGAGACCCGTGTCGCCTGAAATGGTTCTATGGGTGGCTTGACTGTATTGTGTGATAAATAAGCAGACGCTTCAGGCCATAAAAGAGTCACTGCGTTCCATTCCAGAGTTTATGTGCTCTGGGCGCCGGTGCAGATTGTCTTAGTGGTTCGGGTGATTAATGCTTGTGCCGAAGTCAGTGGAGAGACACAGAAAATACGTCTCCTCTTTGTCCACCTGACAAACCCACTGCACTGACTCTTTGACTCTCCTGAACTCTTTTTAAGGATCATTTTCAAATTTTATACCCACACAGACCTTAGTGCGAAGAGGAGCTGGATTGATTTTGGGATACGTCGGTAGTATTTGGGACACTAGGGGGAACTTTATGTCCCAAAAGATTGTGTGCTATAATTTCTCAACTGTTGCTACAATTTAGTCCAAATTTGGTGCATATGAATCATTCAAGTAGATTTATCTTATATATATATCATATTTTACTCATTCGGGGGAGTTTTCTCTACGTAAAATGCAGTTTTTGAGAGATAACTTCCCTACCGTTGAGACAATTTTCTATAAATTTAATGCATATCATTCAATATCAATCTGTCATATTCTACTACAAAAGTTCACATTTTACTCACTAGGGGGAACTTTTTTACAAAACGTTTGTTTAATTGGACATACGTGACTTTTTTCTTTTTCTTTTTTTTTACAAAAAAGTTATTTTTTGGACATACTTCTTAACTGTTAGTCTGATTTAGTCTAATTTTGCTGCATTTCAATCGACTTGAGGAGATCCATCTTAAACATGTTTCATTTTACCCTAATAATTCTTATTTTATATACTAAAACACTGTGAAGATAACGTCAAATTTACTTTAAGGAGCTCAAACTGAGGGAATTGCTTGTACAATGCAGGGCATTGGGGGCTTTCCGAGCATATGGTCTTGCTCCCAGGCACGACCGCGTAGGCCTGGTTTTCCTTTTGGGCCAAATCAGAAGTTCATGATGTCTAGATTTAATGATCCAACAGAAGCTCCGCTGCCTCAGGCCACAGACAGCCTCCTCTGTAATTGGATCGAGTGTGTTGAGAATAAAATGACATGAAGCCGTTTGGTGGCCATAAATCATTTAGTTTAGGAGGACAACAGTTGGCGTTCTTTGGGGTCCGACTAATTTTAATAAATCCGGATAGGAGCAAAAAGCGTGAGGCACATCTGTTGGCTGCTGCTGAAATTAACACAGGATCTCAAGTTGCTGTGCCGTTTTCTGGAAGAGCTCCTCAGTCATTGACATAAGGAGATTTTCTGCTCCAATTTTGAGTGAGTCAAATCATTAAAAGGCAGAGCATTTGGAAAAATATGCTGCTTTCCTTCCAGAGTAGCATTGCTTGTAATTCATTCTCTCACAATGAGGGAGCGTCCGATGTGATTGGTTGTGGCTCTGTTTGCGGAGAGAGTTCCCTTCCTATTGGTTTATGGTCTCCAGTAGGTGGATCTGAATGCTTAAACTGAGATATTAATGGATAACTGGAGGATGATGGAACTCTGAGATTACATAAGAGTGGCTCCAGTGTGTTGGACTGACTCTGTTGGCAGAATTAAACTAAACTGCATATAATATGTCCAGCATACATTATATGTGGAAACGAGCAACTCAACCTGGCCTCAAAAGATATGGACAAGAAGTTTCAAATGTTGCTTTGTGTTATTCAGAACTAAGGAAACATAGCAGAATACTTGTGCATCCTGGAGTCAGTGGGCTGTAATGCAGGTGTATGACTCCAACTCGATTGTGTAGCTGAACACAGCAGGTAAGAGATACAAATGTTTAGTTCCCCGAGGCTTTGCATCCCCGCCTGTGCGCATCATTGCGATGGGCAGGATTTGCAAAGTGTGGCTGCTTCCACTTCATGCTCCAGCGGTCAGAATCCCTGCTTGCTCATGAGGTGGTCGGAGGCCCACAGGACATGCCTCGCTCCGCCCTTTCTGCCTCTCTGCTGGCTCACTGCTACTTAAGCCTTCCCCGCCTCCAGGAAACCGCCCTGCGATAATAACTGGATTGGTGGTGGGCGCCCACCGGAGACCGCAGTGTAAAGAGAAGCCGGAGCATGTCAGTCTATGATGAGGTCACAGGGTTTTTTTCAGCTTATCATAAATATTGTAATCTGTGAATACAACGGGCTCTTCATCTCCTGCACAAGAGGGATCCCTTCCCCTGTGGTCCATTTTAATGGGGGCTTTTTATGAGAGAGTTTTCTCTCTAAGGACACAAGGAGCCCAGAGGCATCGTGATGTGTGATTTTGGACCCTCCTGGTTGAATGGATGACTAGGTACGAACCAAAGTTGAGACATTCTGCTGTTTTCACACTTACACGTCTTTGGTTCTTTGAGGGTTTACACACTACAAAAAAGGAATTTCGATTAAGCAAAGTTATGTTCAGCATTGTAAAGGTAATTTCATTTAAAAAAAAAAAAAAAAGAATCCAACAATGCCAAGATATTTCAACTAATACAAAGTACAGGGGAGGTATACTAAATATCCTACGGCAGAATAGAATATTTGTTTTCTTTATTTAGGAGTAATACATCTTGCACAATCTGTCGATTTAAGAATCGAATGAAATGACATCTTGTTCATCTATTTTTATATCCCCGAAAAAGTCAGGGATGTTATAGCACCCTCATAGCTGCCGCAGATCCTTCTTGGTAACGAGATAACTCAAAAACTATCTCATGAATCCCTTACAAATTTCATGCCAACATAGACCTTAATGCGAGGAAGAACTGGATTGGATTTTGGGAAAGGTTGGTTGTATATTTCTAACACTAGTGGGAAAATGAGCTCCAAAAGTTTCCGTGCCATAATTCCTCAACTATTGGTCAAAGTTATTCAAAAAACCCTGAATATGAAGAGACTCAATAAGATCTTTCATGTTTATCTCATGTTTTACTCTAAAAGTTCATATTTTATTCACTAGGGGGAGCTTATTTTTTCAAACAAAAATAATTGTTTTTTTTCGCATATAACTTCTTAACTATTTGTTTTATTTAGTCCGAAATGTGTGCATTTGAATCAACTCAAGGAGATCCATCTTGCATATGTGATATTTTACTCTTATAGTTATATTTTACTAACAAGGGGAGGCTCTTTTATAAAAACACTCTATTTGAAACATAACTTCCATTTAATTTGAGAAGTTCAATCATAGCTGAGAAAAGCTGCTTCAGAACTGCAGATGGGTCTATGGTTCTTTTCATCCCGCTCCAACTGCAGCCGTCTAGCCGAGGAGAACAGATCTTCACAACCAGTATGCCAGTGGGCTCGCCCAGCTGCATGCTTGACCCCAACTCCCATCCACTTCATCTATGTGTCACCCTTTATTCACAGCAACACACCTTGTGAACACGAGCAGCCAGGCGTCAGAGCAACCCTTGGTAAACATCTCAGCTTGATTGTTTCCCGTGCAAATTAAGTGTTGAGTTAGTGCACAGGAAAGAAAAGAGGTTTCACTCCCATTGCGTTTGAGTCGAGAAACACTGACTCTCCTCCTTCATCTACAGTCAAAGATCACGTCTTTGGTCTTTGTGATTAGCAGTTTGGCGAAAAACACAGTCACAACCTTGAACAAACTCACTCACGCTCTGATTTGTCTCCGGAGCAGGCTGATTATCACATCAGCACATTTCAGGATAAGGCGGTCCTCATATCCTGAAACTATAACTGGTGTAAAGAATAAACAGCTCTCAGGAGAACCAGTGGAGGAAGGAGGAGAGGAGCAACTCTGGTAGGAAGTTACATTAAGATTCAAGTCAAAGAGACTATTCCGTGCTGAAAAATGTGTCTGCATAATCCTGAATAATGATGGAAAAACTCAAAACAGAACTGGAGCATTTGTACCAGAACCTGTGATGTTATCATCTCCTCCTCTTCCAGCAATATTTGCAACTTGCACCTGGTTCAGAGTCTCCACCTCCATTACCAGCAGCATCCATTAAAACAGCCTTTTAAATGACTTCATCGCCAGTGATGTTAAAGCCGCAGCTCCTTATCAAAACAAGCCTTAAAAATGAAAAGTGATAAATAATATCGCTCTGTGTCATTACATGTTAACTAGGATGTTATTTGTAACTTTGCCGTGCAGAGAACTCTATAATAAAGATTATAGATTTCCTTTGCACTAATCATACCACTGACGGTGTAATCAAAAGGAATGGGAGACGTTTTCTTTCACTTTGATTTATTGACAGGCCAGCGAAAAAAAACTTGAGTTACAAATGAGAGTTTTTTATTTTTCCGAGCACAAACCTGTTACTCTCCCATCAAGCAGGATACTATTAGGAGCTCTGACTCTCATTAACGGCTTGTTTTGTTTTCATGGCTGTGGCACACGGCATCGCCGAGCATCTGCTGTGGACTGTGATGTTTTGTGTGTAGGTGTGTTGCTATAGTGGAGGGCAGCCAGAGTGTATTTGCGTGTGCAGATGGGTTTTTTTCTGTGTGTTGATCAGAATCAGAAAACGGTTTTATTGCCGAAGTTAGTCACCCTTGCGAGTTATTTGACCCGGTATCTTGGTGCGAAGCCAGAATTCACTAAAATGCCAAGCATACATTTAAAAATGGAAAATAATAGTAACTAAACATCCACTATGGATATAGAATGCCTGCGGGCGCACACACACACACACACGCACACACACGCGCACACATGCACACACACAAACACACACACACAGGGCTGATGGTGTTAGATTGACTGTTTTGCCGGCAGAGTACAAGTTATGTATTTGTTCATGTGTATGTTGATGTGTTTAGATGGTCTGGCATTCTAATCTGGGCGGACAGTTCTGTTATTGCAACACGGAATGGGGGTACGGCCGATGGTACACCCACAGTTTGAGATATGGAGACAATAATCGAGGTGGAGGGTGGGTGTTCGTGTGGGGTAGTGTGTTTCTGCAGCGATGAGGGGGAGTGGGTGGGGTTGAGAGCACAAGGACCGGCGGCAGAAGTCCTGGGGATCAGCGCCCTCGCTCCGTCACCGAGGCAACAGCATCATTGTCTGGGTCGATTCACTCGACCCCCCACATGTTCACCCACTCAGTCTGGTCAAAACCAATTGAGTGTTCTTTTGAATGGATTGGAGCGGCAGCCAGAGGATCCCCTGCCCCATTTTAATTTCTGTGCGTCTCAAACACATCTGAAACAGTTTCACTTTCAATTCGCTCCCATTGCAGAACCCGCTGTAATAAGGCCTTCTCCTCTGGTTCTGGCATTCACTCTTAAATACACCGAGGAGAGAAATGCACCAAACAGGTGCCGTTACCACTCACAATGACAATTTGCCTTTTGGAAATTGACTAAGCCCATCAACAAATGCCCCTTTCGCCCCTCCCTCCACCTCCCTCTCTCCGTCAGGCCCTTAAATGTCACGGAGAGTGTTTTCATTTGAACACATCCACCAAAGTGGCACACTTTGAATAAGAAAGAGCTGAATATCACTGAAAAGTGGTCTGCTGTAAAGTGTGCTGTAAACATTATTCATTTTCAGGTTCATGAATGACATCAATGCTTTTTAAATCATACCATGTTGACAGGTTGTGCTGGGAAAAACAACAGCCACCCCTCCACAATAAAAGATGAAAACTGCACCACTTTTAAGATAATTTATCTTCCGCACTGTTTCATAACTAAAAGCAGATCTAAAAGACTCCTCAAGCAGCTACTGTGTCAGTTTCCTCCAGCATTAATGATGATGTTTGATGATGTCAGGCAGCATGCAGAGATGTGCTAGACGGACACAGCCAGTCCTCCATTCAAGCCTAATTAACTTCTAGGTCAAAAGTCAAATTAGTCATCTATCAGGGGAAGTGGTTAACAGAGCCATTCGTCAACACGTCAGTGATGGACTTTATTGCACAGGTGGCAACTGTAACTAAGCTACTGATGCAGAGGCACTTCCAGTAATGACGGCAGGAGTGCAGTGGTGGCATTCCCGCGGAGCTTTTCTGCTGTTTGCTTCGCCATCGACTTATTTGCAAACATCAGCTACGGTCTCCGGCAAAGCGATGCTTCCGTGTCTCATTACCAAACATCGAGAGGAAAGCATACAGCGGAGCATTGATAAGGCTATTAGATGACCCACTAAAGGATTTGTATCTATTTGTAAAGACAGGTCAAGTTGTTTAACTCAGATTTGCTGCTGTCACTCACTTCAAGGCACAACGGAGAGTTTATTCGTCAGGTGTAATCTTCGATCACATCAATGCAAACCTCGTTTGCGCTAGACGACGATGCAAAATGGGTTTTGTGATCTTACTGAAAATGATTCTCTGGTTGAAGTGGATCATTTGCAAGTTAATTTGTAAACAACGTAAAGGTATTGTTTTTATTTTTATCCTAATCTTAGAAATCCATTGCTATATAAAGAAATCCCTGGTGCCTCATTTCTGACTAAAGCAGGTGAATCGGGAGGATAATGACACCTGAGAGAATACGGTGACTTGGGCAACGTGACTGGGATCATGTTGGAGGCGGCAATGACAGGAAAACTCACCTTGCCACAGTAATGCATCTATTCCAGCATTATGTATTCTGAGGAGAAAAGACAAAACACATGAAACCTCTCGGAACCAGGATCCGCTTTTCCTCCACCTACTCCTCAGAAACCGATTCTGGCCGCTGCTTGAGCAGCAGAGACCACAGCTTCTATAATGGGTCTCTAGCTGCAGGATTCTGCTGGGATTTGGTGCCTGAGGACCATTCACTGGTGCTGTGCTGACACGATGCCCAGTTTCTCAAGGAGAATGATTCACATGTGTGAATTGGCCAATTACACTTGTAACTCTCCAACACGAACAGCAATTTTACTTCTCTGACTAAGTGGATCTTTTTATGCCACAACCTAAACCCCACTGAATATCCGTGGAATTGGTTGAGTAAAAAAATCCTCCACATGCTCAGCAATACCTGTGACTGAAGACTTGACCGCCATTCCATAGTATTTCATCAGGAGGCTGTGGCTGTCCTCAAGCAGTATTACTGCTTAAATCACTAACTGTGTCCCCAAAAAGTCAGGGATATGGAGGCGCCATCGCAGCAGCTAATGCGGCAGCAGATGTTCTTCGTGCCAACATGATAACTCAAACACTATTTGATGGATCATTTTCAATTTTTTTTATCCACATAAACCTTAGGACGAGGAAGAACTGGATTGATTTTGTAAACGGTCGGTTGCATATTTTCAAACCTCATGGGAGCTTTTTTTCCAAAAGTTTATGGGTCATAATTTCTCCACTGTTATTCAATTTATTCCAAATTGGGTGCATATGAATCGACTCAGAGATATATATCTTTCATATATTCTATTTTATGCTAATAGTTTAAAAAAACAACAACAAGTTTTTTGGACATAACATCACATCTAATTCGAGACTTCAGGGGGATTGCCTGTATAACTCAGTGGTTTGGGGGCTTTTCGGGGATATACCCTTGCTGTTGGGGATGACAGCTTAGGCCTAGTTACTGATTACTTGAGATGTTTTACACTCCAGTTGTGTTTACCGAAGAGAACCATGGTGCCTACTTTTCTGGTGTTGTTTTTGTCATGGCTCCCTTTTTTTGTTCCTGATGAAATGAAGAACATTTAAAAGTGAGCGAGGAACAAAATACTCGTTGCTATTTTCATTTGACACAAAGGACCAAAGCAATTTGCCAATAAACACAGTGGTGCGTTTGAAATCTCCAGAGCGTACAATCAGCTAAATCTCCTCGCACAGTTGAGCCTTCTCCCTCACTGAACGCAGTTTGTTGCATCAGCTCAGTCAAGTGTTTGTGAAAGTGCACCTATTTTCTTTTTTGTTTCCTGCAGATACAAGAGATTAGTCTATAAGTCTGTCTATCTCCGACATTTAATGCACACTCAAGTTTGTGTTGGTTTGATTTTTTGATCCACTGTTCATGAGGATTGATCAGGAAACCCAGGGATTTATTTTACCCCTTCAAACACAGTGATCTTTATTTAAATATATTGTATCTATGGCGACAAATATATAATTATGTATCCTGTCATCTTAAAGCACACTTATAAGTAGGCCAACGCTGTCATCCCCCAAATCGAGGGTATGTCTCCGAATCCATGATTGTTCTCCTCAAACTAAATGTGAAGTTTATCCAGAATGTTGTGTTAGTAAAAAAATAAGAAGCTGCCCCTAGAGGGTAAAATATGAGCTATTAGGGTAAAATACCATACATACCAGATAGATCTCCTTGAGTCGATTCATAAGGACTAAATCCGGAATAAATCTTAAAATAAAACCTTTAGGGAATGATTTTTGGAAAACATTTTGCCCCAGTGAGCATAATAAGAACTATTAGAGTAAAATATGATAGAGACAAGAAAGATCACCTGGAGTTGAATCATATGCACCAAAAATGTATTAAGTTGGATCAAAGGTCAAGAAGTCTTGACCTTCTAAATTCTTTTTCATAAAAAGAATTTAAAAAAACAATATGCACTAGTAGAGTAAACATGACGTTTAAAGATAGATTTTATGCATATTTACCAAAATTGGTCTGAATTGGAACAACAATTGAGAAATTATGGCCTACTTTTTGGAGATCAAGCTCCCCTTTGTGTAAGAACTATAAGGCCGAATTCTCTCAAAATCAATCCACTACTTCCTCACACTAAGGTCTCCGTTAATATAAAATTCGAATACGATCCATGAACCGCGTTAACACAAAGGATCTGTAGCGAACGCGGCGGCGGCGATGGCGATTCCATAATATCCCCGACTTTTCCGAGATTTTATTACATCTCCTACTAATTACACCTGCAGCTCCACAATCTTTACGCCCCCTTCATCAATCTCAACTCATTTTATTTGATGCGATTCTGTTCCTCTTGTCAAGTGCTAATCTGTGACGTCTATTTGCCCGTGTGTTGAATCCAGATGGGTGCGCATTTCAAAACTTTGACTCTCCGTCCTACTGGTTCTGTGTGTTTTCCCCAGTTATAAAACAGAGCAGTTGTTGCAGTCGCAATGTGCTGACTCTGCTCTACTAGAATCAGCGCAGTCCATTTCATCATATTTGGTGGTTCGGGGAAAATTTGATGCATTTACTGGAGAGAGGGAGGCGGGAAACGGCATGCAACAAGATTTACTGAGGGCGTTCAGTTCGCGTGTCTTGCTTTCAACCCATAAAATGCAGAGATGCAGAGATGGACTTACTTTGGTAAGTATTGTTTTTTCATTCCCCTGGCATAGAAGTGACAGGAAAGAAATCATCATCAATGTTTCCCTCCGTCCATCCTTCGGCCTATAATCGTTTTTTTTGTATGCAAACGGCTTATCTCTTACACAAATACACAAACAAACCATCTCCAAACTTAACTCATATTTATACTTTATGAACTATAATAAGTAGTTTGGATCATAATATATTGAATTTTATGCAATATTTGAAGTTTACGTATCTTGTTTCCTTCTTGAGCGATGTGAAAATCAGCCGTCAGATAGACCGGTGGTTTGGTTCAGCATCAGCAGCAACGCTGGGGCTGATCGTTATGAAAAAGTTCATACTGTACTCACTAGGGGGAGTTCTTTTTTCTCTTTCTTTCTTTTTTGCGAAAAACACCGTTCTTGTGACATAACTTCATACTTACATCGAGGAGTTCAATTTAGGGGGATTGCTAGTACAACGCAGCGGATTGGGTTCTTTTCCGGAGATATACCCTTGCTGTTGGTGACGTCAGACTAGGCCTAGTTTCAACTGTGTATTTATGGGTTTAAAATGCAACACAGGAAAGGTTTGACCGTCCTTGTTGCTTATTTCGAGAAGGGATCATTTGTTTGAACGTCAATTATTTCAAGAGATGGTTTTATTTCCTATCCTCTCTTTGTAAGGCAGACTCTATAAGGAATACTGGGCTCTTAACTTTTAATGGAGACTTTGTGTTGCAGATGATTAAAAATGACTTCATTGCATTGTGTTTATAATTATTGCAGCTAAACTCGTTACCTCAATGAGATGCACCGATCGTAGCAGAATTATAAAGACCAAGGTCGTCTGCGTCCAGAGTCTACGAGCCCACATGCAGTAAACTAAGACAGGTTTCTCTGTGGCTGCATCAAATCTAAAATCTTTGTATGATGTAATGATGGAGGTTATGGTCCGTTCACATAGGTACAGAATTTCTGAGATAATTCTTTTTTTTTTTTTTTGTGTGAACAAGAGATTCTGTGTCCTGGGCACAGATATTCTAGTTGGAAGTCGTGATGGGGATATCGTTCCTTACATTTCATCGGCTGCACAGTACCTCAAAGGCAATCAAAAAAGAACTGGCAAAGGGCGTCCTGGAAAGGTTAGAGGGATGCTTAAGGGATATATCACGTAACAGCAATGGTCTCTTATTTGATTGCCGCCAGTGACCTTTTTTGCCATTTCGCTCTTCCCTCATTTTGTCTGACTCTATACTGGTCACTATAAAATAGAGGCAAAAAAGTGCCAACAAAATCAGCTTTGGTGGAAGATAGTCAAAAGCTAAGTATAATAAGTGTATAATAAGTGTTTAGAATGAATATTGATGTTTGTTGGCATCCCTTTTGGTGATTACAGCCTTGTAATCCAAAATTCATGATATTGCTTGTAATTTTTAAGAAGGAGAAGATTGTTATCATTATATCACTGAAATGTCGGGATTTTAGCATAAAATATTGGGGAATCTTCATCGCCACGTTCACCACAGATCCTTCGTGGTAACGTTATAACACGGCAACTATTTCACGGATCATTTTCAGATTTTGTGCCCACATAGACCGTAGTGGAAGGATAATGTGAAAAGTCGGTTTGATATTTCTTTCACTAGGGAAAGCTTTATCTGCAAAAGTTTTTCGGCCATTATTTCTCAACTGCTGGTCAGATTTAGTCCAACTTTAGCGCATAGGAAGTGAATATGAGTTCATATTTCATTTTATTTTATTTTTTTGGACTTAACTTCCTAACAGTTGGTCTAATTTAATCCAAATTGACGAATATGAAGCAACTCGAGGAAATATATCTTGTAAATATCATATTCTACTTTAATAGTTCATATTTTACCTGGGTCATTTTCAAGTTTTATACACACATAGACTTTAATGCAGGAATGAACTGGATTGATTTTGGGATATTTCAGTTTTATGTTTACGAAACTAGGGGGAGCTTTACCTCCTAAAGCTTTCAGGCCATCATTTCTCAACCGTTTTTAGTGCGTATGAATCGACTCGAGAACATCTGCCCTGTATACATTATGTTTTATTCTAATAATTCATATTTTACTCATTAAGGGGAGCTTTTTACCAAAAATACTGGTTTTCTGACACCTTTTTTTTTTTTTTTTTTTAATAAATAACTGTATAATCCCCTGTGTTCTAACTGTATAACACAGGGGATTTGGGCCTTTTCTGGCATATACCCTTGCTGTCCGAGATGAGACAACGTGGGCCTAGTTTGAGTTGGTACACAGTGAAGAAGGATATCAATGTTTTGTATTTCTAACCATAGAGACCTGCTCTTCATGAAAGCTCTCCCTTTGCACAGCTTATAATGTATGATCTGTGTTGATTTGAATTCTCGGAGTCTCCTATAATCCAACATGTGATTGTTTCAGACAATGCTGTCTTGAACCAACCTGACCCCCCCCTCAGGGCTCATTTTACAAAAGTGGAATATTGCATTGGGATGGTTTGTTTACGTTTGAGATTTTTCTTTCTGTATGTAGGTGCCGGAATCTAAATGCAATTATCGAGAGGTGAATAGGAATGCCCCCAGTTCGAGCAATACATCACTGTCATGCAGGACTGAGGTCTTCTGGTGAAATATGATTTTTTTCTCTCTCTATCTGTAGAAATAAGTTCCCAACTCAGTAAAATGAAAATAAACTGCTATGTTTGCCAGCTATGGCCCATTTTCCAGATGGTGGATGTGGACAGTGGGTAAATGAATAAAAACAGAGGGAACGATTTGATGTGCCTCATGTCTTGGGGATGCAGTGAAGAATAAGCTTCACAGTCAGGCTGAAACACCTTTCATAGGGATGTGGAGTCACAGACCCCATGTTCCTTTCTAGTGTATAAGATTATAAAGAGAAATTGGATTTGCAGTTTCATCTTTCTAGTCACTGAGTTTCTTCCAGAGGAGAGCAGGTTTATGTCTGTTGTTATATTAAAACCAGCTTGCTCACACTTTAATGGTCCTGCTGCTGCACTGAAAAAAAGGTTTTTAAACGGCAATGGTGATAGCAGTAGTAATAGCATTCTTAGAATTGTCGGTACTGCAGGAAAAGACCGTAATATGTACATCTGTTTTAGCGAGAATTACCTCTTCTGTCAGTTTCTCCCTCCCATCCTGGCTGGATTTCTCACTCCACACTACCAAACAGCACAAGTGCCATAAAAATACTTGAGACCCAAGCGCAGTCATTTTATTTTGTTGATGTGCAATGAACAATGTCAAATAATTGGAGATCAGAGGAAAGCAATGGCTTTATTTTACACTTTTTGGCTCATCTCCGCGATGTCTTCTCCACGTCTCCTTAACCACAGGCCATTTCCTCTCATTCATGTACAGCCTGTAAAATCCTTACGAGGGCCAGTAACCCGAATGGACCACACTTGAGACAAGTAGTTAGTGCGAATCACACTTAAGAGCTATCCATTCTAGTGTTTACGCCCCATCGGCCTAGTGGGTGGATTGATTTTAAATGCTACCTATCGACACGAGTGGAAGGCTTTTTTGCTTTGCTGAAAAAACAGCTTTAAGGTCCGTGTAAAATTAGCTTTTTATTCTCTGCAACAGACAGTGTTAGCAGTGAAAATAAGATAAGATTATTGACGGAGAAGTTCCGCTTCTGTGTCCAGGACTGTACTCTGTAGAGCATCTTTGGGTATCTTGAAAAGATACAAGTATAAGGTATTATTATTATTAATAGTATTATTATAGGATGCTCAAAATTACAGTAACATACAGAAAAGAGAAACAGAAAATAGAATATAAATTTAAGTGGTAATATAAAAATGTAAAACTAAAGTGTATAAGACGTGAATGGAAAGTAGTTACTACAAATAACAGCATGATAATGAGGGTACCTTTATTGCATATCATAATATTACTGTTCAGTAATGGATCTAATATTACAAATAAAACATAGTTTTATTGCAAATAGTTGTAAATGTTTATTATTAATGATAATAATAATAATAATAATAATAATAAATTGGTTTCGTACAACAATTTTCGCACAAATAATTTCGCAAAATGTTCACAAAATGAAGAACAAACCACAAAAACATGCAACCAACAAAAACAAGGAAACCATAATGGACAAATGGAATGACACAATAAAGTCACAAATGACAGTAAACGACGCCGTCATTTGTGTAAGAGGCAAATAACACCAGAGGGATAAAAATGAAATGGGTATCATACATGCAAGGATTGAATCACCAAATTCAACCCCCTCAGTAAACACAAAACAGTTTAAGTAGAAATAAAGGCTGGTTTGAACAGATGTGTCTTCGGGAGCTTTTTAAAAATTCCAATAGAAGCTGCAGATCGAAGTCTTGATGGTAGACAGTTCCAAAGTGTAGGAGCCACAAATTCAAAGCACCTTCTCCTTCTGTTTTTAATTTGGAGGCTGTAAACGTCAGCAGGGCCTGGTCAGAAGACCGACTGGGGATGTGGGGAAGAAGAAGATCACAAATGTATTCAGGTGAGTGACCATGAAGGGTCTTAATGTGAGAATGAGAATCTTGAACTGAAATCTGAAATATATATGAAGCCTGAATCCACAGAAGGTAGGATGGGTCTGATGTGGGTCGATTCTCTGGATCTAGTTATCAGCTCTGCAGCTTTATTCTGAGGCAACTGAAGACGCTGTAAAGAAGATTTGTTGAGACAGGAGAAAAGAGAGTTGCAGTAATCCAGGTGAGAGGTTACAAAGGCATGGGCGATCATCTTCAGCTCAGGTTAGGATAAATTCCTCAGTTTGGCAATATTTCTGAGATGGTAAAAGCATGTGGGAGAGAGATATTTTACAAGGTCATCAAAGTGCAGATGCTGAAAAATAACACCGAGGTGTTTTAAATGAGACTGTAATGCTGAGAAAAAGGATCCAACACTCTGCTAGTTATCTGGAGTGATGATAATAGCTTCCGTCCTGGCTGATTTTTAATTGTAAAACATTATTAGACATCCAGTCTTTAATGGCGCTCAAAAGGTTTTTGTGGTAACTGTGCAGAACTTTTTTTTGGGTCATCAGGCCTGAAAGAGACAGTAAGCGGAATATCATCAGCGTGGCAGGTTTAAGATACCCCATCAAATTGACAGATATTATGTCCAAGGGGAATCGGATATAAAGAAAAAGAAGAGGACCTAGGACAGAACCAACAGGCAGATAGCAGGGAGTTGTTAATGATGGTGAGAATAGATGGACCAATACGATCAATAGACTTTTTGAGGACAGCTGTGGGGATGATATCTACTGTACTGGAGGACGATTTCATTCTTCCTACCATCACTCAGAGGTCTTGTAAGGAGATCGGAGAGGATAAGTCCAGACTGGAGGGTGAAACTGAAGGGGGTGGAAGGATGTTGGCAGAAGGAACAATGTTTAGCCCCCACAGTTTTGATCTTATCCACAAAAAATGACAGAAAATCGTTGCAGTCCTTATCTGATGGAACAGACGGAACAGGGGTTGCCAGAGTAACAATGTTGTTAATTGTGACAAATAGAATTTTCGGATTTCTTTTACTGGAGGAGATGAGTTTGGCGAATTATACGGACCTTTCTTCTTTAATCATGGAATATAGTTCAATTATAAGCTCTTCATGATGTGACTGTAGGACCGGAAGAGCAGCTGATTTCCATAGGCGCTCTATCCTCCGACATTTACGCTGAATGGAACAAATGGAATCATTTATCCATGGAGAAGAATGAAGAGAGGCAGTGGAGCGCAGTTTAAAAGGGCAATTGTGTCTAAAATGGAATAACAATGAGAGTTAAAAGTTTGAACTAAAACATCTATGCTTGCATGAGAATACAAAAACTACAGATGGGCTAAAAGCTGTGGAAAAGCGTGTTTTAAATAAGTACCGGACCGGGATTCCATGTTAAAACACAAATTATATAAAACACAATAGCAATCTGTAAAAGACTTTCAGAATAAAATGAGTCTTATTTAAACTATGAGTAAAACAAAGGTCCAAGGAATTGCCTTTAAGTGTTTTGGGCCTTCTCAGGTAACGTTTGTCAGGCCCCCCCACGCCCATTAGCATGTGGACGAGGGATCCTGTTCTGTTGTACCTTTGCATTTTTCTACACATATTGAGATTAGCCTGATTTCACTGAAAGTGTTTTATCAGATGGCGGAATAGGAAAAACTGATGAATGCAGAGAAGAGAAAGGCCTGTAATAATAATTTCCAGCAGGAGTCAGCGCGGTGGTGCCCCTACCATAAAATATTAATTCCTGCTCGCGCTATCCTTATGCTCATTTTTATTCAGTTTGATTGTAATGATGGTTCAGCTCACCCTTAAATATTTCTGTTTCATCCAAAGGCGTTCAGCCCAGCCAACGTCAGCTCACCATAACATAATAGCTGTTATATTTTATAATAATGGCCATTATTTTTTCTTTGAATCTTTTGTTTTAAGTTAATTGATTGAATAATCTTATTTTCCGCACAGGGCTATCAGGAGTAGTTCATTTATAAAGGTGATTATTCCTGTCCTCCATAGACTCAGTCCTTCACCGCTCTATGCATTGCTATACTGTCACACTGTTATTGATTCCTCCAACAGGAGCTTCCAGGCTGCTTCTATAACGACAAGCTTTAAGGAGAGGACAGAAAAGTCGCTTCTTTCTTGGTTCCTCTATTTATTTCTCCCTCTTTCTGCTGCCTCTCGCAGCATATGCAGAAATTCACATGGCAGAGGTGTAAAGTGTGGAGGGGAAAGCTTTTATGGGATGCATTATGATGGTGTTTTCAAGCATTCCAGCTGATAAGTCTCCTTGTGGAATTTTGAAAAATGAGGTACTATATGTGGGTTACAGAGAGTAAAAACTCAATTTTCTTTTGACTGTGGTTTTTCCCTTCATGTTATTGGATAAACGGTACCGATTAGCCAAAGTTGCTATATGTAGGACTTAAATGGTCTTCACTGTATATAGTTTGACATTGTGGTAGTAAGTAGTCTAAACCACATATTGGACACCAAGACATCAATAATGGTCAAAGATGTCAAAGAAAAAGGATCACAGCTTTCATGTAGCGGCTGCTAGCAGCGGCTGCTAGCAGCTGTCTTCAGAAGGTTGATGGTACCTGTTTTGGCGGCAACCTAAGAACCCACTGGTCAAGCTGAAGAACGAGACTTCTCAGACTAGGTAAACCCAGGTCTTCCTCCTATTACTGAATTGGGGGAACCTCACCTCTGATTCGCAGTGTGTACTGGGCGGGTGGGACCGTGGGAGTATTTTGTACTGGGGCCAATATTATGAACCACCAAGTCTCAATATAACCTTGTCAGAGTTCTGCCTATTTGCTCGATAGAAAGTCAGACACGTTTTCAGTGGGTGTTGGACTCCTCCGCTGCCCCTTTGTCTCCGATTCTGTTTTTTGATAGTCTGGTTCGGAGCGCCTGAAATGTCCTCTCTGTTGTTTGCTGATGATGTGTTTCTTCCTTCAGAACACATCAAGGACTGTTTTTCTGCATGAATCATAACGTCAAACGTTACCCAGCAACTCGCACCTCTTCTCTGCTTTTCTTTCAATCCTGCACGGACCGGCGCTCCTGCGTTAGAAATGCAATTCATTAAAGCACATGTGTTACAGGAGTTTGATCACTGATGCATACATGCAGTTTGATCTCGCAGTGCAGTAATGATGCAGTGGCTCTTGTTTAGTTCCAGATGCTCACAGATCAAGTCACTGGTTGGGCGTTCAAGCAGCCAGTACTTGTGACATGGCCCTGGTTCCCCCTGTCAGCCTGCTGACTCATTCAGGAATGTATCTTGACAGTTGCCAGGAATAGGTAGGCAGTTGGAAAACAATTCAGAGCTCATCAGAAGTTTGATTGTGTGTGTGTGTGTGTTTGTGTGTGTGTGTGTGTGTGGGGCTGCACGTGCAACACAGAGAAAGATAATGAGTGACAGACGCAGGGAGAGTAACGATGGACGATAAGGAAAAACAATTTCTTGCGTCCCTAATTGACAAACGGAGCAGTAATTGGTGTGTGGGATGTTATTGTGAAATGCACCTCAAAAGTATGATTTGGAAATTTGTAGAGTAGCCCAAGTTAAATAAATGAGACAGATGTAACGTATAAGGACTGAGAGATTAGTGGGATTTAAACAAATCCTCGTCATTAGGAGATGAACTAATGATGGATGGAAGCGATGAGATTATCATCTCATCTGGCTCTCCACTCTTTAGATGATATTCCTTTTAACTCCAGCGGATGATGCGTGCGTCCTTTTTCTCTCACTCCATGGGAAACATGGTGTTCAAAGAAATGATTTGTGTAATTATCCTGAGAGGTGGAATCCATTACCGATTGGCTCTAAACATTTCATTTTTTTCCACTAGACTTTTTTTCTATTATAGATTATACACAGAGTCAAGTCGAATTTCATAGACCTATATAGTATTTATTTTGTGTGTGCACAAGTCAAACAGTTAGAGAACCTGAGTTATCTGTTTCCGCTCTGGCGGATTCTTCCTTCGCCCTGCCAAGAGCGAATGAAGAAATTGCAAGCTGTCTTTTGGCAATTTCCAAGCAGCTGATTTCCAGTGGCACCAATCAGCCTCTTCATCAACTCTTTCAATAATAAATGAGACGGGAAGTTATGTGACTATATGGCTGCGGAAACAGACAAGGTTTCCTCGCCAATAAATGAAAAACTGCTACACAGACTGGGCAAGACTAATGGACTGGCAACTGGTTATTTGTGGAGAGCTGCTGTGTGGACATACACACAGTGTACGCAGGATAATGATGGTGCGCGGAATTGTCCTTATGAGCCTTTTTCACCCGTGAGCAACAAGCATCCGATGATGAAAACGCAGAGTCCGCCCCTCCTCTCGGCTCTGAACACCCTTTCGCTCTAACAGATTGATCTGTGAATTTTATGGTAGAGATAGGTCTCTGTAACGATGTGGACACAGCAGTCTCATATTTTTGTGTTGCTTGGCCTTTCTAAGTCCCTTATCATCCATTTTATTCTACCGTGACTGGACATAAGACCGAAGCAGCTTTAAATCCAAGCCGACAAAGCAAGGCTCTCTTCCAGGCTGTCAGGTCTTAGATTTCTGGGTAGTCCAGTCCAAAGGAAAGGCTTTCTGTTGTAGCAAATGACTTCTTAGGTTATACATATTTTAGCAATGCAATTTCAAACAATTATAACAGATAGACGTAAAGCAGGTTTGAAGAGCTACGAGCCAATGTTGCTGTTTTTTTTTGTTCTCTATCTTTAACTAACTGAATTAGTAAAACAGCTACAGCAACAGCTAATTTACCCGTAAAGCCAATTTGCTTTTCTGAGCTCCAGCCCTACGGGTTTCTTTTAACGACTGGATAAACATTTCCTGTTTTCTTGCATTATTATATAGCCTACGTGGGGACAAGTCAACTTGCATCAAACAATTCAACATTTTCTCACTACCTCTGCTGGATAGCTTGGATTTTCTTCATAGTCTTGTAATTGGCGGAAAACTTGCAGCATTTGTAGTTAACTACCCGAAACTGTTATTTACAGCACAATAAGCTTGTTTCAGGGTCATTTTTGACATTGAGAAAATATTCAGCTCTTGCTAGAGTTGACCGATTTATCTTTAAATCAATTATCTTTTCTGTGATTTAATTATTAGTTAATATTGTTGTCTGAGTAATAACAAGTCTTTTGTATTAAATCTTTTTTTGCATTTCATTTGTAGGTGGATATATCTAGCATATTCCAATATATACTGCATTAAAACAAATTTTCAAGATGTAATTATGATAAATAATAATGAACCTCTATTTATATCTCCGAAAAGTCTGGGATTTTATGGAATCTTCATCACTGCCACTGCCACAGACCCAGAAATCATAAACTATTTTCATGGATAATAATAGACCGTAGTTTGAGGAAGAATTGGATTGATTCTGTTAAAGGTCAGTTGTATATTTCGGACACTAGGGGGGGCTTTATCTCCAAAATTTTTCGGGCCATAACCTCCGAACTATGGGTCCGATTTAGTCCAAATTAGTAAATATGAATCGATTAGAAAGCACGATCTTGTAAATATCATATTTTACACACTAAGGTAAAGCTTTTTATTACTAGAAACACGCTTTATCTGACTTAAGTTCCCAACATTTTCTCAGATTTAGTCTATATTTGGAGCATATGCATCCACCATAAGAAATCTATCTCGTAAATATCACCTTTTACTCTAATAGTTCATATTTTACCCACATGGGGGAATTTTTTTTTAATGAAAAGCAGTGTCGGATATAACACACATCATATTTAATTTGAGGATTTTAATTAGGGGGGATTGCTTGTACCAAGCAGGATTGGTGTCTTTTTGGGAAAAGTCCCTCGCTGTCAGAGACTACCTGGTAACCCCACAATAAAAAGTGTCTCCAGATTAAATGCAGTTTGTCTGAACTCAGTGAACATATATATGAGGGCAAAATAGATTTGAGCTTTGAAATGAAATAAAAATTGCTTTAAGACCTGAGGGCTTTGGTGTATCCAGAATGATGATGCTTTCGTTTAATTTGCCACATGCCGTTAAATTCAAATATGAGACAGATTGGTGTGCTGGCAATACCTGCACCTTTCCTCGTACTATACCCTTAAATCATTTTAAATGGTGGGGTCATAATTTTTTCAAGTATTATTATGAATGTCAATCATGGCTCCGGCTTTGCCGTACCCAGGGTAGATAAAAGCCTCAGGATTTAAACGGCGATGGCAACACAAACTCAGATTAAATCAGCCTGACAAAAACCTCTTGCCAGACCCCTGGCCTGATTGTTGCAGAGCGCTCAAAGGAGGTGAAACACAGTGTGGAGGGAGGACTGTGCATGCAAGATTAACGCTGTGTTAATTTGACGGGAAGCAGAGGTTGTCTAGAGTTCAAAAAGTCAGAGCGATACAACGACGACACACACTTGCAGGCACTCTCAACACTGTGGCTGTTCTCAGGACAGCACTTAATGCTGATCCCAGGGGACCCCCGTGGAGACGTCCCACTGCCACTTCACAGTGCTTTGCCTTTCACCTCCCCTTTTTTCTCCACTTCCACAAACCCTGTCCCCCGCTACCTCCCCTCTCATTCATCCTCTGTCTCCTCTCTTCACAGTGTTTCTCTTCTTTCTGGTCTCAGCCGGAGGCATTTGGGTTTGTTATTTTCCGTCCATTGTGCCCACCTGACACGTGCCCTCCTTTACCTCTCTGGCCTTTTGAGTCCAAAAATAAGATGGTTTATATATATATATATACTGATATACTGCTGGTCATGATGTCACATAACCCTGTCAGACCATATATATTTTATATACAGTATATGGTTGTGAGAAAACGACACCATATGTGTCTACGGATGTATTTAGCATCAATGTGATGAAGCACATTGATTTTTCTAATTTTTGACTTGACCTGAAGACAGACGATCTCCAATCTGGTATATTTCTCTATCTATTTATAATCACGTTCACCCTCGTTCCCTTTTTGTTTTTCCTTTTTTTTATATTATCAGAGATTCATTTTATTTCCAATAACACTTCAGCCATGTATACCCCAAAAAAACCAGACTTTTTTTGGACATATTGCAAGCCAAATTAATTTTGTTCTTACTCTTATTTGCTTTGTGTTTCAAATCTGGAAACAACAAAAGTTATGCTGGCAGCACAAATGACATCTAATATGTTTAAAAGTTCTCATTGGGCATCTTTTCATGACAATGATCCAGTTTTCCCTATTTCTGCCAAAATACTGTGTTGTTCAGCAAAAGACAGATGAAAATTTGTGAAATATTCTCTATACAATCTCCCAGATGCAAAATCTTTTCCTTTTACCGCATCCTCAGTGTTCATGGGTAAATCAGAGCACGGCGGTTTGGAACAGTATGTCCTATAAAGTATTTTTTTTGTGGTTTATTTTGTCTTGTCCTAAATGGCTTTAGTTTAAAAATGATTATCACGCAGTGTGTTGCTGTGAGAACCATTCCCTCTTTTTGAAGTAGAACATTCTCTATATTTCATGGCGACAAAGCGGTCAGTAACCATGACAACGGAACCAAGAAATCAGCCCTTAATTTGGCGTCACCAGGTAGCCGCTCCTCGCGCGTATGATTTCCATCATTAGAACTCCTAAACCAAATCTAATTGTAAGTCACCGTCCAGGGGAAATTTCCGGGACCAGTTTTTCATTAAATAATCAAAATCTCCACCCTACATAACTGTATTACGCATTATAATTCTCATAAAGCAAGAACATGCAGTATTTTGAAGGGGGAGGATAAACTGAATAACTGGCAGGTCCTAAGAAATCACAGTCCTCACTAATCACAGATCCTTACCAACATTGTAAGAAACATGGCAGAAGGAGAGTTCTGTCAGAAAACATAATGCAATATAAAGTAATCCCTTCCATTTAGAATGAAATGAAGAGAAAATTAACCATTTTTACGGCACAGAATCATTGACAGGATTGTGTTTTAATTAAAATGACAGAAACATCTGGAAAAACAGGGGATACTGGGCTTTTCTCAGCTTCGGAACGAAAACTCCACTGGGAAAAAGTTCTAGCGCCGTGGGTGCCCCCCCAAAGCTCAGGGCTCTTCCCTGAACTGACAGGTAAAGACTTCCATGTTGGATAAAGCATTACTATTTGCACCTTTAGAGGGATTTCCATCTTTCTTTATTCTGTGTTACAAATCCACATTCCATTTGTTCACCTGAGGACAATACTTTATGAAACTCACACGACATTTAATAATTCAAACACTGTCATAACAGTCATAATACGGAAACATTCAACCAGCAGCGTCAGATTGATCAAATTCTCGACACATCATATGAAATCATAGCACCTTTGAGACATCTCACTCCAGCTCATGAAGATTCAACGGTTATTTGCAAGATAAATGGCAAAATAACGATGAAGGAGAACAATATATCGTTAAAAAAAACAACATCTCGCAATATGAGTCATGACGCAGGATGATGACACAGAAGAAGAGCAATGTCAGCTACACACCAAAACTAAGCCTGTGCTGTTTTTCCCAACAGAAAGTCAAAAAATAAATTTCCCTAGTGAGTAAAATATGAACTATTAGAATAAATTATGATAATTAAAAGATACATCTCATCAGGTTGATTCATATGCACCAAAGTTTGACTAGAATTGACAAACAGTAGAGAATTTATAGCCCGTATAGGTGATAAAGCTCCCCTTTGGGTCGGAAATGCAACAAAACGTAACCAAAATCAATCCAGTTCTTCCTTAAAGTCCCCAGAACTCAATAGCTTTTTCGCGGCTATAAATACTTACGAAATACGTGAAAAAGAAAGGTCTTGTCTGGAATTGAACAGCATAGCTACAAGACGGCATTTACCCCTATTATAAAAAAATCTAGTGTGTAATAACCAATAGCCTTTGTGAGCTTCGCCCCCTGCGAGCACCTGAGTCCTGATATCTATTCTCTGATGACTTCATTAGAGGAGGTAAAGCTGGGGGCCGCCATATGGACTTTGTGCCGTTCAGGCCTTAATTCAAACGAAGATCCTGGTAGACCCCATCCGGGGGGGTTCCCACCATGTGTCGGCACATATGGGAAGCATGGCAGTGACACTCAAATTTAATATTCTAATAATAATCATAACAAAATAATTCATATTTGGCAAAGGTATGGCAATATATTTTGGTTGAAAAACACACACAAAACAACTTCCTCCACCTACAGGGTTGAACTTTGCTTGATTGTGTTTTCACAGCTTAAAAAGATGTTACCACGGAGCAAGATATGAGAGAAGAATATTAATGACATTACCAGCGCAGGCAGCCGCAGTCATGCATAGGCAGATGTAACTGTCAGGAAGAGAGAAAAATGGTTACAAAATTTGCTGTTTGACATGTAATTGCTTAGTTCAGCGTATCCTGTTTTTTTCTCCTTCTTCCAGAGTCATCCAACCATGATTTTATTTACTTCAAACACTAATAAACAGCAACGTTTCGCAGAAGTTTTGTCATTGAAAGGCCATCATTCACGCGGAGTTAGAATATCAATCACTCTAAATGACGGGAGCAGCCTGATCACCGCTTCCTCTAATGGTGGCGTCACCGTAATGGAGACCCTAAAACAGGAACCAGGCTCCTCTTTTGTTTAACTCAGAGGGGCGAGAGAATGATAAACACGGAAAAAAGGCGAATTTATTTGCCCCCAGGCGAGCATTTCCATGCTGAAATATGCATAGGAAGCCGCGATTATTATTCCAGCCTCTGTTTGGAAACTAACGCAGCAAGACTATTTGATTTAACACAAAGTGCAGAATCAGATGCTGATTATCGGCACATTCCTATGAGTCACTGTAGAGAAGAAAATCTATTTTAGTTGAGATAACATTATTAAAGGGAGCTTTTCTTCACTATTTATTAAACACCTTCTCTGAACTTAGGATGAATTTAATAACAGTCAGGAATGTAGCGTTATGATACCTGTCATGATGCTATAGGTTAGCAAATCAGATTTAGAGTCATCTAAAAAAAAAATTAAAATCTGTTTCAGAATTAGACATAGCTCTCACTTTAACAGTCCATCTATGTTCCAACCCTCACTTATGGTCATGACCTTGGGTGGGACCCAAAGAATTGCATCAAGGGCTTCATGGGTGGCTGAGCCCCTGAGAGATCAGATGTGGAGCTCAGACATCCAGAAGAAGCTTGGAGCAGCTTCTCCTCGAGAGGAGCCAGTTCAGGTGGTTCAGGCATTTTATTAGGACGGCTTCCTTTTGGAGGAGCTGGGAGGAGCTCCTGGGCCAGACTCAGAACTCTCTGGAGGGACTCTTTGTCTCAGTGTATCTCATCTGGGAGCGCCCCAAGATGATCTGAAGAGTTTTGCAGGACGAGAGGAACGTCTGGGGAACCTTTTTTTTTTATCCTGCTGCTAGCTTAACCCGATCCCGGATAAGTAGAAGGAAATGGAAAACAAATTTTGTCCCATTTTCTTTATTGTGTAATAAAAACAAAACACCACCATTTAATCCAAGGGAATTTAAAATAAATAAATCTTTTTTTGCTCAGCTATAGGAAACATTTTCTCTTTTTCATTTGTTTTCACATCTAAACGTACAGTAGGTCATGTTTTGTAAAAACTCTCAGCATACATGGTTCTGTCCCAGTTGACTGTTCTGTGAGTCGGAGAGCCATGCCGGGTTTATCCACCTTTTCCAAAATGACCTCTCCCTTGTTCAGACTAACCTTCACCCATAACAAAGGCATGACGACTGAAAAGGAAAATGACAAATGTGAATATCAGGTTCTGGAGACAGCATGACCAGGATCGTAACCTTGGCGCGCTGGAAGCTGCTGCAGGGCGGACCCCCGTGAGTCACCAGGGCAGTGAATGCTCAGGTAACGTGTCTACGCCAGCGTTACACAGCGACAAAACAACACATCGCCCACAGGCCTGTGGGCCATATGAAACGACCCAGAGTCAGAATAGAATTATCCACCAACCCGATATCAGATGGAAATCCTACAACTGACTGTTCTTCACTTCCACCAGGTCATGACTCCACCAATGGTATTTCAGATTCTGGTGGAGAATGATATCAAAGTTCTGGTGGTCCACAACATCCACAGATATTTAAGTGTTATCCGTGTTCCGCCTTTCTTGTCTCTGTCACTGGTCGATTAAAAGTAACCATTAGAGGTTAATGAGGGACAACATTTGGGTTCTTATTTACACGCATTACAAACCACGCCGGGAAAATGTGCTGATAAATACAGTGGAAGGTTATTTCTATAAAACCCTTGAAGCTATAAGACAAAATGACAAAAAAACATCAGGATTACCATTTATCACAGTTTTCCTGTAACCTGAACAAATAAAAGCAGCATTTGACTATAATAAAATAGGACAATAAAGTAGAAATGAAACGAAATCATTTAAAAAAAATTCCCTGCCGTTTTTCGGCAAATTGACACGCCATCACCCAAGTGTATCAATATTTCCTTGGGATAATTACGATGCTGAATGCAGCAGCAGGAAGTGCTGGTGGGCAGTGCAGAATGAAAAATTTGATTCAGGAGAAGTGTGAAAAAAAGGGGGTGGGAGTGAAACGATATGCTCATGGTAATTATGTAGTCTAAATAGATGAATAGAGCCAAGCACAATCCCAGATGAATGAGGGGCGCCGCAGCTGGACACCAGCCGGACTGAAATCCATCCACTCTCTTTCAATCCTGTGATTGTACAAACTGTTCCCTCTGCTGGTCCATCTACATATGCTGTCTTTTCAGATAAAACCAAACCCCCCCCGGGGGGGCCGAAACGTTGGGATGCATTTGGAGGCAGGATTATCCTGAGTGACAGATTTAGAGAGGCGTTTGGAGACACTTCAGCCGACAGATCCGAACTGGGCCACTCTGGGTTGTATGTTTACCGTCCAGCCGCTCGGCATCGGCGACAGAACTGCTTCCACATTGACAGGTGACACTCAAAACGCTCCTCTGTGGGGAACTTCTGAAGATAAGGAGGGAAATGAGTCGGGCGGTAAACGAGAACAAACAAAGGATAGAGGAACAGAAAAGTTTGTATAGGGAAAAGATTATTTTAAAATAGATGGAAAGAAGGACGTTTAATTTACTTTGTGAGACGTTTTTTTTTTATTCTGTGAAATGTACCCTTTACAAATCCAAAAGCCGGATTCCCTTGATTTGTGACCCCCACCAAGGACGTTATGTTTTCACTCCTGCGGTTTTGTCTGTTTGTTGGTTTGTCTGTTTGTTTGTTTGTTAGAGAGTAGGATTATGGGAAAAATAAATGGCAGATTTGCACGATATTTTACCCAGACGTAGATTTTGGCAAATCCTAGAGCTGATTGCATTTTGGTGACGTTTGTTTTGCACCCTTTAAAATATAAAATAAATAAAATAATAAGCCATTTGGAGTAGTTATAGTCTTAATCTGGCTATTGCTGCCTTTGATCCTTTGAGCCCTCCGATGTTCACTTGGAAGTGGAGGAGGGGGCTCAGCGGGCTGGGCAGAGACGCTGAAGTGGAAGGTGCAAGAGAGGAGTGGCTACAGAGTATTTGGGAGATACTCTGAAAGTTTGTTGGAGTTGTCGGTAGATTTAGAGACTGGCAATAATGATAATAATGATTTTTCTTAAACCCGGGGGTACTGTAGTGCCTTTATCGAGGTTTGCTTTGTCTAATTGCTTTTTCTAGTTTCTATTTTTCTGTTTTTGTTTTGCTAGAATCCATATCTATAGTCTTTAGCCATTTCAGCACAACAAGGTTAATACTTTCAGTTCTCATCTTCCAAAGATCAGATTGTTTTTTTTTTTACTGATCTACTTTCCACTTCCTGGAGTCGTTGAGATATTTATCTCCACAGAGGTGGTCATACTTCTTCTGTTTGTTGGTTTTAGCATGAGTCCAACGCAGTACAAAAACATGGCAACCAATCGTCCATCTGGCTGTTGATCTTGCTGTACCAGCGGGTGTTTTTTCTTTGGAACCTATACAGTAGCATGAGTGCCAGTGATGAAGATCTGGCAAAGAGCAGCTGAGGGAGAGATGAGGTGACGATTGCTGCTGCTCCGTGAGAGTCCGTATTGGATAGTATGTCATATGCCTGTAACACATATGCTAATTAATGCGGATTTATGCCTCATTATGTTGATTTATAACTGGGCCACAGGACTGCTTTTGACTGGAAACCAGAGCTGTTGCTATTAAAAGACATGATGATTATCATTACTTCATCTCCCTGATTTTAAGAGAAAGATATATTGCAGTGTTATGATGACAAATCTGCGTCATCAAACGAACATTTTGCCAATTGAAAGCACAGCACATACTTAACACTTCTGTCAGCCATTGCCTTTAGTTGAATAATAACATATGTTTTGTGAAATAGAAAGTTGCTTCAAATTAAAATTAATCAGAGTGAACATATATTCTTCTTTGGTCAAACTTTTTCCGTTTTGTATTGTAAATCATTTAAGAGCGCGGGTCATTTGAGAAACTTATTTTGGTGGTGCTGTGAAGAGATTTTAATAAGCTTACTATTCTGTCATCCCCAACATCTAGAGTATATTTTCCCAATACCCTGCTTTGTACAAACTAATCAAACTAAATGTCAAGTTATGTCTCAAACTCAATGTTTTTCATAAAATAATCTCCTTCTGTGTAAAATATGAACTTTTAAACCAAATAATGATATATTCTCGTTAGTTCTCCTCAATTTCATTCGTATGCACCAAATGTTGACGAAATCCAACAAATGATAAGAAAGTTATTTCCAATAAACTTCCTTCAGTCGATTCATGTGCACCTAATTTTGACAGAATTGGACCAACGATTGCAAAATTAAGGTCGGAAAACTTGGAGAACACTTGGAGATAAAGCGCCTCCCAGTGTCGGAAATATACAATTTACCTTTCCCAAAATAATTCCAGCTCTTTGTCATACTATCGTCTATCTAGGTATAAAATCTGAAAATGATCTGTGAAACAGTTCTTGAGTTATTGTGTTAATACAAAGGATCTGCGGTAGCGGCAATGATTCCATAATATCCCAGATTTTTTTTGTATATAGTAAAAACATGTACAAGTACATAACTCATGTTGGCACACAGTTTCCTGTTTCAGATCAGTTTTCAGATGACCTGATAAATGTATGTTCAGTGTTGGAACTCTCCTTAGCTTCGCCTGAGACAAAGATCTGTCTTGAGTGTGGTAGATCAGAGTGATGGGGGATTCCATCTCTCTGATCAAGGAAGAACAGCACGGCCATAAAACCAAAACTTCAGCTGAAAGATGATAAAAGACTACAGAGCTCAAGGGAGCAGCAGAGTCTCCTCTAAACCACCATCGCATTATTCATTCGGTCTATTGAAAGTGTGGGCTTCCATTGTTCGAAAAACTTGTATTTCCGAAACCATCAGCAGTGATGTGAAAGCTATGAAGTCAGGCTGCAGGTGAGCATCTGGACGCCGGTGTTCCCATCTCTCGCAGAATGCCTTTTTGGCTGATTGGGCAAAATTAATTGGCAGTCTAGCCGGTTGGTGATTAGTTGTTCGGCTAAGCAAATCAGTGAACTGGAGGAGAAGCGGGAACGAGGAAATCGAGCAAATGCCCAAATTCATAGGGCATTCCCAGGAGGATGTTCCTCTCATTTCTCAGTAAGCATTCATAATCACAGATAATTTCACTGCAACACGGCCATCCCGAGCAAAGCACCAGAGGACCTACTAAAAGGTTCTAAGTAGTGAGTTAGTGTTAAAAATGGGTCTTGTAGTTTCTATTTCAGAAGTTGTTTTTTTTATTATAGTGAGTCTGAACATAGTAATTCTGTTCAGTAGATATCTTGCAAACTAGATTTTTCCAACTTCACCAAATTTCACCTAACCCTTATGAACCAAATTATATTGTTTTGCCATTGGACATTTTTAAATGAATACTAATTCGATGCAGTTTCCATGGAGAAGTGCTGTTTTACGTGACTCCGCAGGACGGTAATCTCCTCGCACTAGAGAAACTATACAGTCTAACTTCACCTTTACTCATAAATCAACAATGATATGTTAAATAGTAAAATTAAGGTTTTTCCTTCAATTTAAGTTTTTCCAGTTTTCTATGCTAAAAGATGATTTTAAGGTGATTATGGTGGTTGTTCATCTTCTGCATACCATTCATCCAAAACAATATACACCCACTGAGCAAGGATATGTCCAATACGGATGCATTTGTTTTACATATCTGTGCAGATGTCAGGAGGATGTTTCATCTCTGACTTTGTTTTGGCACAGACACCAGAATCAATGATGTTACACATCAGTTGCTTTACCTCTGCTTTGAGTTTACTTAGACGCCTGGGGCCTGAAACGTGCAATCTGTATTTAATGGACGAAAATATATGCAAACGCGTGAGATGAATTTACTTCAATACCAACAGCTGCTGCCTTATTAGGCCTGGGAGAAACCATTAACACTTCCAAATTCCACAAAACGTCTGGTTATACACTAGTGCATCCGGAAATAGTTTGTTTTGGAAAGACGGCTTAATTTATGCAGCTTAGATTGAACGAGTGTGTTGATATTCAGTAAGAAAACAGAGAAACTGACGTCTGAGTTAACTGCTTTCTTATCATCAAACTTCCAAGATTTATAGCTTAAGCTTGAGAGAGTGGCCAACTCCGAGATCCTAGCCCTCTGGACTGTCACAGACGTATTTACAGCTCAGTATTCCTCATCCATGGATTTTTGTAACCGTTAGTGCCAGTGCATTTAGAGGCTTTGCACGGAACTGAAGGATGTGGAGGTCCTGCTCCCTCCGCAGTGAGAGACAGGCCGCATTTTCGACAGTAGTCTGATAGCACTGCTGGTAGCGGCTTTGAGACATAAATATTTACATAGATATTCTGTATCAGCACAGACAGGTCCTTAAACATCAAGTATCTCCTTTTTTCAGTTTCAAAATCAGAATTTTTTCCACAGCTCACAGCTTTTCCCTTGAAATGAGTTTTTGTCAGAAGCAGTGGACAAAGTTGTGTCAGTAGGACTGTGTCTTGCAGAGAAATTTATAACAACCGTCTTAACATTATATTTTTAGGAAAATGGTTTGTTCCAATGTTGCCGCCGTTATGGAGGGATTGCTGATACTGTTTGGGGATTGGGGTTATTAAAATCGACCATGAAGGGGGTTTGCGTGTTGCTCATTAGTCAATAGTTTTTGATGAAGGACGGTTGGAGAAACAAAGCCAAGAGAGGGTTCCAGAGTTAATGACACATTACTGTTGTGGTGGGGATGGATTGCCTGGTGCGCCTTTATTCCGTCTCTCTGTTTTGTTTAAACTAAATGGAAGCATAATGGGTTGCTTGAGTTCTTCCATCTCTGAGGTGGCAGCGGAAGTCTGAGTGACGATCTGCGAAAATGTGAGGCAGAGAGGCGCGGTGAGGTGTGACTGTTTGGCGACGTGCTAAACAGGCTGACAACCAGGAGACTTTAAACGCATATAGAAGGAGATGGTAACTACCTGAAATATGCAGAAAATGAACCAAAAATGTTTTACAAATAGGGGGCTGCGCAACCATATCTATAGATAAATGCAGAAATGGAACGGGAAAAAAGGGTCAAGTCACATCAGATCAGGCAAGGTGTACTAGAGACGTTTTTGTTCAATAGATGTCTTTCGAAGCTGTAGATCCGTACTCCTAAGAGACTCCTAAAAGCACATACTGCTACCATATTAGCATGTGCTGGTTTTGTGTTAGCTTCTCCGTCTAGCTCACACTCTGCCTGGTAACATAATTTAACGTCCATTCACCTTTTACGCCCCTTCCTCTCCACCAGGTCATTCAGCTCTTACTCTGATTGGTCATCTGTTTATTATAGGCCACGCAAAGGCCAGCTAACAGCCTCTTCCCTCCCGCCATCTGAGCTTCATTTATAATAGATCACCCGCCCCTACCCGCACGGCTTCATTACTCCCTCATTTACGGCTCCTCCGCTCTGCTGACTCTTCTGTTTACCACGGCGGTTCACGGCCCTCATGGTGCAGTTTTTGTCAATCCTCAATAGCATCTCCCCACTCGCTGCATTCCTCCCTTTTTCTCCATCTATCCTTCAATCTCTACCCTCATCTCTCATCCTCATTTTCACCATTTGGCAATTTAACCCTGCTTGCAACGATTGCAAATGACTGTGTGCAGTTTGTTGATTGCCATTTAGAGCTTTTGTCAGTCGTTTCCGGGTCAGTGAGCCGTGGAGTCTGGATCGGCACCATGAGCGACCCACACATACGAAACACACATATCCTTCCCTGTTTGACACACTGTTTGTAACGTCAACCCAGCACTCCAAGCCCCCCCCCCCACCACCACCACCACCAAATAGATTTGGTTTTGAGTTAAATATCTTGATAACAACTTCTTTAATGGAATTTGGTCTAGCACTTACATCTCCCCTGAGGATATTATAAGAGAGGATTTAAAACGGTTCCCCTTGATATTTCATATTAGTGCCATCATTATGGCGCATTTATAAGATGGTTTTTTTTCAGATTTTTTGAGCACTTTAGCACTTTGAGATTTGATCCAAATGTAAAGTGCGTTATAAATTAAATGTATTATTATTATTATTATTATTATTATTATAATTATATTTTCTTCCTTTGCACACTAAGTACATACTATAGTTTATTCATGATACCTTCCTGTCAATCAAACCTCCCTGCTGCTATTAGAGATATGGCTGCGATGACGATTCCATAACATGCCATAATATTTTCGGGAATGTTATGAGTCTCAAGGGCTGGTTTCACATTGATGACTTTGTTCACACAAGTTTTAATGTGCTCACCCAGTCGCTCGGTCTCCAGATATTTGTAGTAAGTTTGTGAGGGTGAGAAATGCTCCGTTGTTTTCATTAAGCCTTCTTTGGTGTTTTGGATTTTTTCGGCGTTCCGAGCTAATTCTTCAGTCAAGATGACGCGGTAAGAATACACTTTATCCCCAGGACAAACACATTTCTGTGCTGTGACTAATTGTTCCTTTGGGTTTCTGGGGTGACTGGATGGCTTTTCAAGATGTCAACTCTGCAGGGATTAATTTTCTCTCATGTGTCGTCTAATTAAAGTATTAACGAAATGTAATAAACTTGCTTGCGAGCAGCGCGTTACTCAGAGCTCCAACCAAAACGTCAAATATGCACTTAATCTAACTATGATGTAGTGGCTACACAGGATAAACACAGTTACCCAGAGCTCCAAGCCCAGAGATCGATATAAGCTGATTCTTTGTTTACTCTCTGGCTTGTAGTTTCATTGCCTCCTGGTCATTCCGGGGAAGTGGAGAAGCAGAGCAGAAAGGTAAGGAGTGAGAACGAGAACAAAGAGAGAGAAATGAAGCTCTGTCTCAATTGGTTTCTCATCATCACCATCATCAAATAGTCCTGACCTTTTGAAAGGTCTGTGGTTGTTGCACTTTTGTATATTAACCACCGGAAATTCAGTCTACCGGTAATGTTCTATATCGCAGTATACAATGCTTGGAGCGGTTTGAGGATCTCCGCTGTTCATGCAGCACAACACCTATTATGTCATCAATAACCCTCTGAATTCATCGTATGATTTGTTCTCTGTGATTCATCTGAAGCTATTCTCCTGCTCAGTAAAGCTGCATCACATATTTATATCCCCGAAAAGTCCTGGATTTTGGGGAATCATCATCGCCGCCTACGCCTCCAGTGATCCTTGATGTTAAAGAATACCGATAACTCACAAATAATTTCATGGATCATTTTCAAATTTTATATTAATATAGGCCATAGTGTGAGGAGGACCGGGATTGATTTTGGGAAATGTTGGTTTTTCTATTTCCGACACTAGAGGGAGCTCTATCTGCAGATAATTTGTCAACCGCTCAGTCGGAATTAGTCCGAATTTGGTGCATATGAATTAATTGAAGGAGTTTTATCTTGTAAATGTCATATCTTATTGTAATAGTATGTATTTTACTCACTAGGCTGACCTTTTTTTTAAAAAAAAAAAAGGTACTGTGGACATTACTTCTCTTTTTTAGTATAAGGAGTTCAATCAGGGGGATTGCTTGTAGTACGCAGTGCATTGGGGACATTTCAGAGATACACCACTGCTGTTTCCCTTGCCGAGTTTGTCATATTACCTTAAATCATTCAATGTTGTCAAATCCGTTCTATTGTGTACATGTGGTGGATCTTGTCACGCATGCCCAACTGATTATTTACTCATAATTTATGGAATAATTTGATTAAAGTCGCTTTACGAAGGACTGTCATATTCCGAGTTTCATTATTTCGATGAAAAACAGGCTAATGTTCTGCTTTATTTTGCACAGTGCTTAATGTGACCGTGTTGTTTTTCATCGTGATCTGAACTTTCCTCTCCAAATTAATCTTTGGAAGTTTGGAAAGAATTTAAAATGTTCTCACGATCCCTTTCTGAAAAACTTTTGCAGGCTTTTAACTTAACTAACGTACTCATATCTGATCTAACAACGCTTTGAACAAAGTGCAGACCAGACAAAATGCAAAATTACAAGTGCTGACTATAGCCAGAAGAATGGAATACATTACAACTAAAGTCCCTCTGTGTTCTGTCTTTTTATGATATACCTTGAGATACCGCTCATTTAAATATCACTCAGGAGTGCCAGAACCCGAATGCATATCATGGAGGCTAATTGGATAGACCTGCTCTCATTATTTCCTCCACCGGGGAGGTAATATTTGTTTGGTTGATTTGTTTGTTTGACTGCAAGCAGGAAAAGTTTATATTCTCTAAACTTAAGTCTATTAGATTTAGGTGCTGATCCAGTCCATCATCTATTCCAGAATGTTTTAAAAATATTAGCTTCTAACGTCATGGACAAGTGCTTGGACAAAAATAACACCATGACATCATGTAAAATCTTCCAAACATCAAAGCTTGACGATGTGGTGATCCGAACGGTTTCAATTATAACCTGGAAGAGTCTGGGATATTATGGAATCGACTTTAGTGATGCTGTGTTTGCAGCCACTGCTTCGGTCCTTCCTGTTAACGTACAATTTCACTGATCATTTTCAGATTTTATGATCTGTGTTTGGGCTGAAAGTGTTCAAATTTTATTTGAATTTTAACGCGGACAAATGGACTTGCGTCAGGAAGGGCTTCCGGCATAAAACCAAATCAACCTGATTTCCAAACCAGATCCATTGCAATTGTAGTTAACAAATACTGTCACTGGTACTGTTAGCCTGCAGAGGATTTTTGGAGAAAGTGTTTTGTATATTTCGGACATTACGGGAGTTATATTTCGAAAATATTTTGAGCTCTAATTTCTCAACTGTGGTCCAATTTAGTCAAAATTTGGTGCACAGGAATCGACTCGAGGAGATTTAACTTGTATATATAATATCCTTCTCTAAAGGCTCATCACTTGGTCACTAGGGGGAGCTTTTCTGGAAAAGCTCTCTTCTTCACATGTAACAGTTAATTGCTTGTACAACACTTTTCAGGGATAAACCCTTGCTGTCAGGGGCGATAGCTTAGGCTCACATACAGTCACGTATCAGTTGTTCCGGCTCCTCTGAGCGACCCAGAGGAACCGGAGCCTAGTTAAAGTATATTTGTTTTCTGCTACAAAGCTACAAGATGATCTAGTAGACAAACAAGACATTCAATGACCTTAACGACCCCCAATAGTGCTGGGTGGCCAACCATGTACATGTACCTAAGCACTCTCAGTGGATAAAATACCCGACAGGAGGTTAAATAGCTCACTACCCATCAGCCGCTTAGACCTGAGGAAGCCTCTTAAATGAGAGGTGAAACATCTTCCACCTAAAGATAATCCAGCCTTTGAGAATTACAGTGAACTTGATGAATGGGTATGCATACTAACTCAAGCTGCTACAATTTCACATTGAATTTAGTTTTAAGATCCAACACAGTTTAGTCGGAGATACAAATGAAAAAAGATTGAATCAGGAGGGGTTTGAATCCTTTTTCACTGGTCCGTATGTGTTTTTTTTAAATGGTTTCTTTTTATAACCATGTTTCCAAGACAGAAATGTGTTGAAAATAAGGTGGATGTCATTTTGTTAAACAGAACGTCTTGCCATATTGCCGAATTCAGGCTGTTCAGCACCACGGCCAGCTCCTTAAATCCGGCGGACCTTCATTTTCTTTCCATCTGCAGTCTGGTTATTAAAAGCATGTTGGTTTGTTGTTGAAAATGCACCATGGCGATATAAAAATTACATTGTTAAATTAAATGTAAACAATAAAATGCTAGTAGCCCAAGCTGTGCGTAGATTGTCTAGAAGAGCTGAACAAAGCGCTGATCTCCCCACAGGTCTCGTGAGGGATCATTATTCTTTATATGCAACAAAGCGGTACATCAGCGTACGCAAACTCCACACAGATGACCAGAGGCATCAATTCCCAGCTGTGATTTTTACCAAGACCCTAATGATCCTAATGTTAACTACTATGTAAAGACTTCAATACCTGAGGCGAGCTTACCCTGCTGTGTGTTTCAGATCAAACTCATACTTTATGAGAAAAATGTAGACTGCTGCTCAAGACTGCCAAGTAAATCCTAGGCAATTTGCGGGCATGACTAATCTGATTAAATAGTATGAACTAGCTCACAGCATGGCGAGGTCATTGCTGCACTGCCAAGACAAGGTAATTCTCTCCCTAAGGTTATTATTTGCAGCCCTCATACAAAAGGCGAAATTGCATTATGTGACATACAGTGGGGATTAGTTGCAAAATAAAGCCTGTCAGTGCAAACCCTCTACCTCCCCGCCAGTCTATGATTACACAGAGGATCATGACTAAATGCTGCGTGGGTGTACCACATCTGATCAATTATCCCACCTTACCCAACAGTGAATCATCGTTAGCCAAACCCAGCCTGGAAATACGAGGGTTATATCGTCGAAAAGTCGGGACCGCATTCTGCTGCCGATCCTTCATGCTAACGCAATGACCACAAAACCGTCTCATGGATCATTTTCCATTTTCTTTACCCCTATACACATAAGTCCGTGGAAGAACTTATTTTGGGAAAGGTCAGTTGTCTATTTCCAACATGAGGGGGAGCTTTATCTCCAAAATTTCTCAGACATAACTGCCTGATCGTCGGTCCGATTTAGTCCAAATTTGGTGCTTATGAATCGACTCTTCTATTAGTTGATATTTTAATCACTATTGGGAGCTTCTTTTTTCTTTTTTTTTAAACAGTATTATAGATGCAGTATATATCATGTTTAAACTAGTAGTGGAACTTTTTTTCAATGTAAAACACTATTTTTCTGACATAATTTCCAAACCGTTGGTCTGATTTAGTCCACATGTAGTTCAAATTAATCGTCCTGAGGATATCTATGAAGCAAATATCACATTTTACAATAATAGTTCATATTTTACTCACTATTTTGAGTTTTTTTTTTTTACAAAAAAACGACAGCTATAGGGCTAGTTTGGAATAAAGTTTTAACATTTGCTAGAGCTGGATGCAGGAACTTCTGCTTGTGCATCAACCACAGGACCACAGGCACCCCCTCCTCCTCCTCCCTCTTCGCTCCTCTCCATCCTCCTCCGCCCCCCTTCATCCCTCTCCTCTCCTGCTATTTGAATAGAGAGCCAGCCGAGCGCTCTTTTGTTCAGTAGCGCTCAGCTGCTGGAGAGGTGAGCACCACTCCAGCGCTCACACACTCTCCCTTCCTCACGTCTGCTGAAGAGGCATCAGCACTCCGTTCCAGACTGTCACCCACCGCATGCAGAAAAGATACCGCGCTCCCCCGTCGCTGTCTATCTGACACCCGCCACTGCTTCGCCTCACAGCCGCACTTGCTGGGTTTTTTACGCGTCGTTGGATGCTTCAGCTTTACCTCCTGCACCAGACCGACGTTCCTGTGAGGCTACAGCACCACTCTACATTCCTCTGGACTGGACCTCACTCTGTCCCAAAGGTGAAGGCGGGTCATTTATAATCTGCATTTTTGTTTGGCATTTTGACTGCAGTATTAGTCACTTCTACTTAGTGCCCAAGTGCAAAAGAATAAACCTTTGTTTTACAGCTGGGCAACCGTTTATTCATTAGAGGTGAGCTTGTCAAGAGTGCTTAAAGATGAAGATCTGTGACTATGATCAGAATCACTGGAGCATTACAAATGTCGAGGATATGATTAATTCACTCTTAAAACCCCTAATGATACTGATGTTGCTTAAATTGAGATTTATGCATTTTCCATTCATTAGAGACAATTTACTATTTCACTATTTCATTTTTTCAATGGAACATTTTTTTTGTAACCATGTTCATACTAAACTGTGACTTTGGAAATAATAATTCCTATGAGAAACTATGAATAAAAAAGTCTAATTTGTTTTATAATAGTGTTCCTCTTTTGTAATTTTCCATTGGCCTGATGTAATAGCTGTCCAAAATATGCTGTATCTGTTCATACTAATACATATAGCACTCTTATTCACTCTTTTTCTGGAGGCTACATGAGTTGATCAACTTAAGACCTTCAGTCTGCAAGGTCATAGCAGGATTTTGCATTCTGTATCACCCACTAGTGTATTAGAAACCTCTGTAAGGCTCACGTTGAGGCAGTCGGCAGACTGAGGGCACTGCTGGCTCAGGTGAAACTCTGTAGGCATCTCTGTCGGTGCTGCCAATGAAACTCAAGACACTATATTGGATGTCAATTACTCTCCCCCAAATGTGACTCTGAATTATTTCTGTTGTAGGAAACTTTGCTACCATACAGCAGCGCCCCTAGACCACAAGCTGGTGGAATTGAGGAGGTCCAAACATAGCTAGGCGCCACAGTCATTTACCGCAACATTTCCTTTTTGGCCGATTTCACTTGGAGGAAGGTTTTCAATGAGGGTGGAAAAAGAAAACAATCTTTGAACTTTGCTCTTTTCTATTTGTCATCATTTGTGGGGTGTTTGACTGTGTGTCAGAATGAGTATGGCAGCAGGAGAAGGAGGTTGGTTGCTCATGACCCCTTGGGAAATTAAGCAGAGATTCAACCATGCAGTTTGAGCTTATGCTACTAGACTAGTCTCTCTCTCCTTCTCATGCTCCCATCTTCTTTAAGCTCTTCTTCTCCCCTTCTGGCTCTCAATGTGTTTAGCTGCTACACTGTACACAACTAAAGTATTTACAAGCTGCCCTTGGCCAAATTGATCCCAAGGTCCCTTTCTCTGATATTTTATCTCACATATCCCCCATTCCGTCAGCCTACCAGTATGATCCTTCATTTGGCCTCATCATTGGCACGGAGATCCTAAATATGCTGGACCAAGTACCTGCAGGGAGGCTGGCTACTGGATCAGGAGCTTTTATTTCTGAGCTGATGCAGATCAACTCGGCAGAGACCACAAAACACCCAGCAGTCATTGTTTGACTGAATGTAAGATGAAATCTTTTCATTGCTTGAGCAGCCATGTGTTTGCCATTATGTGCCTGTATGTGTGAGTAATGCTGGTCACCGCAGTTGTCAGTTCCTGAATTGCCACAGTTGTTGCTGCTAACAGGATCTATTCTCACATTTAACTGCTCTTTAAGTCATTCCGCTGCCTCTGGAGTGCTTATGTATATTGTGACAATTCTGTGTTAGTCTTTCTCTCCTCTCATCTGTGTGTTTCTTTCTCCCGTCCTCCTCCGTTTTACCTCTATCACTTCTGCACAGGATCACAGGCTTGTGCCATTGTTCTCGGGAGCAGTGTTCCTTTCTGTGGTATTGCCAGTTCACTGCCCCTATTTTCACAATTTCTGCGATAGGAGACATTACAATGGCTGGACACAGTTCCTTTAGAGAAGGGGTTCATTGCTCCTCAGTGGCTCTAGTCCAACTGTGGTCATGGCCAAAAGCAGTTCAGAAATGTTCATCACACCGCCGGAGAACGACAGAGAGAAAGGTAGAGAGAATAAAAAAAAAAAAAAAGGAGGGGGGGAGTGAAAGACTTGCGAGAATTTTGCATAATTTTCTGCTCTTTGCATGGGGTTGCTTAGTCACATATTTCATAATGCTTTTTTCCCCCTTGGCTGTGCTCAGCTTAGTACAGAAACTTGTAGGGGAATACGTGAATGAGCAATAATTCAATTTTGCACTTGAATAGTGTCCAAGCGAGTACGTAGCAAACTGGATTCTCAGAGAGATTTTAGAAAGTTAAGACATTAATATTCATACAATGAACCTTCTGCTATGCTTAAAGCAAACAAAGCCACCGTGGCACGAGATGAAAGAAGACTGAGAAGCCAAACAACTGCACAGAATTTGTATAAAGAATCTCTGGACTCAAGTTAGGCTTTTTTGGACTGATGAGGGCCTCCAGCTACAAATCCGATAGTTGGAAGTGTGCAGTGCTATGAGTCAGTCGTGATCCTTCTCTAGCTAATAGCTGCCTTTAATCCTTGTAATTCTTCAGTGGAAAAAAAAGGTATTTATTAGTGAGCTTGTTTTTCTGTCTTTTTGCGAGGTGTAGAAGGGATGCTGCCAGAGAGAGACTAATTTACAGACTCAGATAACACCAATCCAATTAAGCAGTGAAAACACTCACAGCACCCCACATAGATTTGATTCTTTTTGTGTAAGAGATAGAGAGAGTGCATGTTTTGCGTCTTGATTGTAGGTTTGGCACCCTCACCATCCCCACCCACACTGTGGTTTCTTTGCTTTAATAAAGTGGCCACCTATGCTAGCGTCGGACTGCTTGATCGACAGCTCTGCGTCCCTCCTCTCCGTCATCCTGACAACAGATGGGGCAGAGCCTAAATGGGAAGCTGCTAGCTTTGCCTTGGCTAGTAAAATAATAGTCTGGCATTGGCCATATTGAACTAGCCACCGCACCTAGAGCCAAGCAAATGAGCAGCGCAGCTGGGGCCATCATGGCCAGTTGCAGAACAGACAAAGCCCAGAAGGCACAGAGGGAGAAAAAAAAAGGTAGTTTACCACAATCCCTCCGGACGCTGCTCGTGAATATTCATCAAAGTCCCCAGAGCGCCCCCTCACCCCCCTCTTGAATCCTCCAGATCTGCACCCCTCTCCCACCAAATGTATTATTCAAAGGAACAATACTCCCTATTAAATACTATAAATAAATAATGACATCTGGTAACAGTTTTTGTCTTCTGAATTAATGACAGGGACACAATCAAGTATCTTCTGGTGATTAGAGGAGGGGGTGTGGAGGATAGATTTTGCTTTTAGCTACCTTTCGTCTCCTGCGCTCTTCTTTGTCTCACTCTTTGGGTGCAACGATTCCTTTGTTAAGCTGAGGTGTCTCGTCGGTATATCTGTATTGGATAGCTTCTCTATCAGCCACCTGCTTAACCAGCCTAGAGGAGAAACAGAGACTACATAGCTTTTTGTTTTCCCATTAAACCAGTGTTTTTCTGTCAGTGTCTTCTGAGTTAATCCTCAGAAAAAGGAAAGCTCCCAGTGGGCCCCTGTGCTGTTTCAGCACCGGACAGCTCCTGAAGCGTGCCTGTCTAGGCTACTTCACTGTTTTTTTTTCCTGGTTTACTATAACCTTGACAGAACACAACTGCACATAGTGGATGAATGATATCAAGTATGTAATGTTGGCATCATCGCTTTACCAGCTCTATCCATCATATTCTGAAACAGAATGCTTGAGAGGCCTACAGATGGCCAGTGTTCCACTCCTGTGAGATATGGTTCCCAAAGGAGACACTCATTGAGTTGTGTATGTGAGCATGTGTTCAATGTTAATTTGTTGAGGAACAAATTAGTCCCATGGACCAGAGGAAAAAAGGGAAGGAGAGGTAATGGAAGGCGAGGTTCAAGGAAGAGCAATGTAAGCCCTTGCCACTGAGAGTGATTTCAGTCTTCATCTACCTCACCCTGCCTGCATGGATTCAACACAGCGGGGCTATTTATGAACCCGAGGCACCAGTGTGATAGTTACAAAGCTCTCCTTGCTAATGAGAGATCTGACTCTGGGTTTGTCGAAACCAATCGCAGGGATTTATGTGAGGGAGTAGCAAAGAAGGAGAATTTATTTTTTTCCGATTCCAAGGCTAGGTAAATCCATGCGTTCCTGCTTTGATATAATGTCTTTGTCCATGTGTGCATTGTTTGCATGTGCAAATATTCATGCAGATGCACTGTTTACCTGAATTGCCACTAGTGTTGATGAGGAGATTTTAGTTCCACGTAAGAAGAGAGAGTTTGACTCTCCCTGCTTTTAGGTAAAAACTGACAGGTGAGAAGCATTATGCACAGAATGCCTCAGTGCATGATTATTGTAAAACATGGTGATTTCAAATAAGGTTATTTGTTGGTGTATTTATTTCTGAAAAACAATCACTTTTGCTTTTTATTCTATATATCAAACAGGGGGAAAAAATGTCTCTAATACTCCCGTCTGTCTCCCTTTAGGCGCAGAGCTCTGAATCTTTTTTTTTTGTCTTAAATGATTTTTCTTGTGGTAATATTGCCTTTTAATGTTTGCGCATTATGCCATCTTTTGATCAAAGTGCTGCATACATGCTAATTAAGCCAGATGCAGAAAGACACACACACTTAGATATATATTTAAACACAACAACAAGCTAATAGCCGCTGGCAAATATGCCAAATAACCCTGACTGGACATCTTCTTTAATCCTAAATTAATGGGTGTTTGCACATGAGCCGAACCAGGTCAGCTTATTCTGAACGCTTTTCAGCTGAAGGAAAGTATTGACTGAAAAACTGGCAAATAGATACATAAAAGATTAAAGGAACATGTTGTGTCACAAGGGACACAGCATGATGTTGATGGGATTGGGTTAAATGCTACCACACAGAACAGACGATGCTGAGAAATAGCCAAAATTAAACAGATGATAGTGCAACTTTCTGGCAGGGAAAAACAAAAATTCTAAGCTACATCATCTAGCGCCATAAATGTAGGAAGTTAAATGCAGTGGTGCATGTCTTTTTCTAGGTCTCGGGTCATCGAGGGGACACATTTCACACACATTTCTTTATTCACTGAGAAATCTGTCACCAGTCGATCCATTTTTGTCATGGATTTGCATACTGGCCCTTGTTCTCACACATTGTCCGCATCAATAAGCTTAGGAAATAAAGATTCAACATTTTTTCATGACACATCCGTAAAATACTTTAAACAATATGTAAAATACTTTTAACTAGCTACCGTACTATAAAAACGTACGACCTGAGTTTGGGAGAGTCCCAGGTTATGGGCAGTTATCCTGAACCCAGTTTGACTTTTCATATAAACTAGACTGAACCTGAGGTTGATAAATTATATCATAAGAAAGTATAAATGAACTTTGGACAGGGAATGTTTGACCTACTGTACATCAGCCATATAATTGAGCTTCTACCTTGTTTGTTTTTTTTATTCCAAATTTCCAATTGTTTCCCCAGCTGTCCTCTTACCCCATCTCCGGATCCACCAGCACTTAAATGGCTATCCAGGTGTTTTTGAAGTATTTCAATCTGGACCTATGTGTCGGAATGGGATACCGACATTGCCATCCCTGGATTCCTGAACCTAGTTAAGTTAAAAACAACGGAGAATGAGGTGCTGCGGGCGATCTGAGGGGATTCACACAGATGGAGTTACTGGCATGTATAGACAGAGAAGTGGTGAGAGTGAGTGGCAGCTGGACAATCTGCAGCTCTCACCAGGTGGATGTAGTCAATTTGGTCTGAAGTCAGCCTATGGACGACACTTGGATTTGTAGTCCATATTGGTTTAGTCAACTGACAGGTATCAGCAAATCTTCTGCTTCAGAAGTTGAACCCTGTGAAATTGGAGTCTGTGTGTTTCTGTCTGTGTGTGTGTGTGTGTGCGGGTGTGTGTGTGTGTGATTATCTGTGTGTGTGTTTGTGATAATTTGTTCTTTTGTGAGATGATAGCTTACTGAGATCCAGAAATGTACTAAGCTGAGAGGAATGAGTCATAATCCATAACTGATATCTATTGATCATCAGAATATTTATTATGATTTGAGGATGGGACCATCACGTCACCTCTCATTGATTTTCCCATTGGCGACTGTTTGTCGGGGGTGCATTGTCTTTTCTTTTATGTGCTACCTAGTTGGCCTGCCTGCGAAGAAAGAAAGACAATCAGCGACAGACTTGTTATGTTACCCCAAGCAACAGCAGCAGCGACATCAGCGTGAGGCAGTGGAGAAAAAAACAGCTTCTTATGTCAGATCTTGAACTTGGTGAATTCAAATTATGATAATATTTTAACTTTCGCTATCTCTCTCTCTCTCTCTGTCTCTCTCTCTCTGTTTCTCTCTCTGTCTCTCTCTCTCTGTTTCTCTCTCTGTCTCTGTGTCTCTCTCTGTTTCTCTCTCTCTCTATATATATATCTATATATATCTATATCTGTCTATCTATCTGCAATAAATAATTGAAAGTGACATTATTATGTTTTTACCTGTATCGATCAGACCTTTGGTTGCTAAATTAAAAGCTGCAAAAGCTTCAAATTGATTTTAATATGGGATTTGTGCGGCTCACAGCGGGTCAGAAGTCCTGCCAGCAGAATCGTTGGTCCTTTTGCAGCCAGTAATAAGATTGCCAATGCTCCCCCAAAGTAGTTTTTAGTGGGAGCTAAGAAGCACACCGCCTTCAAAGCTCAAAGACATTAGAGGTGATGTTAGAAGTGGGCAACCTGCAGATGTAATGCTGTGTGATTGTGTGTGTTTGTGTGTGAGAGAGGGAGAGAGAGAGCAAATGGGATTTAAGCGAAAACTATTTTATTGTCTCATTTTTTTGTGTGTGTGTTATTTCTCTCCAAATAACTATTCCCATGTTTTCTCAGCACAGAACCAGCTATTATAAAACTTTTGTACGTGTCAAAAATCAAGAAAAGACTGTTAGTCACTGTTCACCAAGCTGAATACACAATTCACTTCCTGTGCTTAATTACCAGTTTTTGGCTTTCTGTTCAGAAGCGCTGCACACAATTCCCCTCAGTGGTGAGAGTAGCCTTTTTGTTCCACTCTGGCAAGTCCAAAATGAACTGTGGGCTGGTTACCAGCTCTGGTTTTGTAATTAACTGTCAAGCTGCAAATTAAAGAGGGAGAAAATGTATCGTGGCAAATGAATATGAGTAAACTCAGCAGCAGTCAATCAGTAGTAGGGAGAGTGGAATTACTCAACTGTCTGTGCTGTGTATGTTTGGATGCCTGTTTGTGTCCATATATAATCACATACCTGCTTCTATTGAAACAATGGTCACGTAGGGCTGGGTGATTATGACTTCAAATCATTCTCCCAATTATGCCAAACCATGAAAGCTGGGATATTTTTGCTACAGAAAGTGTTCATGTATCTGTGATTTTTTTCTCCTTCTGCGTGGTTCCATGCAGAAAGCACATTTCTTAAGACCCGCACAATGATCCCTGACATGTGATGGTCTGGAACATGTGTTGTCAAGAGCCATCTGGTTCCATTCATCATCATTTGTTGTGATGCTATGCTCAGATACCATCTTACCTGATCAGAAGTACCTGCACAGTTCAAGACTGATATCGGTTCAGCGGATGTCTTGAACATGTCAGACACCACGAACTAGGAATTTTCTTGGGTCTTACCGCAATTCAGTGCCACTGTGTTCGACGGTAGCAATGGCAGCCATATCCATTGTGATGCAAAGTGCAACAATGTCTGCTTTTGTGTTGAAAATTACCCAGAAGCTCTTGGCTGCTTGTCTGTCTTACTCTTAATGTGAGCCATGTGATCTTCATACTCAGCAGTGTTATTCCACGTAATTAAACAAAGTATTTGTTTTAGTCTTCTGCAGTGTTTACCTCTCTTTGTTCTGCATAATCTTCGATGAGATCGAAATCCAAACAATGGCTTTCTTTTTAGTAGAAGCTCCTCTGGTAGATATTGTGTTTGCGCTCGGCGTGCATCTCTAGCAACTAACATTGATTGGGCAGGATCGACGCACATGACTGAACACGATGCATTCATGGACACATTGACGGTAGTAGTAATTGGATTAATCCACCCTTTCAGTTTGGTTTTAGGATACACTGTAGCACAGACACTGCCCTCAGAAGAATTACCAATGACCTCCTCAGCACAGCTGTTTCAGGCCACATCAGCATTCTCTTCCTCCCCTGCTTTTGACACCTAGGCCCCACCGGAACCACTCTCTCCTGGTTTCATTTCTTCATCTCCAACAGGAAGCAGTTTGTCACCATTGGAGATTCCAGCTCCCCCAGTAGCCCCGGGGGTCTGTACTTGGACACCTACTCTCTACCATCTACATGCTTCCCCTTGGTCAGCTTCAAGTCCTATGTTGACAAACAGCTTTGTCTCAGCACTGAATCATCCACTCAGCTCCCCCCCCATATCCTAGTCAACTTTCTGGAAGACATTAAAGCCTGGATGTCATTCATCTTTCTCAAACTCAACAGTAACAAATCAGAGCTCATCGTTCCAGGCTTTTGGAGACAGACTCTTCATTGTAGCAGCCCCACCCTCTGGAAGTCACTCCCCCTAGAAATCGGCTATGCTTTATCCCTGGACCATGGCCTATAACCTCATATAACTCTTTCAACCCTCCCATCCATCGCTCTTCTCATAGTTTTCAGCTTTTGCCCTCCTACTTTGTAAGGCGTCCTTGAAAGGCACTTTAAAAATTCCAATTATTCTTATTATAACTTTTATTAACATGAGTAAGATTACGTCACTTAGATGTCTGTTTTTGATTGATTCGACCCCAAGTATCCTCTGTCTGTCTACTATCCTTGTTTTTTTGTTGTTGTTTTTTTGTCTGACTGTCCTGATAATTATCCTTGGTGTGTGACGTTGAAGCCTTGCATTTTCCTCCCAGACCTCTTTGATAAATTTGGGAACTGCTGTCAGAGCTGTTGATGGGACACCTCCAGCGATGGTGGATGTCTGAAAAGTGTGTTTTTGCCAGTGTGTGTGAGATTGAGAGGTTTATCTGATAGCTTTTCTATCCTCCAGTGTCCAGCTCTGTGCTGGCTGCTGTCTTTGATGGATGGCTGTCTACACTGGACTAATGGCTTAGATGTTGATCACTGACCGCTGTCTGACTCTGTGGAGGAGTTATTTTAGCTGCCAGGTGTATGCATCTGTTTGAGTTCATTAATAAATCATCATTGCTCTACTCAGACTCTCTTATCTATTTACTTGTTCAGTCCTGCTTTTTATTGGTGTTCCATCTCGGCGGCGAGTCGCAGAGAGAAGAGCAGCTCCTTTATTGAAGAATTGCAGTAAAATGCTTCTCCATCCCTTCAGCGCCCACTTGAATGTTTGCTCTTATAATGCTTGACTGCCCACTCGCTTGCTGATTTTGTCATGCATGTACTGCAAACACACTTCAAACACACACACACACACACACAGACACATAGAGAAAATCACAATGGATTCTTTTAAGCTTCCAGGACTGCGGGCACCTCAGGCGTTAGAGGTTGGAGCCCTAATTGGGCCTCTTCTTAGCGTGACCTTCATTGTTTTGACAGAGGGGATCAGAGGGAGACACTCAAAAGCTGAGGTTATCTCCCCACCATGTCAAACCACCAGGCTCAACGGGAGGAGGCATTTTTGAGCGGCTATTAGCTGCGTCCCAAAGCTTTTCAGAGAGTGCTGAAGCTGTGGAGTGGATGTGTTGCACTCACATCAGTGAGTAGTCTGTGAGTTTTGTGTGTGTGTGTGTGTTTGTAGCTTCGCTATGTGTTTCCTGTTTTTGTCCTGGCAGTGATGTTGCACAACTAGCACCTGAGAATTTCAAAATGGTCCAAATATCAGCATATCAGCGCTAGAGTGTGTGATGCGATTTGCCGCCACGCCATCAGCAGTCAAGCTGCGTGTGCTTTAGTTGTTCTCACAGGGAATAGGAAAAGAAATACTCTGCACCGCACCGCGCGCTGATTTTAAAAGCTCCCTCGTGATTTATTAGGAAAACATTTCTTCAGACCACCCACCTTCACTTGGCTGCCTTTTGAACCTATAGATGCAAAGGTTGCACTCACTCACACACTCAGTGCTGAGGTGGCAGCAGAGCAATTAGGAGTGGATTTAAAGTGGCCATTGGAGAGTCACCATTCTCTGCACTAAAATTGTTTGCCCAAGAATATGTCACAGCTCTGCAAACATCATTAAATCCTGACACGGAGACATCACTCGTCTTTCTTCCCTTCATCCTCGTCTCCGTGAGTTCATTTCATCAAGGTCATAATTGGACTTTGGCGTATTTAAGAAACCAATCTGGCAGTCAGGTTTTGTTGATTGTACTGTTTAGTCTCAATCAGGATCTCACACAGGACAGCTCCTTCAGCAGCCACTCGCAGCACACCGCAGCAATCACAGTATTTGTCATTTTGTATGTAATGGTACAAATAGCCTTAATTGTCTGCTGCTTCTCCTTTGAAACACCCTGCTGCTGCCGCCGCTGAGGAGGCTGCTCAAGATTAATGACGGCTTTAGAAGCGTGCTGAAATGAGGGGTGTAAATGAATTCTCATGATTGGGATTTGAGTGTAAGTGTCAGTAACAGATGGCCGCAGTAAATGGTGGGTTTTAGATGGAGATGTTCTGGTTTCTCTCTGTGTTCTGTGTCCCCTGGCCCAACTGGATCTGTGTTTGAGCTGACTGGGTGCCATCCAGCCCCGGTATACGCTCTAAAAAATAACTCAGGGAACCTTTTGCCAGAACTTAAGTAAAGGCATGGTTGCCAGATAAAAATTGTAATAAACGGATTTAGAGACATTTTTGCAGGTTGGAAGCATTATTTTGATGAGTTTTGTTCACTTAATAATGTCTGTGATTACACTACCTGAATATTCTGTGTCACTTAAACTCCAATTTCTGAGTTAAACCCTTTAAGATGAAAATAGAGTTGCAGTAACTTAATAAAACCGGGTCTCACAAAGGAATTACTCATATATTTATCCTATTACAGATATATAGGTCATATTATATTATACTATAACATATTATATTATAGATAGCTAGTCTCATTAAGCATCTTTTGAGCGACTAAATGAAAAGGCTAAAGAAGGAAATCTATGCATTTTGTATTTAAAAAATTGAAATGTTTATTATTACTATTAACCAATTAGGTAATAAGAGCCTTAATAGTCTCCATTGTAATTAAAACACTTGAAATTCATTTTAAACGAAATTGGATTTAATGCTGTGCTACCAATGATAACAATTCTTTCCTTGCAGAGGATAAACTAATCCTCCTAACTCACTCTAGTTTGTGTGTTGGACACGGTTTAATTAGAAGTTGTGATAACTCAAAAAGGTTGTTGCAAACTGTTGTATTGATTTTGTTTGTTGGGCCCCAAAATTTGTTTTGTGCGGTGACTAGAAGACAGGAGCTCGTCGCCTCATTGCCGTAGATCCGACTGCTCGGTATCGGGCCTCCTTTGGGATCTGCTCTTTGCTTTGGCTGCCAGATAAATGAGGTGTTTGCTTTTCTTTGTTAGTGCAGTACCTTTCAGAAGGTCAGCAGAGGTTGCTTCACTGGGGAATCTGAGCTCTGTTGATGCCTCTCAAAACCCTGCTTTTCACTGTGCTGGTTATTCTGAAAGTGGTGGGCCATTCACCACACATCACGCTATTCGGGGTACTGTCGATCATTTCCCAATGCTGGCCATGAATATGCAGATGGACTTCATTTCTTTTCCATAGCAACTGTTTCCACTGCGGAACCATTAACCAAGGGTCATTTGAAAATTGAAAAAAAACAAGAAAGATTATTCTCTTTTTATGAAGTTTTAAAACTGCATTCATGTAAGGTCTGCCAATAAGTAAAACCCTTATAACTTCCATCCTTTGTCTTCCACCCTCAACTCTCCACACAGACTGTTTGCAATATTTATTTATGCCAATTTTCTCATTTATTTACAACTTTTTCTAAGACAAAGTCCTTAGAAGAATTTTAAAAAGTCAAGACTGAGATAGAGTGAAATAAACTCAGGTCCTCCTAGAAGGTTGGAAGTTATTCACTCTGGTTCATAATGCTTGTATAACCAGGAATCCTTCTTACGGATTCTTCAGTTTACACCTTGACTTACGTCTGTCTTTGAATGCCAATGGGAATTTCTCTATGGACTATTCTTGTTCAGTGACTCTACTTCATTTGCAGGCTCAAGGTGTTTGGACTGGGGCCGAGGATAATGTTATTTTTTATCATGCTGTGGTGGAGAGTGTGTTATATTACAGAATCTCAGCATGATCTAGAAACCATCTTTAAGATGTAAGGTCCAGTTTGTAAAATTTAAGGGCTATCTAGCTTTGAATAAATGGAATATGAAATTCATAACTACGAGTGAGTACTTTCAGATGGAAGTAAAAATATTTTTTTGTTAATGTTTGTTTTGAATAAGCCCACTTTATCTCCATTGAGAGGGTCCATATGGATGCCGTCCTGCTTGTACAGATGTCTGGAGAGGGATTTCACGTTGTTACTGTGGTTTGACAAATGGAGGATCATAGGCATAATTTGGAACAAGAAAAAGGGCCAAGCCTCGCCGTCAAAGCAAACATGAGGACTCATGAAACGTTACGATGTAGAATCCTCTGACAGCTCGGAGGATTCAACTCGGCTCAGGGCTGCCCGCTTCCTTCCCAGCAGTCAAACTGGGAAGAAGGCTGGTGGCATTGTTAATGAGCTTCAGAGCGCCCCATCACCGCCTGGATGTAATCCCCTCCCAGAGATTGTGGACTTAGAGTGCACCATCTCTCTTTACTGGTAGTGATCATTCCAGAACCAGCAGGCGTCCGTGGTCCGTCAAGTTTATTTCAGTGGGAAGTAGATTAACCACACCAGTTTGAGCGCTCGTTCTAGGATTACCTTTCCATTGTGTTGGTGCTCTGGGTCAGCTTACTAAAAATTCAGGTAGAGAAGGAGAGGGAGAGACCGCCCCAACCCCAATTAAATCTTACAGACTTGAAGTTGAAATCAAGTAACCAGACAGGAGTGATATTCCTTCAAAATGTTTGAGACAATCGTGTATTGAGAAGTGCTGTTATTAGTTGATGCAACGCTGCTCCCATTGAATACAGTAACAAATGTATCTCATAGCCTCAGATACTCTTCTCTCAGTCAGTGAATCTCTCAAGCTAGGGACAGCAGGAAAGAGTGTAAACGATTGTGTTATACGTACTTAAAGGCATTTATATCTTTACTGTCTACTTAGTCTGTGGCTGTTGTGCTCGTAAATGTATGTATTATGGTTTGGCAGCCTTTATCTCCAAGGCATATCCCCGGCGGGCCATCATAATGATCATGATTGACGACAGTAAAGCTTGATGTACTTTGGGAAATTGATTATTATCACCCTAAGTACTCAAGGCTCTCTTGATGACAATATCCGTCTGTCATTCGGCCATTCTGCTCACCGCTTTAGTCGAGATTGAAATGCATCATTGAAGACTGGATGAGTTACTATATGTACATACATAAATTTGGCATAACATTATAGCCACTAACAGGTGAAGTCACAAACACATCATCCCCGTTCTTCATTCCCTTCATTGGCTTCCCATCTCCAAAAGGATTGCTAAGATCTCTCTCCCCACTCACCAGTGTATCCATGGCAATGCACCCCCTACCTGAAAGAGCTACTCACCCCAATGACTTCAACACCATCCCTCCGTTCTACCCACTCATACTGCCTCCTCCTTCCATGGACTTAGCTCAGCCACATGGATGATCGGGCCTTCTGTTTTGCTACCCCTCGTCTGTGGAATGCCCTACCTAACCATCTGAGGGCTCCACAGACGACTGAGACATTTAAAGGACTTAAAACTTTCCTTTTTAGCAGAACCTATAACTTTTAATTAACATTGCCGCTTTTTGGCTGCTTTAATACCTGACTTCACTCTAATTCAATCATTAGGTTAACTTTGGGATTGTTTTTTGCTTGTGTGAAATATCTCAATAGCTATTGCAGGAACTTCCATAATATTTTGATCAGCAAGTCATGCCCGCTGGAGGAAGGGCATGACATGACAAAGGATGTATTACACAGTATAGTCCTGACAAAGGATGTATTACACAGTATAGTCCTGACAAAGGATGAATTATATAGTATAGTCCTGACAAAGGATGTATTACACAGTATAGTCCTGACAAAGGATGAATTATATAGTATAGTCCTGACAAAGGATGTATTATACAGTATAGTCCTGACAAAGGATGATCTGCGACTCTGGTATCAGGCTGGACTCTTAATTAGAATAGAATAGCTTTATTGTCATTGTTTTAAAAACAAGGAAAATCCGTTTGGCAGCTCTACATAAAGCAAAAATCAAATCAAAAACCGAAAATAAAACAGCAGCTTCACAATATAACAGATAAAGTGCAAATAAAAATATAGAAATATAAATAAACTATATATAGAAAAACGCGGTAGTCAAACCTGAGCATCATCCTAAATCTTGAAGTCACCGCTGCATTTTCATACTGAGTAAAAATCTATTCTTGCCTCAACATGGCTGAAGCGTTACGTACCTCTGAAGAGTCAAGCAGACTTGTTTTTCAAGAATATTGTCATCATATATCCAGCAATAAATGGATGTTTTATACAACACTTCTCTGTACTGCATCAACCCTCCACCTATTCATTTATCCTGCGCTCCATACTCCCCTCTCTCTCTTTTCACTTCCTTTCAATTAAATCTTCCGGCTGATAATTTGCTTGCTTGTTCCCCCAACACACCACGACCTCCGCCACCACCACTACCAGTCCCCCGCCACTCCGCCTCTGTGTGTTTTGAATTAGTACCAGGTGTTTGTTTTTCCTCACTCCGTAAACATTGTATTATGAGTTAAATTAGCTTTGCCAACGCCTCCATCAGGGAGGAGACTCTGTCTTACAATCTGGCTGACGGGACCTGGATAGGCCAAGACTTCTTTAATGGAGTTCATGGTCAGCCTCTCATCTTTGATTAGCTCCCTGTGTCGGCTGCTGACGCTTGGATGGTCTTCGTGGCTTAGCTGCTGACGGGAGTGTTTTTCCTCAGCTAACAGCTGTGTTTTGATCTTGGTCTGATCTAGCCTTGATGTGCTGCTAGCCTCCTGTGTGAGTCATTATGCTGGAGCACTTTTCATGTTTGCTATCATTACTTATATAATGAAAATGTAAAAAACAAAAAAAATTGGATATTAAGGAAATGTTATTTTTCACAAAAAAATTCCTTATAATAGTCTTTTTTTTTTTTTTTTTTACAATGACCACAACCTCATTTCCCTTCAATTCCTGTTTACAAATCTGACCGTTTCACTGGATTTCCATCTGCATTGTTTTAAGTGACAGTGCTGCACCACCGTACTTCACTTTGCACCACCTTTCACACCCTTTTCCCACCATTCATGCTTCAGAGGAGCGAGTCCCTCGCTGCTGCGCGTGCAGCTACTACACCTTGACTTCTTCTCTTGTCGAGTGATAGCAGGTATTCCTCTGCGGTCTTGTAGCTGTCGCAGCAGATGAAGAGAAACATATTTTAGGCAGAAAATGTCTGTCCTGTCCATATCTGGGAAATTTCCTAATATTATACAGATACAATTTTCAAGATAGAAAGATGTTGCCCGGCAACTTGTATTGAGGGAGTTAGAAAGAAATCAATTGAAATAAAGGCCAGATCTCCAAATTTACCGTAAATTTGATTTGTTATATGCATGAAGGGATATTTTGAATCACTGGGTAATATCTTTAGTTGATGTGCTCCTGCGTTTATGTGAGTACACTCAAGTAACCAGGCCTACGCTGTCCTGCCTGACAACAAGGGTATATCCCGACAAGCCCCAAATCCCCCTGCGTTTTACAAGCAATCCCCCTGATTGAAATCCTCAAATGAAATGTGTTTTTCATAAAAAAGAAAAGCTCCCCTAGTGAGTAAAATATGAACTGTTAGAGTAAAGATTGATATATACAAGATGGATCTCTGAGAGTTGATTAATTTGCAACAGATTTGGACTAAATTCATTGAGTGTTTGCATATAGCTTAGCTTAAAATAAATACTGGAATCAAGGAAAACAACAGGACTAACTCAAAGTTGAAATAATTTAGATATAATCGTGTTCTAATCACTTTTATGATCGGGCAGGGAGTTTCTTTATAACAGAAATAACAGTTTCATCCATGTATTCATTCCAGTTTTCCAAGATTTTCATTTATCCGGATTTCCAATAGACTTTTCAGATTAAAAGCCTACCACCAACGGGGAAAGCTAGAATATGCTTAATGAATCAGCAGTATTGAGTTTTATTAACAGCAGCTGAAAATTGGTAGAAATGAAAGGACTGTAGTTAATTTGTGGTTGAAAATAGCATTTTTCTGATTGCCGTGATTGTGCTGGTGCTGTGGAAATGTAGAAAATACAGAATTTATCAAGACAGCAGATGAAGATGGAGGACATTCTGAGTTTGCAGTGACTGGCAGCAGGTATAATTTGGCCAAATAGGTTATAGAGAACTGGAAGTCCAAATAAAGTCCTGTGACTGAACCCGAAGTAAATAAATACAAAAGGAGAACTTATCTGACGGACAGAAGTGTGAGTGGTATCAGACTTCTCCTCTAACAGTCGGCATGAACCCAAATATGCGTTTTTCCCAAAATGACAATCTCTTTTCAAAATACTGGACAGTCTTCCTTAAACGGCACTTCCTTTACTTTAGTCTTTCAGATAGGTGACTCCTTTTTGTGCTGGAGTAATATTTCTCAGTCTGTTAACTGTTAAACTGGTAATAATTATGATAAATTACAGGTTTATTCTAAAACTTTAAGGCTGAGTATCAAAAGACTGCAGAACACATTGAGTTTGAACTGGATCAGGAAGGTTTGACCCACAACGAGCTAAGTAGTGGTTTAATGCTTTATTCATTTATGTCCAAAAGAATAATCGTAGTTTGATCATTAATGAGAGCTGAATCATTCGTCAGGATTATTCATTGTTTTGATAAACCTTCAGGCTCATGTATATATCCTTTTGCTCTGTTCGACAGTGGTTGTAGCAAAAAGATCCCTCTTGATTTCCCCCTTGACGATTTGTATACAGTTCACGAAATGCACCTTGGATAAACAGCTTGGTGATGGGATCGCTCCTGAAGCCTTCATTACTCTCAGTTTTAATTGGACACATGTTTTGGCCAAATGGAATGCCTCTGCGTTGGTGATTCCAGCGTGTCTTTCGGAGCTGGATGGATATGGAGATGTGATGAACATGTCTGTTGTCATGGATGTCTAATTAGTTAAACACAGATCATTAGATACCCAGCATAGCAGAATTCTATGGGTGGCTCAAACATTTCAAACTGTACTTGATCATGTCCATAATCTGGCTTTTTTAGGGCTATATGGATGCAAATGTCCCTTGTGTCGCTTTCATATGTGGTCCTAAATCAGATACATATCCAATTCATGGACATGCACCACCAGTCGCGACTAATTGTATGTGGTCTTTTGCATATACAACGGGGTAGCACCAACATAGAGGAGCGATAACATCACTATAAGTTGTGTTTGCCATCCTGTAGCGGAGGATCTCATGCATAGAATTGTGGCTAATGCGTCCACCGTGACTTAATTACCTTTGGAGTTAAGAAATATGATTTTTTTTTTGTCATAAGTTGTCAATCTTCATGGTTTTAAGTACATTGACAAAGACTTGGAAACGAATAATTTAGCCTGTAATATGAGGATGCAATTTCTTTCACTCCTTTTGCATCACCTGTCCTTCTGGTTCATCCTGTCCTCCAGCCACCTCACCTGCCATCATTCATTAAATAGTGAGTTGGTACAGACAACACATCGGGAGGAGGGAAAAGCAGGAAGCATTGTTAGAAATGACTTGTAACGCAAATTCATAAGTAGCTGAATTGCCTGTTTGCTTATAAACGTATTTCCCCAGTTATTTAAAGATTGCATCCCCGATAGAAGATAATAGAAACTGTCAGAAAATCATGTTGATACTGGAAGCAGCTCTTAAAATCAAAATATGTCACTTGCTGGCACTCACTGGCGCTGCCTGGAATGGGGGCTGTGAAGGGCAGCCATTGCTTGAACAGTTGGCTCTTGTGACGGGACAGCATCCATCAGGGTTTGATAGGCGATGGCCGGATCCCAGAGGGCGAGATAGAGAGAAAGCTAGAGAGCAGTCAAGGCACACATTCATAAATATTACCCCAATATTTTACCCATCATTAGTTGCGAAATATGAGAAGGTTTTTTTTTTTGCTGTGTGTAATTTGGCTATGTTGCTTAGTGGGACCCATTATTGGATGCATGACTCCTCTGTCAGAATCACAGATCAGGCCTGTGACGTCCCACTACAGTGGGGATGCGCGAGGACCGCTGAGTGCCGTTGGCTGTGTGCGACTGTGATGAGATGTGTAATTAGCCAGAGCGGCCTGACAAACTGCTGCAGGAGAATGAGAGATGAAAGGAAATGAGCCAGAGGAGAGGAGAGAAGAGGAGAGGAGTCGTTGTGGGATATAAATTTCAAGGTTGATCTAGTTTTGTTCCACCATGCAACCATATTTCATCACCCATCTCAATCTCAATGTCAGACCCATGGCTGGTCTCCCCCTGCTAATATACACACCATACTCTCCTCCTAAGTTGGTAATTCACATCAAGGAGGACTGAGCAGGGTTCTGTGGACTGCTGCAGTATCCAAGATAAATAGCACCTCGAGTACGAGGCTACAGTATGAATCAGCCCGGTTGTTTGCGCCGCCAAGAGTCCAGGTGGAGGGGTTGGAGGTTAACACCAACGATCAGAGTAATTAACTAAGCCAATTTAGTCGTTAAGTGTTGAGTCGCAAGCGAGAGTTGTCACATTGTGTTGTTTTAAATAGCCCACAATCCAACAGTGAATCAAATTTATTAGGCTCACAACATAAGTAGTATTGCTGCAAGAAGGCAATATTAAATCATGCAGTCCAATTCTGCCTGTAGTTGGTATATGTGTGAGAGTGTGTGTGTTTATGTGTGTGTGTGTGTGTGTTAGACCTTCAGTGGGTGAACTTCTGCCAAGACATTCATCAGTGCACCCAGGAGGAAGAGGACGGCTGCGGAGAAGTAAATGAGGAGAGAGAAATGTGGCTAAAAATGATCAAATGTATAACAAGAGGTTGCAGAAGGGGAACAAGATGCAACTTAGATATCAAGCACTTATAAAAGATAAAGTCGCCATCTCCAAGATGATGGGGCTGTTAAAATGCAGTCAGAGATCTGAATCCTAGTGTCATTAATGAAAGTGCTTATTATGAGTGGATAAAATTTAATTAGTTGGTCATATATCAAGCCCAGTCATAACACTTCGTATGAGATATTTTCTGCAGATATCATGTCTTGGCTCTGCATAACGAAACAGACATTTGTCATCCATCAATCCATTTTCTGTAAATGCTCATCCCAGCTGAAATTGGCTGAGACATGGGGTAGAAGGCCCGGACAAGTCGCCAAGGCATCACAAGGCCAACGCAGAGAAAGAAATGACCACTCACATTCACAGCGACAGGCAATTTAGAGTCGCCCACTCAGTTATCTAGTATGTTTGAGGACTTTTTAATGAAAGCGGATCACCCATGGGAGAAGACTTAGAAAAGGTAAAGGTAAGGCCTGATTTGAGGATTAGCTCAAACAACTATCTGTCCAAATAACTCTGATGTGTTTGGTGTCAATCCGATTATCTGCTCCCAATGGAGTCGGAGCCCCCCCCCCCCGGATCTTAAATCGTAATCGCCGTACATCCTTTGATCACAAATTCTCCGAAGATTCGAAGCGCTAAAGACCTTCTGACAAAACGATTATCACATCTTTTTTAATACTAATCTCTTCTTCATTGACTTGTTTGTTAAACCATGAAAAAAGCTCAGGGATTAGGAGAACAATACATTTTTTTGAAGAAGGAGAAATACAATGACAAGAAAAGACCAATCTGATTATTATTCTTCATATGATAGAAAAAAGAAATAATGAAGGACCACAGACAAAGAAGGAAGGAAAGGCTAGGGTTTACAGGACAAGTGAGCCATCTGGAGAAAAATGGCTGCTCCTTTCTATCTATCTAAGGCTGCTGAACACAATCATGGCTCTCATTGTCCAAGCAGACTGACCTGCATCACTGTCCCATTGGGTTAAACCCTATAAACAGCAGAAAGATGGTGGTTATTTTACATGCTGCCTCTCCCCCTGAATCATCGGCCGTTTCTTAACTTAGCTGCCACAACTTTCTTCTCCCACTTAACATCCCTCTCTTCCTTCTCTGGCGTTGCCTTGAAAATGCCCTCCGAGCCCCCCCTATGCCGCTTCTGTTGTGCTCAAACACGCCTTTGATCCTCCGTAAAGCTCGTGCGTCCCTTTGTGTGACACTGCTGAGTAATTACTGTACAGGCTGAAGGAGGTTACGTTAGCGCTCTCTCCCTCTGATATTCAAACGAACCTCTGCATACTTGTTTGTCATCGGCTCAATGATGTGTGTGTGTGTGTGTGTGTGTGTCTCTTATTAAGAATATCACATGGGAAAGGCATTTACATCGCTTGGGTGAGAAATTAGAAACCGGGCTGATTGATTCCCGGCGAAAAGGGATTCAAGCGAGCTTCCATGCCTTCGTCTTTGTTGCGGGAGCAGGATTTACCTGCGGTGTGATTGAAGGTGGCTGCTCCGTTCCGCCACTGTCATTAATAATCACCAGCCTTCAGGAAGATTCATGCTGCCATGAGCCGGCAGGTTCAAAACACTTAACTATTACACATGACACCGAGGGCTTGATATATGACGCTCTAATGGCTCTGCACTCCAACACCAAGGCTGCGGAACAACAATAGGGGCCATTAAGCTATTATCAAACATGATTAGAACAAGTTATGTTTTAGCATAAATGGCAGCTTGTCACAATGCGGAATTAGAAATGAGGCACTGTAATGCACAATTAACGTAGTTTGGTTTTGTGTAGAGCAACTCGGCAGCTGTGCTCTATTGGACTGGTGCGTGTTCAAGTGGAATATAAAGCGTTGAGAAGAAAGACGTCGCCACCGTCGACTCATGAAGATCAAACGGCATTTCTGAGCGAACTTGTTCGGCTCTGCCGCGCCGAACGTCTGCGCTTCTTCTCTTTAGCAGGTTGAAGTAAAGTAAATGCTATCAAATTTACAGGCGGCTGACACTTTGAAGCAGGTTAATTTGCTTCCAATAACGCAGCAGCACAAACCCAATCATGTCATTTACCTAACGTTCTGGCTGGAGTATCGTAATTTCATTCAAGATTTCTTTCTTCGTTTTTGTGAAGGTGGATTTAGCAGGGATGAATAAGCACTTCATGAATAGCTTTAATTTTTAATGGTCAAGTGGTAGCCTGCAGGTACTAATGTATTATACTACTTTTACTCAGCAGATAAGGCCAACTGGGAAGTTTTGCAGAAAATAGAGTTTAATACTTCATAGTCTTAAGCATTGCCTTAAGCTTCATTATTTGCATGCAGAATTTTTATTTTTTTATTGTTGCTAATTGACACATCTTTAATTAAATTACTAAATTATTTATGATTAATCACGAGTTTGAGAAACTAATACTTATCTATTTCTTCTTTTGGGAGGAGTTAAAACAAATGGTCATCAGGGATTAGGATGTCTTTTTTCTTTTTTCACTTTTTTTTTCTTTCTCACCAGATAACGATTTTAGGAATCGTTTATATGTTCTATTTATATGTTAACATTTACAACAACAAAAAATGCTTGACCGAACTTTTTGTCATTTTATGGTAAACAGAGTGTCCAAGATATTATATAAAATATTATACGTATATATATACATACATATATATATGTATATATATACCTGTAAAAAGTCTCAGGGAGGGTTTGGCACAAAGTGACTATTCTAGTAATTGTATTTGTCAGAGGAAAGGGATACGAGTGCTTGACTTAACAAAGCCAACACATTATCAGTTCATGAGTTTAATTTCAGCTCTGCTGTGTCTGCAGTTTGAAACAGTCAGAGATTTCAAACGCCGTTCAAACTCATTAGCACGTTGCTAAAGCACCACCAAACCTGCTGCTGCTGAGAGTCACCGTTTATTATTATTAATATTATTATCGTGATTACCCTCTGTATAATGTATACTACACATGTTCGATTACTGAACTTTGGATCCCGCTGCTGTTTTCAAGTTTTTCTAGCACTATTGAAGATGATACCTGTGCTTGGGTGGAAACCACAGGTATTTTAGAATCTGTGATTGTTTGAACTGCTGTAACGATTGAATTCCCCTTTTGGCGATTAATAATCTATCTATCTATCTATCTATCTATCTATCTATCTATCTATCTATCTATCTATCTATCTATCTATCTATCTATCTATCTATCTATCTATCTATCTATCTATCTATCTATCTATCTATCTATCTATCTATCTATCTATCTATCTATCTATCTATCTATCTATCTATCTATCTATCTATCTATCTATCTATCTATCTATCTGTCATGACATAAAAATATTGGTGCTGCAAAGACACGGTACCCTGTCAAGTCTGAATCTGGTCACTCGCAGCAACTCTTTGCTTCTGTGCTGATGTCGTCAAACCTGACTAAGAAGCTGGATCAACTTAAGATAACTACAAGTTCATCAGTGGACTTGTGGTAGTTTAACACCTGTCCCAGTTGAAAATGAAATGAAAAGGTCTGCTTTCTGAAAGTGACAAGAGGAGACGGAGAGAGAAGGAAAGAGGGAAAGAGGGATGGAGGTGGAGATGAGGGAAGAGAAAAAGCAGGTATTGACCACTTTGCCCTGAGGCCTGTTTGATAAAGCAAGCCAATCAAATAAACCAGGCTCATTCCGGATTGTCTGATTTATTTTCAATTGACTTGATTCCATTAAGCACGTTCAGCGTAGTTGACGCTCAGGGAATATGGTTACATGTAATCACTGCAGTGAATGAAAAATGTCATTAAATATTGGCACCATTCAGGTTCAGATGTTCCATCATCATTTTAACTGTGTGCAACGTACTGCTACATTTAACCTGATGAACCTGAGAGATCATTTACGCTACTGCCATACCGGCTCTAGATTGTTAGAAAGTTCTTATAATATGATTTTTTTGCAGCATAAAAATGTCTTAAAATGCACATATATGGATCAAGGAATCAAATGTCTTCTGGTGAAACATGGTCCTGAACATTGCTAGGGAAACTCTGTGTGTTTAACCTCTGGAGTCAGGCTAAGTTAAACCTTTAAATACCACATTAATGCCAATATTTGGTATGGTTTTTGCAGTAGAACATCATTTGTAAGACCTGTCAGTTATTTCTTCACTTTTACACTAAAAAAAAAATAGTGTTAGGGATCACGCCAGCACAAGGGTTAAAACCCATGTGATGGATGGCACTTAGTCAGCACTGGAATTACGGGGGGAATTAAACACACATGTTAATGTACAACCCTCGACCGCCATGGTTAATTTACATAAAATGTACACTCTTTTTTTGCACTGGATATTGTGTGTGTGCGTTTTTTTTTTCAAAGGACAGACAACTTTGTCTCGTCAAAATGAAATAAAGTTCATATGATACATCAGAGGACGTTAATACGACGCAGAGGAAGCATCTGCGATCCAGGCACTGTCAATTACCAACGGGAGAAGGATAGAGATGACTTGATCAAAGGCCTGACTGAAACAGTCTCGCTCTTTGTTCTTCTCTCGAGGGATGGGGGAAATTTGGGGATTGCCACTCTTCTAGAGATGGTTCAAACTCCAAGGGCTTCTCATCACTGCCTACACACACTCGCAAATGTCGGAGCGCAAACATGAGTTACCTAACCCCATGAAGATCCATCTACCGATTCACTCTTTGTTGCATCCGGCGTCGGTCAATGCCGCATGAAATTGCTTCATATTTCCCTGTCGTGGTTTTCAAGAAATCCACTAAGGCCGAAAAGATGATCGTCATGCCTGAGATTAATTTGAAATTTGTCGCTAATCATTTCATGTCGCTGTATGAACTGCCTGTTTAAATCCAATTATCAGGCCTCGTGTGTAGCTTACAAGATTGGGGTGGCGACGTGGGAGGGGAGGATTGGAAAAGGCTGAGAAAGCGAGAGAGATAGCAGGTCACTGATAAACTCAGCGTTTCTGTGAGATATCAGGCATTCTAATAAACAAGACCCTTTTGTACAAGACGCCCAGAAAGACCTGTTTGGACTTTGTTTGAAAACAAAGTTTAGACTCTACAGCAACAGAAACAACACGTAAAAGCCAATTAGCCGAGAATAACAGAAACAAATGGAAAAAGCTAGCCCAGCTTTGTCTACCATTGACAAAATCTTCCTACCGACACATCAAAAGCTCTCTAATTAACACTTATATATCCTGTCTTTTAATCCATGCAAAAACCAAAGTGGAAAAGAAAATCCCTGAGGTCACCATTCCCAGGCACCAAATAGACTGGCTTAAAAAAACAATCCTCCGTGAGACGGCCTGTTGTTGTTTTCCCTCCTAATGATGTTTATATTAATGACATGGTGTTGAGAGAAAGTGAAAGTCTGAAGAAGCCTCTGGATCTTTTGTTGATTAAGAGCTCAAATAATGACAGGTTGTAATATGAAGTCTCGAAACTTTGCTGCAGGGGAGAACCACACGTAGCCTGTTTTAAATTGATCCCCCTGGCAGCAGACGGACCCATAATAGAAAAACAGAAAACCGCCTAAAACTAACAATCAAGTGCGTCTCAAATCAAACTGAAATGTCATCTTGTGATGGCTGCCCGGAGTTGATTTAAGGAGGGTCAGGTGACCGGTTGCATAGTCTCTCCCTCACACTCACATAATCTTGCTGTCACCTCAGTTGTCATGTCTTGACATGTGGCGCTGCGGAGCTCCCGTAGGTATCATCGTATCCTCAGACAGGAGAGCCGGGGCAAGAGCCGGCACCACATAAATAAGTAAATACAACCCGGCCATAGGCAGGTCTCAATTCTGATGCTACCAAATGAGTTTGACTGAGAATCAACAAACCAGAGTGTCTTCGTCTCACACCAGCTGACTGTGAGACCAGACCATGGCACCAGGAAGTAAAGCTGGAAACAGCCATTCCACACAATCAAATTATTTTTGCCCATTGAGTAATTTATGAACTATTAGGGCAAAATCTGATATATATAACCCAGATGTCCTTCAGTTGATTCATATGCACCAACAGTTGAGAAATCATTGTCCAATCCTTTTGTGGTTAAGCCCCCCCCTCAGAAATATAAGACACTACGGGGTCCCAACAAAAACCCAGAACCCACCCAAAATCTTTTCTTGGTTGTGTGAGTATTCGATTATTTTCCGCTTTCATTCTCATTCTTCAGCTATTTGCCTCACACAGATATGAAAATGTATTATTTTTTCTCTGTTACATCATTATTTTTTATTGTTCATTTTTTTTCCCCCTGCACTCATCTACTCATCTACTCATCTACTCCTCATCTAGTACTCTCATCTCATCTACTCCTTCCTCTATCTTTAATGAGCTCCATCATCATGTCATGCCTTGATCGGGTATATTTTCTAAGTCATGATGAACTATGAACATGTAGTGTTTAATCTTACTCACTTTTTTATTTCCTTTTGATTCGTCAGTCATTCTCTGTTAAATCAGTATTCTAACTTACACGCTCATTTAAAGATTAAGATTAACTAACTCAATCTTTTCAGCCCTTCCCGTTAAGCTCCCTCCCCTTAACAAGATTGGGAATATAAAGATGGGGTACTAGAGATTATATAGAGTTCATATTATCAAAAAGAGTTGTATAATTAAACTGTGTTACTGCTGATTAAAAGGAGATCAAATAATCTTAGATATTTTATTGTCTTATTCGGTTTGAGCTACTCCTGCATACTGACATGAATATTTAGCTCAACGGCGGCTAGAATTGTTGTAGGTCTTGTCTCAAATCACGCACATCTGTACTTAACCATGCCAGTCTGAGTGTTCAACAAAAAGTATGCAAACATGTAATAAACTATTCTTACTAGGATGACATCGTCACACTGTCATATCACAAGTAGTGGAACATATAATTGCAGGAAAAACACTTATTAGCAACGGAATATTGATTCTGCTATTTTGTCAGTACATTGTTGTCACCTTCATGTCATTTCATTAATCAACTTTAACAAGTCCAACTTGTCATCTCTCCTTTTATTTAAATATGTGCCCCGTCATTTGTATTTCCTTAGTGCCAGATTGTTTGGCGTTAGCTGTCAGTCAGCCAGTAGCTGTTGCTCTGAGGGTAACAGGACACGGTTAAGTCGGTCTGGATCCTCGCTGGGCACACAATCCGCCTCTCAGGTGTCTGACGAGCTGAAAGACTTTTAGCACACACACACACACACACATCTATCCCATCCCATCAGCATCACACCATCTGTCTGTCTATATCCTGCTGACTTGATTATTTCATTTGTGGGCATGTGAGTGTGTGTTGCTCAGATGGACGTATCTGACATTCACTGAGGCTATATTTGTGATGAGGTGGTGAGTGATTTAATTGGACATCAAAGTTACAGGGTTTTCATGTGTGTGTTACTATGTGTGTGTTGAGAACCCACACCTCAAACACATATCCTATCCTGTGTGTTGTCGTCTTGTGAGATTATTTAATGAGCAAATAAGTAATGGACTGCGTGTAATCTGCAAATTGAATGATTTAAGATTTTGGAAGGGAGCGGAAAAGACACACACACACACACGAACACACACTGCATGTCTTTAGTCTTTGTGAAGACCTCATACTTTAAGTTACTTGGGACGAAAAGACACACACACACACACCTACATGTCTTTAACACATTGTGAGGACCTAGTACTCCAAGTTATTTGTGAGGAAAGACAGACATTCAGAGGCACCTCTGAAAAAAAGTCCACTATACTATTCTAAGTTCTATCCATCTGCATCTTTGTTTTGACCTCCACGCTGTTTTGTCTTCCTTATCTCCCTTACAATTTGGGAAACAACAAGAGGAGCTCGGATGATTCACCTCACGAGGAGGCAGCTCTCCTTCCTCTGTTAATTAGTCTGATCTCTCAGACAGTCGAGTGTGGCTGGACGACATGAATGTGTGTGGTTGAAGAACGAGCGAGGGAATGTGGTTGGAAGGAATATTTGTTGATTTTAGGCTCATACATAATATATTAGATGTCTGATTAGATTCTTTGGTAAATGTTTGTTTATTTTTTTTGCTCCGGGTCCTGGCAGCCGTTAAGTATCGCCCTGCATGTAATTTGGCTCTAGTGAAGGTTGTGTCAGGACGAATGTTCCTTTGTCCACTTATGCTATAGTTTATTTCTCCTGCCACCCGTTCATTCACTTCTCCCTCTGAAATGTCTAGTTTAATTTCCAGCAGTCATTGTTGGTGGCTGTCAATTAAGATATCAGCATTTCATCAGCTGGTCTATCCATTAACATAGTGACACAAATTTCAAATGTTAGCCTAGCATCTTGTTTTAAATATGATTCTGATGTCCTTTACTCAATCTAGTTCACCACTTTCATCCCTTCACACTCCTTTTTTTCAAAATCAACCAACTTAATCATTTCAATACCCTAATCAGTCTCATGAGCCACCGCCACCAACAATGTATGGATTGCATGGTGGGATGAATCTATTTATTGCTCACAAACTCTCCAAAGAGTTTCATCGCCAGACTTTCTGACGGACTAATTATCTCACATCATCTGCTGCATTTAACAGTTATCATTTATTCATTCACTTCTCTGCTCTGATTGAAACAAGGGATGATTAAAGCAATTTCAGAGACAAAACTGAGTACCATTTGGTTTAAAAGTGGTTTTTAACCCAGGTGAACCCAGTCTCAACCAAGAATTTCATCCAGCCATCCAAATTTGTTCAAGCTGCTGGCATGGATGTGTTGTCTGCCAGAGATCCATCAAACATATTACTGAAATCTCTTGACTGGCTCCTATGTGCCCCCACGGTTAAACCTGAAACACATCCTCTCTTAGTGAAAGCTTTCAACATTATTGTACATTGTAATATTTAATTTTGAAATCATGGCCCCTTCCGGATGAATTGGAACAACATCTCAGATATTTGTCAGCAGTTCTTTTTGTTTAGCACTAAACTTAATTAAAGGTTGTCGTGCATTCTGATTTCATAAAGTACGATTGAGAATGATATTAAAATGACATCTTTTACATTTGTATTGTCAGCATGTTAGCATGCTTTGCATTCCCTATGCGTTTTGAGCAGGGCATCACAGAGCAGCTAGCATAGAAATAAATCTAATAGCACACTGTATCACAGTTTTCTTTAAACGATCAACCTGTACTTAAGGATGTTGTTACATGACAGAACATTCAATCATGATATAGGACCATTCAAAGACAATAAGACAAAGACTCTGCATTTCCAAACGGTCGAGTACAAACGCTACACCTACGACACAATCCCACTGATCTATGGTGTGCCAGCGCATTTACCCGGCTGACGGGATCTGCTGCAGAGCTGATAGTGCTGGTTTACTAACGGGCTCTCAGGCCTCTGACCCAGAATGATACAGTGTCCCCGCACTGCTGACTTTGATTAACTGAGGAGTTTTTACAGCCTGCAGTCGAGGATGCACCACATCCCATATGTCCCTGGATCATACCGATAAACAGAAACAGAACAACAGCGAGGAGAGTGAAAATACAAAGATGAACGGGCTGAAGTGGAGAGACAAAGACACAACACGGGGAAGATGGAACAAGAAGGGGATAGAGGTTTATCGAGGGAATATATATCCTTCTTCCAAACGTTGTTGAAGTCCTTTCTCCCCATGTAGGGAACTACATCTGAGCTTGTATGCCCGGTGACTGGTGAATGTGTTCTTAGGTGGTCTATAAGGCAAGTCGTAGTTCCAGACAGCAGCATCAGGCAAAGATGTCTTCATCTGTCATTGTCGCTCTCATGGCAGGTGTGTGTGTGTGCATGATCGATGTGTGTGGACATAATTGATTAAAGAACTACCACATCAGAGAGAAAACTAATACATCATGTCAGGCTTCCATCGATCCTGATACTGTCATAGATTTGTACTTAGTCTCTGTTTAAGGTGTCTACTTGCTATCGTAATTTCTACAATAGCTTAATATTTATATTTGAAATGCTGAGAAAAACTGTTTCATCCCGCTAAAAAAACGTAGGCCTAGGCTGTCAGCAATGGTATATCCCCAAAAGCCCCCAATCCCCTGCCGTTTACAAGCAATCCCTCTGATCTAATTAGTCAAATTAAAAAAGGAAGTTATGTTGAAAAAACAGTGTTTTGTATATATATATATAAAAAAAAATCCCCCTAAAGAGTGAAATAAGAACTATTAGAGTAAAATATGATATACACAAGGTAGACCACCTTGAGTCGATGTGTATGGACCACCCTGGACTAAATTGGACCAACAGTCGCAAAAAATTAAAACCCAAAAACTTTTTGTGATAAAACTCCCCTTAGTGGCGGTGACTGACAACCGACAGAGCCCAGATATTACTCCTTCATCCAAATCCACTTTATAAGACACTGAGCCGCCACTACATTACAACCACTGACATGCGAGGTCAGAATAATATTCATAGTCTTGTTTCAGCCCCACCTGTCAGTTTGTACCAATTTTGTCTTCAACGTTAACGTGTTGGAAGCAGGAAAAATCGTGAGGATTTGAGCATGGCAGATCTGGTTAGGAGTTTTTGGTCTGAAGTGGTTAGTATCTACTTAGTCGGGAAGGCTGGCTCATATAGTCTGATCCTACTGAAGAGCTACAGCAGGACAAAATATCAGAACACACAGTGCATCACAAACTTTTCTTGGTAGCAAAATCCTGGACCTACATAATATTAGGCTGGTGATTTCAATGCTATGGCTGATCAAAGTGTGGAATTTGGAGAAGGTTTTGTCTGTGTGGCCCCTTTAGGTATTTACCACCCTGCCTTTTTAAACTATTGTGTACAAACTGTCAAGACTATTTCTTCCCTGTACCCTCATTTCGAATGGCATTTATATTCCAGCCAAAAGCTAAGCTAGTGGCCAAGGGGACCTTGATCTTCCCAGAGCAAGTTTAACATTTGCCATCGTATAAAGTGGCAAACGAGAAGCGTCAGACATTTGAAAATTGCCTGGCCACCCTTCCCGCACATAAAAAGCTTTCCTCCACCTCATTTCTCAGGCGAATGTCTCGCCCTATCTGTGCCTCCATTTCTTCTATACCTCTACTCTTCTCTACTTCCCTTTCATTTCCCCGATGCATTCTGTCTTTTTTTATGTGCCTCCCTCTTTCATTTTTTATTCACATGTACGACTGAATATTGGGCTCCCCTTTTCTTGCCACCGAGAGCAAGTTAATATATTTCACTGAAAGGAATGAGTGAACCTCCAGCCACATCCTTAACAGGGTGCCTCGCTGTATTGGCTGGTGGGTGGGTTTGTTGCATTTGTAAGGGAGGCCAGTGTGGCTTTCAGCTGTAAAAAATAGATTTCTATATAGTTCTGGGCAGCCCTGAAGCTTATTCCCACTCTGCACCATCAGGGCGCTCAGCAATGTCACCCCCGCTTTGAAGTGTACGGCTCACTATTGTGTGGTGCACCATCTCACTTTCTCTTCCTTTCTCTGTCCCTGCTTTGCTATCTGGACCATCATGCTGAAGAATTAAATCAGAAAAGAACCTGCATAGACACACTTAGTCCACCACCAGTGCCTGAAAAATGCGAGGCACTATGTGTGGGTTTGCGGATGGAAAAAAACAATTCAGTGTAATTGACGGCACTGTTCAGCTCTGTAACGATAACACTCCAACCAAAAAACACTCCAACATTTCTTCTTCCTTTGATTCTTCCATCCTTTTAAGCCAATTCTGGATTAATGGCACCTTCTAATGGGGGAATGAGTAGCTCCTCTTTCATGCACAATAGAGCGTATTAATAACAATTTGCATTCGCATAACACCTTTTAAAATAACAATTAGCAAGTGCTTCAAAACAAAATTCATAGTATTAAAACGGTGGGAAAACAATAATCCCATGACTGTAAAAATAGCTTGCAATTAGAGCACTACACAGAGAGATGTATGCACTAATGAGCATATATCATGTGCATGCCTGCATGTGTGTGTTTGAGCATGCATATGCCAATTTAATTTGTACTTTATTCACACTGTAGGTTTAATTTACATTGCCATAGATGTTCTGTATATTGAACATTTCATTTTCATAATCTAGCAGACTTTTAAAAAAATCATTTTTATGCAGGTTCTCCTCACTATTAACATGTCTGTTCCTCCTCAGCCTCTCACAAAGTAGGAAAAATGCTGGTCCTGTTTTTGTGTGTGTGTTTGTGTTATGGAATATAAGTGTCTGTGGGTTAAGGTATGTGTCTAAACCCATATGGTGGGCGCTGAATCTGGAAGTTCCCTCTTTTCTTTTAGGAGCCCTGCCATCTTCTCTTCGACTTCTCTGCCAATTTCCATTTCCTTCCAGGACTACACATACATACAGCGACAGGCCCTGCAAAGCATTGGGGGGAATTTATGGCAGCTTAAGATTCAAATTCGCCACACAGAAACTCAGACTTGGCATTGGAGTGTGACTGATACACCCTTCCTCCTCATATTTGTTTTCACCTAACTTTTACTCCCTTTGTCTAAACTTCCCATCACATTACAAAGCACATCCTTTCACCGACACTCCCCCCCCAGCCATTAGATCATAACAAGCTGCCTAATGAGACCCCCAAAAAGTCAGAAGCATTATGGAATCATTATGGCTGGCAGATCTTTTGTTTTAACGCTAAAATTCAAAAACTATGGCATGGGTTTCAAATTTTATACCCACATACACCGTAGTGTGAGGAAAAACTGGATTGATTCTGAGAAAAGGTAAGTCATATATTTTCCAACGCTAGGGAGAGTTTTATCTCCAAATCTTTTGGGTCCTAATTTCTGAACCATTGTGCCGATTTTGTCCAAATTTGGTGCATACAAATTGACTTGTGAGGGTCTTTTCTGTTTATGTCAAATTTTAGTCAGGAGGGGAGTATTTTTATAAAAAACACTGTTTTTCTGACATACCTTCATATTAAATTTTTTGGAGTTCAATGAGAAGAATTGGTTATACATTGCAGGGGATATGGGGCTGTTAGGGATATCTCTCTCCCAGCTTGTCGTCTCCCCATAGAGTTTCCTGTAGCCACCCTGCTGCCCCAGGTTTACATGCGCCCGGCTGTGAAAGAGAATGTGATTCATCCATCATTCATCCATCTTCGTTCATGACTCTGTAGTCCAGTTTTGATGCTGATGTGACTATTGTTGGCACTTTCAGCTGTGCACATTGGTTAGCAATGGCCCTCTGATGTGTCTGCAGCTACATTGCCTCAAACTCTGCAAGCTCTGATACACAGTGTGTTCTGCCTACTTGCAACAAAGACTACAGAAGCTTTTCTGTGGGATTGGACTACATGGGCTAGCCTTCCTTCCTGCATGCTTCATTGAGTCATTCATTGTGTACCAATAACCCACTCACTAGTTCACAGGCCGCCCTTCTTTAGAAGAACAAATCCTTTATTTATCACATATAGCCATACAAAGCACAACATTGTGAATTTATTTCTCTGCATTTGACCCATTCCTGAGGGAGAAGTTGGCAGCCCCCTTTGAAGCCCCCTTTTTGCCACATTTGGTAGGCTAGACAAAAACATCAAGAAAGAAACCTTGTCAAAGTTGGTGGGATCCTTACATTCACTCATTAAATGCCTGAAAAGAGATTCATTGAATGAAAATTACATTACAAATTAAATGTATCATTATTAATATCATTATTATTATTGAAAAGTCAGGGATATTATGGAATCATCATAGATGCTGCCGCAGCCGCATCCGCATGAACGTGACCATCACATCCTTAGCACACTTACAATAGTCACATCATCCCAAAAAGGTGAAAATGTTATGGGATAGTCATGGCTGCCTCTGCAGATGTTTCTTACACACAAAATAACTCAGAAAATCTTTCATGGAACATTTTCTAATTTTATAGCCACATAGACCTTTGTGTGAGGACGAACTAGATGGATTTTGAGAATGTTGATTGTACTGACAGGGGCCATTGTAATGAGAAAACCAAAGTTATTCCTGTCAGTGTTTATATTGTTATGGCTGATTAGTAAATGTATGACAGCGTGAAAAAGGTTCCTTACTTAAACCGTGGTAAATATCCCTAGGGAAGGAGGTATGGAAATAAGGTTTTGAAGGACAGCCTCATATTTTGGATTTTTCCCCGGTAAGCGATGGGGTGGACCCTCCAGTGAGGCTGATCTCATTGTGTGTTTGAAAATGTGCATGTGTGCAGAAACCAGAGCTCCATCAAGGAAAATGTCTCTTAAAGAGCCATATGCTTCGATGGAGTTCAGGACATGCAGTCCGAGTGATTTATTAGCCTTCGTAACAATGCATCAGGGTGAGGGGAGAGTGATGTGACATTTCATATTTTGTCAAGAATTGTATTTTAAGTAACCGCGCTTGTCGGCATTAATTCTGCTTTATCAAAACTTTTCAAAGAAAATCTCTCTGTAGTTTTATGCGTGTTTTTATATGAACTACGTGTTTCTTATGTGTGAAGGTTTTGATTTCTCTCACCTTCCCAGGGACTAGAGATGGATGTATAATGGTAGTTCAATCTGGGGCAAAGCATCTTTTCTGTTGAGTCAAATATGTTTCAGGATGGTCCCTGACGTAAATGAACAAACTAAACTAAAAAGAAACATAAAAACAAAAACGAGGTAGAAGTTTATTGTGTATTACAAATGTAATATAATTATATGCACTATGTTGTAATAATGTCCAAACTGTGAATCACTTCTACCAAAGGCAAACAATGTTTTCAAAAAACAATTGGTCCTCAGGCAAACTCTTAAGAAGAGACTAGTTGTCAATCCAACTGTTCGATGAGAATATAAAGTTGCAAAACTGCAATATCTAGTGTCTATTTCAAACACTAGGTTCTCCAAATATTTTCGGGTCACAATTTTACAACCATTGGTCCAATATTGTCCAAATTTGGTGATATGAATCGAACCAAGGAGTTCTATCTCGTATATCATATTTTACTTTAATAGTTCAAATGGTATCGACTAAGGGGAGCTTTGCTTAATGAGAAACACTTTTTTTGGGCCATAATTTCTCATGCGTTGGTTTGATTGAGTCCAAATGTGGTGCATAAAGATTGACTTCTGTTTTCATATTTTACTCCAGTAGTTCTTACTAAACTCACTCTGTGAGATCTTTTTTTTTTACAAAAAAACATGTTATTTCAACCTGATTTCACAAATAATTTGAGGAGTTCAATCAGGCCTTGTACAACGCAGGGGATTGAGGACTTTTGGTGATATTACTTTGATGACAGTATAGGACTGGTTGAACATCGGTCTGAACTGATCTGACAAATGGGTTGGACCGGAGTCCTTCGTGAAAGACTGAGGTGAGCTCTTTAAATGTCTGGGACAGAAGAAAAAGTAACACAGCTGGGCTCTTTGCATTTTCAGAATGTAGCTGTCTGTCTGTAACCATCCAGCGAGCTGTCTGTCACTTCTACATCATCACTGACAGCCTGGGTAGGGACCAGTGCACTCACCAGACATTTTAAGATCTGGATCGGGCTTCTATTACATTCACAGCAGGAATGGTCATAGTGAGACATCACACAGCCACAGTTTATAAAACATTACTGTGGAAGGGAAGTTAATGAAAATTCACAGTTGGTGACCTGTGAATTTACAGCGATGAGGCATCAGATTACAATAAAATCTTAGTAGCTGGTCTCCTGCAAGGAAGTAAACATAAGTGGACTTCGCAAATGCGGGGGGAGTCGATTGTTTTTAATTTCATCAGCTGTTTCTAGTTAGTTTAATCTAATGCAAACATGAGAACTCTGTGATATGTTGGAAAACTCCATCTCGACTGGTCAGGGTTTCCAGATGATTTGATTAGAAGCGTGAAGCCTCTAAATGGCGTTTTAATAACACAAATTAATCTACATTTGATGGCTACATGCACATGAAGTGATGAAAAGCTAAACGCTACTGATGAGGTACATACGTTCATGTTTCTCATATATCTCTGATGTATGAGAAGAAGATTCTTTTTGGATACGATTTAATCGGTGCTCTACATTTGACCAGTACCAGCATTCAACCACTACACAAACTCAAGGGCTCGAACAGGAGAATTGGTACTTGTGGTAGGAAAAGTCAGAATGCCCTTAGAGTACCCAGAGGAAACCCAAACAAGCAAAGCAGAGCAAGCAAACTCCAAACAAATAAGATCTGTTACAAGGCAGGACCTGTGTCCTCCCAGATCATGCTAATGGTGAAAATATTCCGTTTTGTACCTGCCAATGTGTCTGAAACTGAATTTAGACTCTGTGGGAGTATAATTTCTGGCCTGACTCAAGTGAGCTTATGTTTTTTAACGCTATTCACAGCATGTTACCTGTCCAATGCCTATTTTGGCACAATGGAAGACACGCACATACTCTTTTGAAACTTTGTCTCACATTCTAAACTTGTGAGTCCTATTATAGACACACTAATAAGTGAAATTTGCGAAAGGGGATACAGAAGTGAAAACACAGAGATGATGATGGGGCCTTAAAATGAACTAAGGCTGTGATCCTGAAAGGGTAAAACATAAGTAATGGGCAAACAAGGCATGGTAGGAATAATTAAGATAATAATAATTATAATAATAATAATTAAGACCTTTTTTTCCTGTTGCATTTTTTTCTTCCCTTCTTTTAAATAAAGCTCCAAATGCTATGTGAAGAGTAAAAATTGCTCTGAAGAGATCAATGATTTAATCATATGCATCACTGTCACTCTAAGAGGGTCAGAATGTCAACCCTTGTAAAACAGCACACAATATAAATACCCCACATTCTGTTCCAATCAGGGAAGCCATAAAAATAGGTGACCGGCTTTACTCTATGAGAAAATGTATATAATACAAATATCCTGATACTGGTGCGTATGCTGATGACACAATCGTCTATGTTTCTGGAGAAATCTGTGAGCTGTTGCAGATGACCTAACAAAAAAAAAGAAGCTTTCAGCTGGCTTGCTGTCTTTTGTTGGACACTTAACAGAACTAAAGCAAAGAAAAAGTCAATTAAAGCCCTTTTATCCACTTAAAAGAGCCAACAAAGAAATTGCTTCGATGCCCGTATTTGAAATGCCTTCATTGATCAGATAACAGAGATGAAGTACTTTGGGATAATTTTAGACTCTCACTTAAGTTTTCAAATTCACACTATCAAGATCTGTAAAACAATTAAACAGAACCTGAGTTATTTTAATTTGTTGAACACAAATAGCGTGAGATTCGACTGTGCTTAAATATGGACTTCCTCCTCCACCAGTCCGTCGGGATTACAGAGCAGCAGTAGAAGTTGCTTATGCCCCTGACAGCAAGGGTATGTCCCTGGAAAGCTCCCAATCCCATGCATTGTAGAAATAAAATAAGTAAAAAGAAACAATCCCCCTAGTTAGTAACATGTGATATTTATAAGATAGTTAATTTTAAGTTGATTCATACACCCAAAATCTGGACTGAATCAGACCAATGGTTCGTTATAAATTTTGGTAAAATGCTCCTTCTAGTGAGTAAAATGTAAATTGTTAGAATAACTTGTATGTTTATATATTCTTCAGCACTAAATTTGGATTAAGCGAACCAACGGTGGATAAATTATGGCCTGAAAATTCTTGTTGATTAAGCCCCCTCCCTAGGATTGGCTATAAAACAATCAACCTTTCCCAAAATCAAACCAGTTCTTCCTCCCACTAAGGTCTATGTGTTTATACAATTGGAAAATGATCCATGAAACAGTTATTGAGTTATGACGTCAACATGGAAGACCTGCAGCGGCGGCAGCCATGATTCGATAATATCCCTGACTTTTCGGGGATATAAAAAACTAAAGATAAGAGTTTTAGTTCTAGCTTCATCAAAAGTCCCAATAAGTGAAATGTTCTCACTGCTCATTTCAGTAAAGGATCTGTACTAGATTCTTTTCATCCTCTAAAGGAATGATTGAGAAGGTTATTCTCTATCTGTGACTGTTCTTTCGGGCTTTGGCACAGCAGAGGTATTTGGTATGAGGACTGCGTTTTTGTCCTTGGCTGCACTTTTCAGACTGAGTCACAGCGACCAGTGCTTCTGTAACTAACACTGGCTATCTGTTTCCAGTATCTCTGCTACCAGCCGCCTAATCCCCTCCTCCCCCCCTCCTCATCCCCTCTCTTGGCCCCAGGTCCTGTTTGGCCCGCCACATCCCCAGAGATGTAATTTTCATTATTTACACTCAGGCCCCAGAGCAGGGCATGACCTACCTCGTCTGGTCTCTGTCTCCCTGCTTTTGTGACACACACATTTGAGCCTGAAGTCAAATATACATGAACACATGCATGTTTGACAGCCGCGCAGATTAAACTATAGATTTGACCGAGGATGTTGTATAAAAGGACATTCAGCCGTGAGATAAATATTTTTATGTTCTATTTGAAAGTATAAACACAACTTTGATCTTTCTCAGTTTTCTAAGTGCAACAAGGAGTGAGGCAACGACCGACAGTCGAGATATAACTATAATTGTGAAAATGTGAAAACAGTCTTATTATAGTAATTATGGTCTAAATCTCAGCGAAGGGTTGCAGTTATGTGGTTATGTGAATGACATCAGAGGCCATTTGGCGTTAACCCCACTCCTAAACCTTTACAAACCAGATAAAATAATGTGTAAGAGCCCGTCCACTTTAGCATGCTGTACCTCAAAGCATGTAGGGTTAGGCCTAGGATCAAGAATCAGAGCAGGCGGGGGCAGTTATCGGTTCAATTGGGATGATCGCTGCTGCACACATGAGGTCATACTTTGATTTTCCAAAACAAAAGTTTTTAAAAATGGGGTGACAGTGCTTGAGCCACAGGACGAAAACACCGCAGCGCTGGAGGCACGCCCACTCTATGAGAGTCACACGGGCATATAAATATATCTACATATAAATCTGGTCCAGGTACGACAGCAGCAGCAATATCAATATCCAAACACCACAAATATCCAGAACCAATACGCGGCGTGATAGAAACTGGACTGGAGCGACAGAGAAGGGTGTAGACATTTTAATAATTTAGATGAAGAATCTGAAATATTACAATCGGATCGGTTTTACTTTCTTTTTTTTATCTTTTGTTTTGCCCTTTTTCACTTCTGCTGCCTTTCTCCTCTCTTTTTTTTTATTGATGTGGACAAAAGGCCGTTACGTAACAGAAGAATGTATCATCACAACTCATGCTGCACTTCAATTTAACATTCATGTTACGAATATTCTATTTTAACATTCTCCGTCTTGAATTTTTTTCTCTATCTAAGACCATGGTGATCTGATAAATGGTCTGATCGGTAACCGTGACTTCTACAATCCGTTACCGGTGGAGCGCCGAGGCGGTCCGTCATGTTAGATTTGGCTGTGGCGCTCTTATCTGACTCGAACCGTTGTTGAATTGAATCCGTGTCTTTCTCTGCTGTTGTTCTCTCCGCAGCAGCTGACTTTGAATTATCTGTTAATCCAACACCACATACATCAACACAAGATTTTATTCGGAAGACGGATAAGTTGAGGGTGTATTGAATCTTCATGCCACATACTTTCTCTCATATATTTGGCAGAATCTCGCTCTGTCCAAAGGGAAGCTTTAATAATGGCGGTAAAGCGAAGAACAGTTAATCTACTTCATCACATGAATGACTCAGTGTTTCGCACTGCTGGCTCCTGGTTGGTGTAGATTTCAGTCCAGAGACATTCATGCCAAACGGTTTTGAAGCGCATGTAGAGAGTGAGCATCTGCGTCCATGAAACACCCTGGGAGATGTGCCAGTCCCGCCACAGTCTGTTTTTATCTCGCCACTTCCTCCAATAAAGGACTGATGGCTCAAAAATCATTAGTGAGATCATCTGTCTGTGAAGTCCAAAGACGAGTGCAATATTTTCTTGAGAAATGATTGGTCGCATTAAACACAACAGCCGCTTCAACGTGCGGCAGGAAATCCATTTTGTGGCATTCACTTCATCTTAAATTCAACATACATAAAATCCACATGACAAAAGCAGATGAGTTATCTGTGTTTGTGGCAAAGTTTTGGGATGTTGGAAGCCGGAGGGAGGCTTATGATTTTGCCTCTCTCTGATTGATCCCTTTAATTTGATAGCTGACACAGTCAGAATCGAGCCGCTGATAGAGAAACTGGTCAGATTTCTTGGAAACGAGTCTTGACTCTTTTTTTCCCCATACAAATTCAGATTTTCACATTTTAACTCATTCATCTAATATTATCCTTTTTAATGTATTTTCTTTGCAAGGAGAAAATGGTGCCATTGTTGGCAAGTCTTAATTATTGTGTTTATAGTTTTTAGACCAGTATGTCTCATTATTTTCCCATTGAGTCGGCGATGTGATGAAATTATCGCCACACCCACATCCTTCGTACCAATGAAACAAATAAAAAATTATTTCATGGATCATTTTAAGATTTTATGCCCACAAAGACCTTAGTGAAAGGAAGCACTGGATTGATTTTGGGAAAGGTTACTTTTATATTTTTGTCATAGTGGGGAGCTTTATCTCCAAACATTCGGACCATAGTTTCTGAACAGTTGGTCGGCTTTAGTCCAAATTTGAAGCATGTGAATCAACTCGAAGAGCTATATCTCGTCGAGTGCCTCATATTTCACTCTAATACTTGATATTTTAGCCTTTTCTTTATTCTTTTTCTTCACAAAAAACCCTTTTCGGACATAACTTCCTAATGGTTGGTCCTATTAAGTCCAAATTTGGTTAAAATGATCGACTTGAGGAGGAAGATCTAACGTGTTTATGAAATGATGAAACAGAAAAATACTGGTTTTCCGCCATAACTTCACATTTAATGAAAGGAGGTCAATCAGGGGGATTGCTTGTACAATACAGGGGATTAGGGGGCTTTTTGGGGGGATGTATCATGGCTATCTGGGACGAAAGAGTAGGCCTGGTTGCAATTTACTGGAGTAATATTCCTTTTTTTGTTTTCAAATGTGACGATTTCATCGTTACTTCATTATTCCATCTAAACTGCCACTTTCATGACTGAAGGAAAAAACTCAGTTTTGCAACTCCATTGCATTACCTGCCGCCCGATCAGCTGTCAGAAACCACGTCTACTTATAACACTATTCCGCTTTGTGTTGGAGCTGTCTGCCTACAATACTTCAACGAAAACGTCAAAAATCCAGATAAGATGTTAGTATCACAGTTTCTGAAATTTAAATTTAAAATATTTCCGTATGCAAAATCAAAGAGGGGATACTTCAAAACCATATTAATAAACAAGAATAGTGATGTGCGTGTGAACACAGTCATTGTTTCTTTGTAGACGCCCTAGCAGCACAGAGATGGATGATCTTAACTGTTGATCTAAAAATAGCTCTTTTCCCTCTCATGTCTCCGGTAGTTCTGCTGCTGTTCTCATCATCTTCCTCTATTTGCAGCCATGGTGGATCATAACTGTCTTTGCACACGTCTCTCTACAAGATGTCCGTCATTTACTTGCTAGTAACCAATCTATTGCAGTATTTATTGTGTTTTAAATTTACATTTTCTCAGTTGAAGCTACAGTAAGCCCTCCTGGACTGATAGTCTGACTTCCTTGGAGAGTTAGGGCTATACTCAAAGTGTGAGTTCAGACTAAAGCCGCATTTCCCAAAAAAAGGATCCAATTTTAACACCATTTTTACTTAATGGTATGAAATTACTGCATTCTGATGATGATGTTGGGAAATGAAATCGAGTCTAGTAGGTATAAAAACAAAAGTCAGTTTCACACACAGAGGGAATGTTTTGCAGTTAACTTGAATTCTAAACAATCTGAGGCTCTAATTTTCATAAACCGGTCAACGAAGGCACCCACACAATATTGTCAACAACTATTCCGTTTAATTACAGCAGAAACAACTTTATCAGTGAAAATTGAAATTGCATCGGCTTGATAAGAACACAAAATACAAAACAATTTCGAGTAGCGATAATGGAAGCACAAATTCAAAACTTACGATTACTTACATAGGCTTGTGTATTATTCTTTCTTGTCCTGGACCTAAAGTAAAAATCATTATTTATATCCCCAGAAAGTTATTTGTTATATGTTTACATAAACACAGAGTCGTCCTCTGCGTCCGCCACATCAGAAGAAAAAAATTACAGCTTGAAGGCTTGGGTAGTAACGGAAAACATAGAACTGTCTTAATGTGACTGTATTCTGTGTGTAAAGTTTATTTACACACATTACTACACACATGATTATCGGCAGGATTATATGTTTTAAACTAGGCGTATGCTGTCGTCCCCAACAGCAAGGATGTATTCCCCCAATTCCCAATCCCCCTGAGTGGTGAACTCCTCAAATGAAATGTGAAGTTATTTTTCGTTAGAAACAAAAGATCCTTCTAGTGAGTAAAATACGAGCTACCAGAATAAAATATGATGAATACAGGATAGGTTTCCTCAAATCAATGCTTTTGTGTAAAAAGCGCTCCCCCTAGTTACTAAATTACAAGATAGAGCCTCATCCCCAACAGTTCTCTGACCCGGAGCCACATCAGCCATGTTTCGAGTTATCGTGTCTCAGTCGCTGCAATAGAATAGAGTAACAATGCCCAAAAACAAAAATCACACACTCTCTTCCAAACACTTAAATGTTTGCAAATTAACGAATTAGGCATGAATGATTCTAGAGCCACAGGTACAGAAGGTAAAAGTTCCTACCTTTGGGGCTGCAGTTGCTCAGTTGGTAGGACCGTCATCGACTTATCTGAAGTTCTGCAACTGTGTTAGCATGTAGCAGTATATGTTAGCAAGTAGGGTGGTCAACTTTCTGCTTTTCATTGCAATCAAATTGTACATTTAATTCATACCTGCATTATGAGATGGTGAACTAATATGAATAATGGATTTACACCCAACTATTTGAGGGCCTTCACAGACAATGCGGAAAAAAAGAATAGCATTTAAATACATTTCAGCTGTGATTCATCCGGGAAGGCACGTCTGTGGGCATGCAGCGAGCCTCACAAGGTTAGTGTGTTGATTTCCTTTGTGCACTCACGCTCCCTCCTTCTCTCCTCCTTTGTCTCCAGGTGCAGCAGGATGCAGAGCGCCCTGCCTGTCTGTGGAGTGCAGCCTCTTCTGGCCCTCCTCCTGCTTCAAACTGCGGGCAGTGGTGAGTCCTGATTACGTCTACAGTTTTATACCGTACTGAACTACAGATAATAATGTGTCACAATCAAAATTGTTATACATTTTCTGATACACACACGCACATATATATATATATATATATCAGAAAATGTGCAATATTATTCACAGTTATCATTATTACAAATAAAACTGAAGTCAGTTTTTAACTTCGACATCATAAATCCGATAGGATGCTGGTGCAGCCCTCCTCCTGTTGATTTCCCCGGGTGAAAATATCATATATAAGTCGCCTCTTTGAGTTTGGATCCACCCCCCTGCCAAGTACCAACCTCCCTGTGCAGGAAGTGATAAACGATGTCTCTGGTGCAATTAAAGCTGGATAAATGTATCTGCCTAAAAAACCTGGTTGTAGAGGGTAAGGGTGGGGGGACTTGGGGTGGGGGTGGGGGGCTGCAGGGGTACTACTTTATAATCAAGCATGAACTTCCAATAAAAGATTAGCAGAGACTCCAGGAAGCGAGTGAAACTCTCTTCCAAGAATAATTCAAAAGGGGACAAAAAATGTTATTTTATTTATTCATTCAGATATGTGGAACCAACCCTCTTCAGTCTATTCCATCCATCTGTAGTATCTTCTAATGCTCATATTTCTTACATCATCACAAAATAATCAATAGTAGATAGTCCAGTATTGTATTTAAGTCGTCTTAATACATATACACAAACTTTTATACCAAAAACAGACGGGATGGTTGGATTACATGCTTGACTGTTAGTACACTTTTGAGCTACTTGTACTTTTTACTGGACCACATGTGAGAGATAATTTGTGTGAGTATTTCATACAGTTGGTGAATTTCTAGAGAAGACCCACCCACGTTTCAGGAGTAAGGTTCTATCGCTGCATCCTGTTGGTGGAGTTTGACGCTTAAATTGTTAAATACTGCGTTAAGCTGGAAAACATTGGATTTTCAGATTTATAAGTCATACCCTCAAGCGTAAACATAGAGACACACATCTCCAAATCAAGTGAAGAAACAAGGGGGAGAAGAGGTGAGCTGCTGCCCAAGAGGCCGAACCAAATAGCCTAGAGGAGGAGATGTTCTGGCCTTTGTTGGAGTTGAAAAAGAAGAACATCCAACAGGCTGTAATGGTGAAAATAGCAGAGCAGTGGTGTAATGGACTGTAGTCATCCTCCTCGCCGCTACAAACATGTCAGCCGTTCATCTGTAGTCATCCTCCTCGCCGCTACAAACATGTCAGCCGTTCATCTGTAGTCATCCTCCTCGCCGCTACAAACATGTCAGCCAGTCATCAATTGCAAAAAATGTAATAATGATAATAATAATATGTGAAATATGGTGTTACTGATTCTTTTGCTCAATAATTGCATGGATGACTGAGCAGAAATAAAGAGATCCAGAGAGCAGCTGCGTGGTCACCTGGACCCGGCCCGTTCATGCGATAGACTTTAAGTCATGGATACCAGGAGAGTGGAATAACGTGTATCAGAAATCCTCCTGCATCATTTGAGGTTCAAGTGTCGGAGCAGTTTGGTTCCCCTGTGAATGATACAGTTGATACGGTATGTTGGCATCGACGACAAACGCAACACACTGAGTATGCTCACACTTTTGGCGTCAACACCTTCTCAGCCCTTTGCAGGTGGATCAGAGCGAACTTACGCAGTTAGCACATTTGCTGCAGCAGACATGAGGCCATACTCAACTGCGGAAAAAAAGTTGTTTTCATCTGGCAGCATCTGCAAACGTTCCTCACTTCATGTGTTGAATACGATCAGCAAGTTGTAAATGGGAGGCAAAGTTGAGTTCCTCTCCGTTCTTTTTGCTTATCGGAAAAATAGCCCAAGATTTGGCGAGTCTCTACGGTCCTCAAGAAGACGTTTTCTCGCACCAAGCACGATGTGAATAAAGATGAGCCTTTCACTAAGTCAAGATTTTTATGTTGACATTAATCAACACAGTTAGGTAAAACCAGCAAGAGACTGTACGTTTCTGCTGCACCGATTAGTCAGCAGGATGCTGACCTGTCAGTTGAATCAATGTCTGCCTGCCCTGTGAGTAACAATCATGTTTAATTGTTACTCTTTATTAACCATGAGCCGATAATGTTTCCGTTTCCTAATGCAGTAATGCTCTAAGGCTACATTAACATTTTATTACAAGTTATCTAAGTCTTTTTATATAATTTGGATTCAATGAATACAGCAAATAATTTCATTAGCGGCGTCCCACCTTCTTGTTTTTAGACTTTTCCTCTCAAAACTTCTCAGATTGTTTGATTTCAGTAACAGCTAGAAGGGCCAGAAGGTTGGAATTAGGCTTTATTAGGCCTGAGCGTGAGTTTGGGAACCCACCCTGATTTTTTTCTGTTAAGCTGATAATATTCATGTATTTAACTTAAGAACGATTCTAAATGCGGATTGTTATTTTCACCGTTTTGTGCTGGAACTCATGTCAGTGTAGGATCCTGTAACTTCTTCTACCTCTGAAAATCCACCCATGACTGCCTCTGGTTTGTGCTGTAAAACTCTGGATGACGCTAGAAAGCCAAACCTTTGAAGGTAAATGAGTATTTAGCAGCGTTCTGTGGTGCCGTGACCGTAAGCCTGGTACATCTTCTCAATTAGTCTTTATTTTAAGTTCACTCATTCCTTTGCGATTTCTCTCAGTGTCAGAGTTCAGATCATGAATGCTTCACAGAACTTCACAGCTCGGCGCGGCAACTCCCCTCGTTTATTTGGCTCGTAATTACCGCGGCGGCGCGTTAAAGAGGAGTCGGAAATTGAGACGTAAAGAAGAAAAACATTCAGCTCTCCAAATCCTGCATTCTTACTCCCGTAACCCAGTTTGGAAGAGACAAAAACAATTTGAATGATGTGTTAACTCTCCAAGATATTTCTAGTGAGTAAATATTTACACAGCTCATTAAAATTTGCTTTGATTCGTCTGAAAAGCTGGAATTTAGGATCTTAATCCTCTCATTATGTGTCAGCAACTTACTCCAAACTCTGGAGGGAGACTTGTCTTTTTGCATTTGTTTGCACGTCAGTTTTGTTGACTTCTTCGAGCCCACATGTTTGCTGAGAGGGGGATTGGAAAGTATGTAACAGGGTTCACGAACACGGTGTTGGAGGCTTCAATGTGATGCAGCGACTTCATTTGTCTGTAAAACTGCTGCCGTCCCTCATCAGCCACTGTCTGTCGTTCCGTGTCGCTGATCTCTGCTAGTGAGGGTATCCAGAATCAACATTTACCTCACCAAGTCCTTGTTTACCCTCTTCACGCTCTCCGTGTTCCTCCCCTGCTGCATATCTGCCTGTGCTCAGGACAGACTGCACGCCCCCTCAGTGCTCTCTGTGGCCTTCCCAATCTACCTGTTCCTTCCCGCATTCCATTGTTCCTGCCTTCTGTGGAGGTGATTAAAAAAAAAAGGTCACTATACCTGGCAGCTGGGCGTTTTTGAGACCCAGAGCTCAGACTTGCAGGCAGAGGGAAGAAGACAATGGATCCAACTCCTGTGTCTTTGTGTTAATGCAAATGTGTGGAAATCCTCAGGTTACACCTGCCAGGTAGTTCTTGCAGCCAACTCACCAAACCGTAGCCCACCCACAAACACACACACACACAGGAATGCAAAGAAAGCATCTCGGAAGATTGTAAAAACACACACCCGTCCTTTCAGAGCAAATACAGAGCCCCGGTTTCTAGAGGAGTTAAAGTTCTGAGGGCATCTTCTGTTCTCTTCTTCCTCTCTCTCTCTTCATTCCTGCACCTTGTGTGTTTTCTCCTCAATTGAGTGACTCTGGAAATAGTAAGCGGGAGGCAGAGGACTACAGGGAGGGCTGGCACAGAACCTGTGACACTTTGCCTGACAGCCCGGAGATGGGAAAGAGCACGGGATGTGAGGGAGGGGGGGAGATTAGGGACAAGCTTTTTACACGTGTGTGTTGATGATAGCGAGAGCGCGACTGCTGCTCGATGTGAAACACCACTCCTGTGCAACTGTGTATGTTGCTGAATTTCAAAATGTTGGCTGAACGCCACATGAGTTCTACCATTATGCGTCTGAAGATACCAGAATGAGTTACTGCTGCAGCCTGTGAGGGGGGAGGGGGGGTTGGTTGGTTTGTGTCATCAATGACATGGGCTTGTGGGAATTGAAATGTTTAATTTGCGTAACCAAAAGAGGATGAGGAAAGAAAAAGTATACCGACTGATGATTTGTGTAAGAGGACCGGAAGAATCAAGAAACTGGGAAAATGCATAATAGATGAATGACCGGTTCCGTTTAGCCTCTTACTACAGTCACCTATTAACTTATAGTCAATAATAATGTGTGCTCTTAAACTAGGCCTAGGCTGTCGTCCCTGAAAGCAAGGGTATATCCCCAACAAGCCCCCAACCCTCCAGCGTTGTACAAGCAATCTTAATCGAACTTAAGTTATATCCGAAAAATTGTGTTTTTCATGAAAAACAAAAGTGAACCATTGGAGTAAAATATAATATATGGAAGACATTTGTCCTGGAGTTGATTCTTATGCACCAAATTTGTAAAATAAGCTCCCCCTACTGAGTAAAATATGATAATTACAAGCCATATCTCCTCCAGTTGATTCATATGCATGTAATTTGGACTAAATAGGACCAACGGTTGAGAAATTGTGGCCCGAGAGGTACGACCCTTCCCATAAATCAATCCAGCTCTTCCTCACGATAAGGTCTATGTGTGTAGTAAAAGTAAAAATCATCCATGAAATAATTTTCGACGTATTGTGTTGATACTAAGAACATGCAGCAGCTGATGATGAGTCCATAGTATCCCTTACTTTGGGGGGGGGGCTTATAATAATATTGAGATTCTTTTATTAGGTTTTAAGAACAAAAACATTCTCTTGCACTAATTCTTAGCCCATAAGCATTTCAGCGCGACAGCTTATGATTTTAAACAGCGGTGCAACACAGTTTGAGTTTGAGGCCTCGGCTACGTCCTCATCGCTCCCTGCAGATGTGTTTAGGTGGAGATCTGAGCCTACAGGGTGGAGGCTGGTGTGCTAACAGGGCTGAGATTGTGCAAAAAGCAGCTGAGGCACTGACAGGTAGAGGAAGACATGTGACATTGTCGTACTTTAAATAGACCTCCAGATCGGGAGGTTGTGTGTTGTGATGAAGAATGAGGGGAACGGGGCACGTCAGGTGATTCTGTGTGTGTTTACAGCAGCGCAGCTCCACTTGTCTGCCTGAACTCGCTCCCAGGCTTCTCTCCACAACCCCGACTGACTCCACATCCACAGCCCTGCAAAATGTTACTTTCTTTCTCGTAACGTACGGGATTTTACGGATACGCACTAGACTTAAATTAGGACTGTATTTTGATATTCCTCCAAAAATTTGGGGGTATTATGGAATCACGCATCCAGCGCTGATTGGCTATGTTAACCAGAAACTCAAAAACTATTCTATGCAACGTTTTCAATTTTACACCCCCATACACAGAATTGCGAGGATGAACTGGATCGATTTTGGGAAAGGTAGTAAGGTAGTAATGGGAATTTATCTCCAACACTATTCAGGTCATAATTTCTAAACCATTTGTTCGATTTAGTACAATGTAAATGTACTAAAATGTAGTAAATGCGGTGCATAGGAATAAAGTAGATCTGGCTATAAAAAATCAATCACATTTTACTCTAATTGTTCATAATCTACTCACTAGGGGGAGTCGTTTTGACTATAAACAATGTTTTTCAGACATAACTTAACAACTGTGAGGAGTTCAGTCAGGCGGACTGTTTGTGCAATGCAGGGGATAGGAGGCTTTTTGGGGACAAGCCAGTGAAGCACTCGGAGAGCGCAAACATCCACAAAGGCACAACAGTAGCCAATTTATTCGTTGTTGTCATTAGGAAAATTTCTTGCTGAATGTGCATTAATTTATCTCAATCAAACAGATCTCACTGTCTCTCAGATACTCTGGCACCGATTGTCTGTCCTCATCTCTGGAACCTTCCTTCTGCGGTTCTGCTCAGAGCCCCTGTTCCATCCCCCATTATTAATTTGCTCTTATAATGAAAAATAAGGAAGCTATAATAATCCCATTTAAACTTTTTGCACAGAGGATGGCTCAACTTTTTAAATTCATCTATCGACACCAAACCAAAACTCAGTTTCCAGACGACACTTTCGGCACAAGATGGCGACCACGCTACAACCAGCTTTATATAATTTTATCTCAGATGTTGCGACACATGACATATGATGTGTTTTGGAGTATGTTTAAGTAGTCTGGGTAAAACTCCATGCAAAAACCGACATCACACCATGAGGTAATGACGTAACGTTACCTCTAAGAAGTGCCAAAACCTACCTCCGGGTACATTTTGTGGATATCCATCCATTAGTTTATTTTTGTAATGTTTTGTAACAAACAAACAAACAAACAAGCACCTGGAGGTAAAAACATCACCTCCTTGGATGAGGTAAAAATAGAGAGATGAATGGAGGAGCAGACGGCAGCAAGGCAGCAGGTTAGAGGGGTTTTCATGAAAGAGAATCTCAGGCGAGAGAGAATGGTGTCAGCTTGGTGGCAAACTGTATTTGAGAATGTGTGTGGTTCCTGTCGGGGGGGGGAGAGGCAGCTTCACTTCACCGAAACACAGATTTGTGATCAAACACAGTCGGAAATGGTGGGTGAAGAAACTACTCCCCCTCATTCAAATTATATTATACAGTATAGCATCAGATCTGTTCTTTGCAGAGAGAACAAAGCATGTATGTATGTATGCGTTCCTGCCTGCCCTGATCACAAACTCTTTCACCCCTTTTCTCCATTTGTGGTTCCTGTGTTGCCATGGTTATCCTTCTCAGGCTGGATCCGGCCGGTGTCTGTCTCCTTTGGAATGATAACATGTCCGTGTTTAAAAGCAGCCAGCCATTCTTTCATGTTCTTTTCCACACGGCCCTCCTTTCTCACTTTCCTCTGTTTGTATCTGCGTGTCATCCAGGGAATTGTTTAAGGAGTGTTTTTTCTCCTCATCCTGCAAGGATGAGGAGAAAAGCGAGAAGTTTTGTCGGACCAGCTGCCGGAATGAAAACAAACCGGCTCTTGGTGCCACCGTCCTTGTTCTTTATTTAAATGTTTTATTCATATCAGAAGATAAAATACATTCAACTTATGCTTACTCGCAGCTTACTTTCGCTCTCCTCGTTTGTGTTAGCTCCATTTTACCTAGTGTTTATAATATTTCTACAACAAATGTATTTCTTCATCGTTTTGTACCGTTTCTTTCAAATGATAATATAATACCACCTTACCTGTACAACATTCTTAACATTATACAGACTTACACTAAAAAGCATCTAAAGACTTTTTGTTTTTGTGCTCTAATGATTTCACCAAAACATACAGATGTATTTAAGTTCTTAAATGCCCCTTCTTAGACACAATTTAAACTATTGTTTTCCATAAAATAACACTTTAATACTATATATTTCACAGCTCTATCTACAAACTCAGCTTTGCATTGAAAATCATTTGTCAGTCTGATACTTATGATCTATTTTACCGATTAAATAGCTGGCAGTATAATGCATTAGTTATTACATAGTAACTACCACCAGATCACCAAAATGCACTTATGTGTTTAACGCATCAATAATAATGACCAAAACCTTTAACCTATCACTCTGAAGGTAATTCTGAAGAATAAGTAATGGAAATAATAATAATCAATAATAGTTACAATAATAAATCCATAAAAATAATAATAGTTATTACATATTAACCACCACCAGATCACCAAAACGCCTCTCATGTATCCAAGCATCAATTATCACGATCCAAACCTGGAATCCATCTTTCTGAAGGTGAGGTACTTTTACCACTGACTCTTTAACTGTATTTTAGTTCTCTAGCAGAATATCCGTGTGCTATCATTTATCACCATCAGTGAGTTAAAAGCGGAGAACGTCTTCTATCACAGCTGGATGGGACTTTATGTCAGTTGAACGTTGTAGTGAAAACTGAGGCAGTAAGGGTCTTTACTTTTTGCATATTTATTTATGCAATTCTTGGAGCTCTGTTGCACAATGGAATGTGGTTTTTAGAACTGATGAATGCATAGAATTTATTGTATATATATCTATTTAAATATATACATATAAATCCAGGAAATAACTCTGTGCATCATTAAATTTGCTCCTGGGAGAATGTAAACGGCAGCAGTGTGATTGTAAATATATATGATCTTCACATTAAAGGGAGTTCACCTCCTTCTTTCCTGCTGTCCGCTGGCTAGCAACTCCTTTCCACCTGTCAGGAGGAACCGCTTCATCCAGGATGTTTTTTTAATCATATCCCTGAAAGGTTGTGGATATTATGGAATCTTTGTCGCCGCATCCACTACAACTCCTTTGTTTTAATGAGATATCTCCGAAACCATGTCAGGGATCACTTTCACATTTTATACCCACATCAACCTTAGCGGGAGGAAGAACTGGATTGATTTTCGGCCCATCATTTCTCAATAATTGGTCCAATTTATTCCAAATTTGAATGTGAATCGACTTGAGAAGATCTATCCTGTAAATATTGTGTTTAACTCTAAAAGTTCCTATTTTAGTCTTTGGGTGGAACTTTTATTTTCCCTAAAAAATAAATTTGGTGGTGGATACCCATTTTTTTACTCACATAGTTCGTATTTTATTCACTTCGGGGAACTTTTTTAAAACAAATTGGGGCACACTTTTAATTTGAAGAGGTCAATCAGTCGTATGGCTATGGCTTGTTTTGGGGATATACCCTTTCTTATGGGGATGACATCATAGGCCTAGTTGAGACCGGTCTCTATAAAGGTGTGGACATTATCTCTGATTTTCCCATTTCATTTTCCTATGACTGGACATGCGCCTGCCTCATCCAATGTGGGCTGGCATGGCTCCCATCCTGGATCTGTTTCCTCTCCTGTATCTGGTGGGCTGGTGTGGTTGAACAGCTATGAAAGGACCATTGGCCGAGATCACCTGTTCTTTATGTTAACCTCCTTCTCTTGTTACAATGAGTATATATTTCTCTCACAGCTCCTATCTGGCTGTGTAATAAAGCCACTATAAATAACACATAAAACAAAATGTTCCAAACCGAAGAGCTACTGGCCATTCTACCATGTTGCCATGGCACCAATGTGAATGTTTGGTCCAAGCCTGCTGGAGTCCAGTTGCTTGCGTTGCCAGCTGTCATTTCTTAACACGGTCATCAACCAATAGCAGCAAGCCTCTATCAGACAGCTCATCTCCCATGATTTATGATCCACACATACTTCTGGCACACACACGACGGCATTAACGGCCGGCGTGGAAGGGGTGGAGTGGCCACTAAAGGAGGAGATTAACTCCGTCAATCCCTGCAGCTCTGGACTGGCATGTGAGAAAATGAAAGAGAAAAAGAGAATTACAGAAAGAGAGAGTGAGGGAGCGATAGTATAAATCTGGGAGACAGGAGAGCAAGAGAGGTTAGTGAACATACATGTGGCAAAACGTGGGTTTCTCAACCTCGACCTTCAGTGCTATACTCCTGTGGATCCTTTTCCTGTTAGTAAACAGAAATGAGGTATTTTGTGTATGTTGTCTAACGGGTGGTAGAAAGTGATAGTTTGCACGGCAACATCAGGAACAAAAAATAAAAACTGCAATATGGATCAGCCGAACGCATCCACAGACTATTTCAAGTGATTTCCAGCAGGAGACATGTTGTCTTAGACTAATAAGCTAACCTTTAACTCTCCTATTTATCCAATAAGTTTTAATATGTTGAAATTGGGCGTTCAGCAGGTGCAGAGGATAGAATGAAGTGCGTTCCTTAAGCGTTATACTGACCAGGGTCTACCTACTGGCCGATTACAAGCAAGTTAGGGTCGCCCTTCTTGACCCAACTAATTAAATCAAAATGTGATTGGTTATTCACCTGTCACTTTTTAAAGAGACACAGAAACCACAGGCCTTCTCTTCCTGAAGCTGAGATCCGATCTAAACAGTTAGCCACATCTTACCTTTTCTCTGCCTAGCAACAACAATCCCAAAAAATCTGATTGGATCCGATTTCAGGAAGAGGTCAATAAAAGATTGCCTGCTAACATTTAAGTTCCACTGATCACCTTCCCGGATTTCAGCTTCAGGATTCCCTCTCCTTTTTATCACCCAGCTGCAGCCAGGTAGGTAAGTCTTGTTTAGAAGAGGGAGACAGAGAGCAATGTGAAATACAGATGGATATCCAAACAAAAGACAATCTCTTGGGGATTAAGCTTGTGATAACATTTCCATCTAAATGCAGTTTGATATAACAATGGTTTTGGTTACCCTCGCTGGTTCACATTCATTACGACGGAGGGGAAGATATGTGTTTTTTTTAAATTATTTTCACCTGTTCCCCTCAACCATGTAACTCCCCTGCTTCAAAAGAACACCCGCAACTGATTCCATTCAATTTAGTTGAGCAAATGACATCACCAGCCAGCAAAGAAAGATAAATATTTGTGAAAATGTACAAAGAGAGGGGATTTGATCAGGCTCAAGTTGTGGCATTGCCTTGTCACTGGCATCATAAGTAGCATGATGTTACTCAAATGGAGCTCATCCAGGTGGAACCTGGCAGGAAACTGGCGAGCAGAACAATCATTATTGATGCCTGCTAGGTAAAGACTACATTTGCGTCAGAGTGGAGTAAACAAAGATAAGTGGCGCGTCCTCATGGGGGATAAAGCAAAGAGAGTGACAGAAGGGAGTGGAACTCCCGTAAAGACGCCTTCTTTAAGAGTGTGTGTAGATCAGGCTTAACACACCTCCAGCTGAATCACAAGAGGCTTCTTTATCCATCAGATCTTCTTCACTCTTTTTCCATATCACATCACTCCAATTTCGCCGTGACACATGCCTCCAGCTTTTCCCACTTCCAATCTTTGTGCGTGTTATTTCCCCTCGCTCGCCTCCGTACACCGCACACATTCTTATCTCAATTGCAATCAATTTTTCCGTGGTGCCTGTTTTTCCTCTGTCAGTCGGACAGAAAAAGTTCATTGCTGCTGGTATCAAGTATAACAAACACAGAAATTAATCAATTTCTCTTCGCAACATCTACCACCTCAAAGCACATTTCTACATTTTTCTTTGGGGTCTGCACTGTGCTACTCAACAATTTTTTTTTGTTTTTGAGACCCATTGCTATTGGAGCCAAGAACTTGCAAAAAGAAAATTACATCTACTCTGACAGCAGCAAGTCAAAGCATAACATCAAAACAAAAAAGATTTCAAAGTAATAGCTTGTTACCAAGAGTTGGAAAAAAAAGGTTAATACTACTTGCATGTTTCTAAGATACAATTCTTCTTTCTTGTGTGCGTAGCTTCATTGTTAACTGAGTCATGTGGCTGTGGAACTGTAGAACTGTAAGCTGAATTAAAGAGATTGTTATTAGCTCATTATATACTGGCAAGAATATAAATACCAATATTATATTCCATTTATTCAAAAAGACTCCCCTAGATTTTATACACAGTTTTTGTTGTTTAACAGGATATATATATATATTTATGGTCTGGTAAAAAGCTTTGTCACTCGATGTGAATCTTAAGATCAACAAACCCACAAGCCTGTAGTGGATTACAGTGGTTCTAATAATGATATTTTCTGAAAAAGATGTATTCTAATTAACCAGTTCTTAAATGTGGACTTGGGTGTTTTAACTAGGCCTCCGCTGTCATCCCCAACAGCAAGGGTATAGCACCGAAAAAACCCCAATCCCTTGCGTTGTGCAGAGAGTCCTCCTGATTGAACTCTTCAGATTAAATGGAAAGTCATGTCCTAGGCACCAAATTCGGGCTAGATTAGGAATTTATCACCGATTTTGTATAAAACTGCTCCCCCTTGTGAGTAAAATTTTAACCATTAGAGAAAAATTTGATATACAAGATAGGTCTTCTCATGTCCATTCAATGCACAAAATTTGGACTGCAAAAATTTTGACTGTGCCTCCAGTGGTCGCCGGTTAGCAGGTATGAAGCTCGTAATCCGCGGGTCATCATCAGCATAGTCATTGTTGCCCCCTAACCAACATTGCTTTTCTTGTGTATTTCCATTGTTGTCTCTTGTATCCTGTTTCCTCTCAGCCTTTGAATGCCTCGCGCGTGATGTTTCACAGGTTGCCACCGAGCTGCTCTCGAAACAAAGAGAGCATTTAATCCTGTTTGATGCTCGCATGCTGAATAACATAGAGCAGTTGATGAGGGAGTCAGAGCAGCAGCTCAAGTCTAAGGCGACGTCCCTGTAGAAGCAGAGGAGTGGATGTGTAAGTGTGTTTGTGCTCTATGTCCGCATGGAGAGGGAAAATAAGGTGGGAGTGTTGATGTTAAGCTATCAGCAAGGAAACATTCGGCCTCTTAGCTTTAACAGCTGCAACAGCATCAATGTCCGCAGGAATGAGCAATGACAGCTATTCATGGCTCGGCTATTTGTGTGTGCTACGAGGTACATTAGGCATCCAGCACGGAATGAAAAATCATCCCCTCACAGATTTGTCCGCGTGTAGATGTGGCTATATGGGTGAGGGCTTAGCAAACTACAAAAGGCACTCAGAGAGCACAAACCTTCACAAACGCAAAACAGCACCCAATGTTTAGGGGAAGTGAATGCAGAGATATTGCCTGCCACCATCTATATCCACCGACATTCCAAAAAACTCTGAGTTTCACTCAAATACTCTGCCACCAGTTGTCTCCTGCGCCTTCCACTTCAGCGTCTCCGCTCAGCCCACTGAATAAAATTACTCCACCCCAAAAGTCACATTAAAGGAACTCTTGAATCTGAGTTCCCAGCTCCATCCCCAAAGAAACATCAAAGAAATCAAAGGCCACAATGTGATGTCACTACTCCAGACCACTTATTATTATATTTTATTTTATTTTGATTGCTGTGCAACACAGAAATTTAATCCCCTCAACGATAGCCTAAAAAACACCCCTGGGTAGAATTTTATGTAAATCTATCCAGCAAACATTCAGATACAATCTCCTGGGCGGAGGTAATAAGAAAGGCGATGTTTTCGCTTACACCCACCGTTATCAAACCATAGGATCAGAGATGAGCAAACTGATTCAGAGTTGACTCCGATTCACGCTGTGCTGTTTTTCTCCACACGGAGTAGAGAGAACGGAAAATTAATTCAAAACGCTGTTTATCTTTGTATATAGGCTGAAGACGAGACGCAAGATTTCCAGGGGAAAAAAAAAACCTAAGTAGGTGTGTACAAAACAGAAAGTGCTCATCTGAAAATTGGCAGGTGGTCGTTCTGCTGCGGTGGAAGAGGAGAAAGAGAATGGAAGGAGATGACAGGGGGCGGGGTGAAATGACAGAGCAGACAGAATGGTTTGAGAGGTTTAGCAACTCACACAGCGGTGCCCCCCTGGAAGAACATTGTTCCACCAATCTGCCATTTAATTACAGACGGGTGGGGCCACCGCTGGAGCATGTAGCCGTTTCACGTGCATCCAATCAAAGAGGAGAGGAAAGGAGCGCACAAAGCGTGTGCTGCACAAACTGACAGTGATGAAAAGAATAAATAAGCTTATTTCTCCACTCTTCAACCACGCTGTTCCACCCACTTAGACAAGGCTTCTTTTTGTTCTCCCTTTCTTTCTTTTTTTTGCTGTATTTTCTCTTTATCTTCTCTTGCCTCGTAACATCACTTTTTCTTCTGATGAAATTGTCGACTATAACTAGACTTTCTGAGGTTTGAGCAGCTCTGTGAGACTGAGAACGGAAGCATGCTTAATGAGAATTACAATCACTTTTAATTACTTTTAATTAAAAAAATAATAATAATTTGATGTATCAGGTTCAGTTATGTACAGGAAAGTACAGCATAGTGCTATTGTTCTCTTGTGAGGCGTTCTTGATCAAGACCCTGATGTTTGGTTTGATGGTGTAGATTAACCAACAGACTGTCATTGCTATCCTTAAATCTGCAATGCTGGTGTCGGTTGAACATCTATAGGTGATGTATTTTCTATTGTAGATTCTCCACATATGAGAAACGCTTGATTTATTTATTCCAGCACAGTAGTGCTGGTCTACATGTTCCTTATATGAGATGAGAACAATGATGGACTGACCAACGATGAGCCGCGGCCTAAACCTCCACTGGTTTTCAATGAGTGAGACGTCGTGAACATCCTCCATAGTCTCAGCAGCACATCCGCACAGCGCTGACGGGAGACCGGGCTGCCCTCCCACGGGATGACATCATCTTGACGTTGTGCCAGTCCATGAGGAGGAAAATAACTGCTGTGATCAGTGATGATAGCAGGACACACTCATTGCTTCTAATTTTTATTTCTCTTCTATTTAAATGTCTTCTGAGAACTTTAATCGCACGTACGTTATCTGTCTTTGCCACGTTCATTCGTTTTCTACTGATGGATCGTATTGGCTGTTCTATTCATTCGTCACAAGCAACCCGAGCAAATCTGGAAGTCAACACTGTGGTGCATACTTTTAATTTTTTCAATCCTTTCGAGTTCACTGGCATTAATGCTGGGATTTGGGACAAATTAGTGCAGGGCCATGTTTTCGTCAGCACTTTCAGAAGCGAGAAGAAAAGCCTCAGTGACTGATAAGAGAGCGAGCAGAGAGTGAAGCGCTGTTCGAGGCTTTACAGGTGAAGCTCTTTCACGCTCTCTGCACACTGGATAAACAGAAGCAGACAAATCTCAGGGTCCTGTAATGTGTAATAACCCGTATTACCGTTACTTTGGCATATACGTTTGCCTGGAGCTTAACAGAGTCGCCTCTTGCTGTGCCAGCAAGGTGACACAGGATTAATCATGTAAATGCAGGATAGGACTCGAGCGGGATAAAATAAGGCCAACACAGGATGTAAGACAACAAAGCATCAGGCTCACAGCTTCATCATTTGTCATAATATACCCTTTCCTCTATGTCATGAGTTGCTTGGATGAAAGAAATATTTTCATCTCTATGGCGATGCCATTTAAAGGTGCAAAGAGGCGGTGGATATTGATCCCATAATGCATATCCTGGTTTGATGTATGGTTTAGAAAAAGGCTTTTGATACCGTTTCTCATCGGGCCGGCCTCGCCTCCCGCTGTCTCGGAAGCGCAGTAACGGACTCTTAGATCGATGTCCAATAATCACGGCGACACCACCAGCCTCTGGTCTTTCTGTGTTACACCACTACACTCTGAAGGAACAAAAGGAAGTGGAAGGGCATCAGGTTTTCTTCCACACTAAACAATTGGCTCATTGTTTCTACACATAATGAGAAATTAAATGGGTCTCTGTTTGAAAGCTAGTATTGATTCTCCTCTCCTCAGTCCTAACCAGCACTGACACTGTGGTGAACATGCGGAAGGTGACCCATCAGACCATCAGTGAGGAGCTCTCCAAAACCGTTCTCCTTCCCTGCCTCTTCACCCTGCGTCCCAGTTCCTCCTATGAGCCCCCTAGGATCAAGTGGACAAAGGTTTGGGGCCAAAGAGGCTCTGATGGGATGCAGAGGGAACAGTCGGTCCTCGTGGCCAAAGACAATGTGGTCAAGGTACGATAAAGGGAATCTTCAGTGTTGACCTGGAATTAGCAAAAATCTCAGATTTACTTTGAAAGATGTATTTTTCTCTCTGTTCTGTCATCACATTCCATCCCTCCAGGTGAAGAAGGCTTTCCAAGGTCGCGTCAACCTGCCGGGTTACAATGAGAACCGCTACAATGCCAGTCTTGCTCTGACGGGGCTACGCTCCAGCGACTCTGGTCTGTATCGCTGTGAGGTCGTGGTGGGCATCAGTGACGAGCAGGACACTGTTCCCCTGGAGGTCACAGGTGAGTGGATGTTTCATCCTATCAAAGCAGGTTTACATCTCAAACTCTTCGACTGCACACCTGTGAGGCTTCATATGAACAATCTTCAAATCTATTGGTCCCAAAATCCATTAAAAAAAACATGTGTGCAGAAGTTTGACTGGAATCCTGAAAGTTGTAAAACAGTCTCAGAAGCGGCTAAAAAGTCAACCCACATATCCGACAAGGCAGCTTTATATAATAACACCATTGTATCCAAATTAGCCGTAAGTGTGTAATCCTTTATGTTCCCAGAAGAAAATCTGTCGACTTTCCAATGGATCTTCAAAATGCGAGAAAACTTTGTAAGGTTCAAAGGAACAGTGTGTATAATTTAGTGGGTATTTAGGGGTAACTCTTTGTAGAAATGGAATATAATATTCATAACTGTGTGTTTTTTGTGTAGTTTAAGCTGAAAGTAGAAATTATTTTTAAAAATTTGTTTGGAAAAAGCTCTTTTTACCTAACTGTCCATGTGGAAAGTGTCATGCGTGTGTGTTTGTTTGCATTTTAAGAATGTTCCTGTGTTTTACAAATAGAGGATCATTCTTATTTTAACTTATTGTAGCCACACTGGTAAGGTGGATGGTAACATGGCTTGTGAGCTTCAAGCTGTCTTCCCCTTGGGGCAGGAGGAGTTTATTATAAGGATTAGGATTATTTTATTGTGGATTTAGAGTGTCCAAAATATGAAATTAATTAATGCCCCAAAGAAATAAAATATGCAAATTAATAAATCATTTATTTTTTTTCTGGCTAAGATATTGTATGGTAATTGTTGCCAAATTGTGCAAAGAATATACTTTCACATCTGGATGTGTGGAATAAAGAGAGTTCCTGGAGGTTAGATTCTCCAGAATAACCATATTTACCTTGTCAGGAGTATTTTAGCTGCAGGGCTTTCATCAGACTCTTTCCAGGTGGCTCACTATTTATGCTAATAGGCTATTATCGCAATGGCTAAAGGGATGCATTGCCCAAAGTACGCTGTGATGCCAATTCCTTAAATCCACATCAGAACTAATGTTAACCCAGTAGCTTTATTCCTCTACCCAGACTCAAAGCGCTGCGTCGGCGCTCCTCCTGTCTGTCACTGAGCGTAACCCATCAAAGCCTCTGATTGTTCCGCTTGCATGAAGCTTCAGTTTGAAGACGTTCGGGCATGCGTACAGTATCTGTTTCTATGTGTGAGTATTTCCAGGATGCCATATATTTTCCTCATGTTTCAGTAAGACCCCTGTCGTAATGCCCGGGAGACCCCACATCTTCCCCCTGCTAGCCAATCGATTGAGGCGCTTTGAAAACCACTCCTTCCAAAAGAAACCAATTACGTAGCCAGCGAGGAGTAGCCTTCTCTAGGGCTTAGTCTTAATTGGCAGTCACGCTACATGGCAGACCACAGCCTTCTTCACACTCACTCCACCGAGAGCTTCACAAATTAATTAGCAGGTATTGATACTGCTGGGCCATATCAGGACCATATTAATCCACACGGCTCTTCTCACAAACTCCTGTGTGCGCCTAAGCCCTGATGGAAGGTCCTTTCTCTTCTGCCATCTTCTTCCCCCGCTGCCTTTGTCTCGCTCTCTCCCTGTCTGCATAAAGTTTTTCTTGACACACAGGTTGGTAGGCCATCGCACCAGCGACATCGATTGTCTGTGTCAGCAGACGTCTGCGCTGCAAACTTGAAAATCTATTCCTGTCATGAAGACGGTATATTCAGTCCAAAGTAGCATTTCTCCATCCCTCTTTTTTATTGGTCCTTGCTTATTGTTTTTAATACAATCACAAAATCCATTAGTTGAAACCAAAATGATCATCGTAATGTACTTTGAAGCATTGAAGCTTTAAAACGATAATAAAAGAAATCCATGTGCCCTTGTTGTTTGTTAGGGAGCGTTTGATCCAAACAACGAAACCCCTGATAGAATCAAAGATTTACAGTTGGTGTCTCATTTAGCTGCTCATGTTTTCCGCTAACCCCACACCTCCAGATGAGTGTGTGCTGCTGAGGCAAAAACAGCCACGTCCCAAAGTGGCTTTTTTATTCATGGCATTTATCAGTCTAAAGAAATGTGTGGAGAGATATATGGCCCAAATGTACTAAAGTGACTAAACCAGTAAAGGTATAGATGAAAATCTGGGCACATGTTCAATTTCCCCCATTGAAATGGATCCTAGCGTTTAATCTATTGAGAAGGCCATAATTAGAATCACTGTTTAAACTGACAAAATGGAATTATTGTGAAAACTGTGAAGATACAGCCGTACTTCCTTGACGGCTGTTACATTTCCAGCCCAACGGCCACACCTGGATAGAACAATGACAAAAAGTCTGATGGACTGTCAGGTTTGATCTGTGCGGCAGACTTAGCTGAGTTAATTCATGCATGCAGGCGTTGCCGTCTCCTTCAGTGTATTGATATTGAAAAGCTACATCTGCGACTGCGGGCCTGGAGTGGATATCCGGCGCGTTTCCAGCCGTTTAAGCAGATCTGTGTGCTCCAGGATTGTTTTTTTTTAAATGTTCGAAAGACGAAGGGGAAACATCTAAAACTGGGCCCACGCCGTCGTCCCTGACAGCAAAGGTATACGCTTTAAAAGGATACAAATGAAGGATAAAGCTGTATAAGAAGCTTTTCATGGCATCTAAAAGGTTTGGTTCACTTGTCACCACGGTTACTGATGGGTTAAAGGAATCATGAGCCTTGATATTTGAGTGGCATATCCACAACCTTTGTGCTGCACCACTACTTTTTATCCATTGTAAAACCCACCCACGTTACCCAGCAGCCTCAATCCAGCAAATGGGTTCTTAAAACTTGCCTAAACTGTCGTCCCCGACGGCAAAAGTATATCCCAGAAAAGCCCCTAGTCCTCTGAGTTACACAAGCGATCCACCTGATTAAACTCCTTTAATTTAATGTGAAGTTATAGCTGAAAATCAGTGTTTTTCACACAAAAAGAGCCCCCCCTAGTGAGTAAAGTATGAAATATTAGAGTAAAATATGTTCTATACAACAAAGACTTCCTGTCGATCATATTTACCAGATTTGGACTGTATTAGACCAACGATTGAGAAGTTATGACCCGAATATTTTTGAAGACAAAGCTCCCCTTAGTGTCCCAAATATTACTGATGTTTCCCAAAATCAATCCAGTTCCTCCTCGCACTAAGGTCTAGGTGGTTATCAAAAAAGAAAGGGATTCATGAAAAAGTTTTCGAGTTATCGAAGGTAAAACCAGGGATCTGCAGACGCCGCGATGATGAATCCATTATATCCCCTTTACTTTTCTGGGATCTAATGATGTCATGTGTCTCCGTGCCGCGGCAGTGTCAGAATAAAAAAAAAAAATGATAAAAAAAAAAAAAATGTTTAAGAGCTTTCTAATTTCTGAACCATATAAATTACGACTAAATAATGTCAGGTATCGGTTTATTGTTGCGTGTCGATGGACAGCATCATCCCTGAATGAAACATTCCACGTGTTGAGTGTGGCTCCTCGCATTCTTCTTTGGCATGAATAGAATCCCAGCGCGAGGCGCTCCACCTCACTCTCCTCAAGGAGTTCCAAGGTCGTTGCTATGAGTCTCGACATTTTCAATCACATTGAAGAAATACAGCTATTTTTGGCATGTGTACAGAAGCTGCTCATAACACAGTGCTGAAATGAACGAAGAGTAATGTCTTCAGAATGTCAGTACTGTTAAGGCTGATGGTTTAAAATCTAATGCTTAAAAAACATATTTCAATATTTCCAAAATCATGCGTAGTTAGAGTTAGCAACCATGCTGCTGTGATCTCAGACTGGAGTGTTAGCTGACCAGCATGTACCAAATTTCAATCTGTCACTTTCTGCCTATCAATAAGTCTTTTTTGGTCATCAAGCATTAAGAGAATTTAAGATTTTTGTTGGCTTTATTTTAGACTTCAGTTTTGCATCTTTCTCCGTTTCTTCAGCTGCGTTGCAGAAAAGAAAAAACTAGTTTTCCTTGATTTTTAACCATCATTCAAAAAAAAACAACCTTCTGCTTACACTCGAATGGCATTTAAAATAGCAATACTATATATCATTTTGGTTTTTTGTACTTATATTTGCATGTGTTTTCATTTAAATTATCATAACATATCATAGGGCCAGCAGTTCACCAAGGTAACACTAGGGATACACACTGCTGTTTGTGGATTGGTCAAGATGATATCACACTGTAATAAAATATACTAGACTATCTAGACTGTCTGCCCACAATCAAATTCTAGATTAGATCATGTCTCCACAAATCTACCAAAAAAGGTTTGATCTTCTTTCTGCAAGTGGAGAAATACACACAGTAGTTACAGTATCACTATATTTATACTTCCATGTCCCAAAATGACCAGAATTTCATTTCAATTTGGCTTAAAAAACGGAACAAATGTAATAAAGTGTTTATGTCGTAACGTGCGGTAAATCAAACTGCCAGGGGAAGCTAACTCCTCAGTGGTGTAACAATGAGGGCATCATACAGTCATAAAACATCCGGACCCAATAAATTGTGTCTTCCGTCCCTCCCCCCGGAGACTCGGTGTGGATCTGTGAAGAGGCAGAGGATAAAAATAGAGGCAGGAGGTATTGGGCCGGTACCGACTTTCCCATATTAAGAGGAGACCATTTGTCTCTCTAGTGTGTGTGTGTGTGTGTGTGTGTGTGTGTGTTAGCCAATGAGCTAGCATACCTGTTTGGACAACGTGACCACAAAGAAATGGAGGAAATTCCAAATAAGGAAATGGAAACCAAATATCAGATCATTTCTGCCCCACATTTTTGCGAGGGAGGAGAGAAAAAAGACCATCATGACTTGATGGACAGCAGGGATCAGGGGGAGGGTGGGTATTTGTGACACAAGCAGAAGTGGCGCTGTTTACTTTCCCTCAAAATGCCACATGGGCCTCCATCTCCGGAAACTCTGTCACTTTTCCTAGACAATGGCAGCGAAGATAAAGGAGTCGTGTTAGCGGCCTGACACCCGCCGGCTTTCATTTCCCCCGGAACTCGTCGGGGGAGCAGCACCGTTTGACTGGCAGACAGAGGTGGGGGGTGAGGGAACCTAAGACGGACACTTCTGAAGCAATTCTCCTCCACTTTAAGTGGAAAATATGCTCCTTTCACAGCTAAAGGCACCATGTGCCACTTTATTCCCAGATGTGATTATTTTTTTGTGCTCATGTTTTTATATTTCTTTCTACCTTCCAACGTCTGCTTTTTGTCTCCGCGGTTCAAACAAGCATCTGCATGCAGCTCGTACAACATGTCCGTCTCCACGTCCGCCCGCGACAGTGTGTCTTTCCCTCACACACATTCCGCGGGAGGGTGACATTGAGCAGACATTGTTAAAGCAGTCAAATAAACATCGCGCCCTATCCGAGGGCCACCCCTCTCCCTGAATGATAATCCAAGGGAGAGCCTGGCGCAAATGAGACTCAGGTGTGCAGGTTGCTGCTACCTGAGAGCTGCTGCGTCCTCCTGCACAGATGGAACAATGTCAGAACACGATGAAGAAACGTCTCCGGGCTTTGTGTTTGCGCCGCTGGTAGCAAACACACGCTCATGTTTGAGGTTATGCTTCGTAAATATTTTCTTCACCTTCAGGTTGCAGGTCATAAACTCACTCAAAGAATTTCTTGAGTCACATGCTGTATCGTCTCTTCTGGCTGCAGGCGTGGTGTTTCATTACCGGGCCCCCCATGACCGTTACGCCCTGACTTTCCCTGACGCCAAGAGGGTTTGCGTTGAAAACTCTGCAGTCATCGCAACGCCGGGTCAGCTGCAGGCCACCTTCGCCGATGGGTTTGACAACTGCGATGCCGGTTGGCTGTCCGACCAGACCGTACGGTGAGCTTTTAAATTGTGCTTAGTTACACAGTGACGCATTTCAAACTCTGCTGGAATGACTGTTACCGTGGTTACTGCTGGGATTCAAAGCAGTGTCTTTGATACCGGCAGCATTTCTACGGTCCCTGCGTTCAGGTTGAAGCGCTACCTTAAGTGTGTTATAGCATCAAAGTAGAGCCTTACGTATACAAAAGAAAAAATATATATATGTTCATGAACACAATTATGAGCCCGTCCGTTTATAATAAAAGTCTCTCTCTCTCCTCTCTCCTCCCCCTTATAATATACAAAATAATGAATCACTGTAGTAGAATAACCCAAAATTAAGAAACAGTTCATAACTTATTTCATGTCCATACGTGTTTTTTTTTTGTTTTTTTCGCCATTCTCTCTAAACTCTGCTATATTTTTGTATATGTATATTTTTGATATGTATCTAGATGTACAGTAGAAAACCTTTCACTGTTTATCAAGAATAGACTTTCATTTTTAAAGAAACCAGATGTTAATCATAGCATATATATTGGTTAAATAATATACATTTTTGAATTAAAAAGGATATATATATATATATATATAAATATACTGTCTTTTACATTGTCATTTTATGTAAAATCTCTGTGAATCCTTAATAATCTGTCAGCCATGGAAACTAAAATATAACTAGAAAATGTGTTCCCTTGAAGAAAGTAAAAGATTCTGGGTAATTGTTTCAGTATTTATAAATTCAACTACCAGAAACAAGTTTACCATAAGTGACACAGATTGTTTTTTTATGTATCATAAAGTTTGTGCAGATAAAGACGAAGTTTAAAATGCCATAATTTTTTCGATTTAACGCTCAAAGCCAACTCAATCCAAAACCCGGGACTGTGTTCTCAGAAACAACCGAAAGACCAAACACATATCTAGACTTCTTCAGTCCTACTAATCCCAAACAATTAACTTCCCCCGTTTCCTCCTCCAGGCCAACTACCTGTCTCCTCGACCCCCTCCCCACTAGGATGCTGAAAGAATGTTTACCCTTAGTCAGGAACTCATTTTAAGAAATCATTCATCTGTCCTTAATAACAGGTTTTAATACCATAATCCTTCAAAGTATTCTTAATTAAACCACTGCTTACAAAGCCGGCTCCTGATCCAGAGGCTTTAGCAAACAACCTACCCTTCCTTTCTAAAGTTCTAGAAGAAGTGGTCACCAAACAGTTCGATGATTTTCTGTATTATAATAGCTTATTTGAGGATTTTTTTTTTTTGTCTGGTTTTAGAGTTCACCATAGCAAAGAGACAGAACTGGTCAAAGTTACAAACGGCCTTTTCAAGTCATCAGAAGAGGGTCCGGTCTCTGAACTGGCCTGATGTTCTGTTGCAAAGACTTGAACAATTAATTCACATCACAACACTGATTATGATGTAATTGGCATCATAGGCACTGCATTATGTTGGTGCAAGTCTTTATTTATATGTGTGACAGATCTCAGTTTGGATTTGGATCGACATGCATTGCAAAGTCACTAAGGGAGTTCCCCAGGGCTCAGTACTTGGATCATTATTATTCACATTATACATGCTCCCTTTAGGTAACATTATCAGGAAACTCTCATAAACTCTCATAAACTTCCACAGTTATGCAGATGACACACAATTTTACTTATCAATGAAACTTGTCAGATTTAATCTAATAATCATTCATCTAAATCAGGAAAGATTGCTGACAGATCTTCTCCATCAGGAAGGTTGTTTATTTTTTTTGCTACATGATCAAAAGACTTTGCACCAATAAATATTCTTTGCTTCTGAAATTCCCTCTATAATCAGAACACCCATAAAAGTCTGGTAATGAGTCATGTGGATGCTTTTGTCTTTGTTCATACGTAGAACATTGTGCTCTGTAATTGGACCTAATTGGCTGTTTGTACATTGAAAAAGAGGCTAATTTCACCTGCCCCTCGGAGCTGTCTGTCATGCTGCTGCAGCTTGAGACCTTACATGACTTCCTGCTAACAGTTGCAGCTCATCTCTGTGCAGAGTTTTCCAGATGCACGCTTCTTTTCCAATTTTTTGCTGCTGCAGGAGCAAAACAGACTGGATTTTGTCCCCCGGAGAACTTTTTTAAGGCCTTCCTGTGGCGCGGCTTCCTTCCTTGTTTCTCTGGCTCCCGGTGTTAACACTCGGGAGCTATCTCATTGGCACGGATCCAGTAGGCTCTGATCAGCCAGGAGGAAAGTGTCCAATTAATACTGGAACAAAAAAAGCGGACAGCAGTCATGGCTTCATCGGCCACCAAGCAGAGGTGAAGATGCTGAGGCTGAAGACGTTAGCTATCTTGTCGCCCTTGTGTGAGAAGAGGTAGCTCTTTAAGAAAAGGGCTGTAGGTTCGTGGTCGGGTGCAGCCATGTGTTTGTGTCTTATTCCAACTACCGCATAAGTCCCTCTGTGCCCATTGTAATCTTTTAATCTGACCCTTTTCCTGTTCCCCGGTGCTGCCGAAATCAATGTTCTTGCAGAATAATTGCTCAGTTGGAGTCTGAATATAGATCGTTGTTTTTTCTCAACCCGGCAGGCCCACTGGGCCACTGGAGGAATTCTTGATTTTTTTTAACCTCTACTTGACTTGCCACCCCTCTCTCTCTCTCCACCTCTGTAAATATGGAGCATTACTGGATTCCTCTTGAGTATTAAACACATTTTTCTTGATGCATTCTGCAAAACTCAAATTAAGTGCAGTATGATTAAAATCCATCAAATTGATTTGTTTTTCCTGAGATTGTTTTGACCTGCAGTCGCTAATAATTTATAACACACTTCAGCATTTCAGCCATTTTCAGTAGGTATATTGAATATTTTATTGGTTGCCGTTCTTTGGGTAATATATCTGAGTAATTTCTGGCGGGAGGATATACTTCATCTCATTATATTCTGGCCAGCAGATGATAAAAGTGTAGTTTAGGTTTCACCTTATTTTGTATGCGTATGAGCTCTTACTCAAGCCCCAGGAGCCAAGTTCATGTGCCTAGATTAATTTCCTTTTCCATTTCCCCACCTCTGCTTGGCTCTCTCTCCGCAGGTATCCCATCCAGTCGCCTCGGCCCGGCTGCTATGGCGATCGCGAGGACTCACCTGGAGTCCGTAACTATGGCAATAGGTCCCCCGAAGAGCTGTTTGATGTCTACTGCTTCGCTAAGCAACTTCAAGGTAGGAGCTTCAGCTGTAAATTTGAGTTTAGTCATGCATTGGTCCACTAAGCCGTGGGTGCACAGCGCAAAAAACCCTGTGCCCAGGACTTAATACTCTGTTCAATCAGAAAGAAAGAGGGCAGAGGGAGAGGAGAGATCGAGGAAGTGAGGAAGAGAGAGACACAATTCCTCCTGCAGGCAGTAGATAAGTGGGTCAGTAGTGTCATCCTCTAACTTACTTTTGGATTTGTATTGCCATCGGCAAAAGTGGCAATGACCTACATTAGGTGGACAAAACATCTTTGACTTTGATTAACTCATATCAGGCTAACCCCTCCCCCCAGTAGCTATTGTCCAATCGTAGATTAGCAGCTGAGACAGAGTATAGGGCCGCATTATGATAATATGCATGACCAAACCTCATAACGCCGTATATAAGCCCATGCAAAAAATGATAAAAATGCCTTTTTGCCGTGATTCTCCCTCGTAGTTTTGCACACAGTTCTCTTGCATTATCAAGGCGTGAGCGCGAAAGCATGATGACCCCTATTGTACTGACAGGAGCTCTACTTTATTATTCCTACAAATGAAACGCCTTTTTTGTGCTTAAATACTCACGCAACTACGCAAACATGTAATTCATGGTTCCTGGCAATGGACGTGCTAAAACCATGTCTTCCTAGAATAGTTCAAGGAAGCATCTTCCAAACCCTGTATCACCTTAACAGTATGAAATTTGGGACACACGTTTATCATATCAGGCTCAATCAAAAAGTCTCCTGGATCTCTGACATAAACCTAACAGAGACTCAGCCATCTTGATAGAAATGTCTGACTTTCAGGTGTTTTTTTTGCCATTTCCAAGTTTTGTATTTTAGCAAACACGTCCTAGAGATTTAACCCGATCGACATCAAATTCTGTGATTGACATGCTAAGACCAAAAGGATTAAAAATCATAAAAACTCGTTTTGACGTATTATTTTGACTAAACCAAATTTGGTGCATATGAATCAACGGCAAGAGGTTAATCTTGAATATATCATAATTTTCACTAATAGTTCAGATTTTAATCACTATAAAGGCTTATGTTTGGAGTTCAAGCCAACGTGATCTTAGAAGCGGAAGAAGAAGTTTACGTAACCCAGCGTTGCAAGTTGAGGGATGTCATCTACAAAAGAAAAACCGGCTGTTCCTGACATCTCTGCCCAAAAAAAACCCCACAGGGTCAAAAAGTTTCCAAAAGGCTTCTCATCAGTAAATGTGCAAAGCTTTGATCGTATTCCATTGGGAAGAACGGGTCAACGTTAAGTAAAGGGTTTAGCAAATTGGTGCCGAGGTTCTGCCGGCGAGAGCCAATTTCAAAGCATGTATCTTGTCTGTGTGCTGGAGCCGCTCACGGTCCAAACATTATTCTGCTGTCGCAGCAGTAAAAAAGATTATTTCCTCTGTTCCATCATTTCATAATCCCTAGCTCTACCCCCAAAATCCACCTGTGGACTCCACCCCTTATGTTCCCCTGGGGGACAAGGTCGGAATTAAATGCTGACCGTGCGTAACTTTAGTTCCATGCTAACCGAAGTTCAATCAAAAGTCCGATCCACAACACTTGAGGGACTGAAATATGTGATATTTGCATATTCTAAATCCTAATCGTAAGCCCAGCAGGCGTTTTAACGACACAACGGAATTCCCTGCTTGAGTTATTTATATTGGTCACTTGTAATGAGGTGATAGAATGGCAAACGTTTTTAATTAGAATTGTTGAGGGATTTATCGGAGCTGCTTGTAGGCAGCATGAACACCCAGAGCCTGTTTGAATTTATTTTACACTATCATGCAGGGAAATTTACAAACCTGATTGCAACAATCAGCAGGTAATTATCTTCAATCAAACTTAAACTGTTACGTACAGCCGCACATGTTTTCGGTCCTATTTGGTGTAAACACAACAACTCCAAGCTTAATTAAAATGTCTTTGTTTGCGCAATCAAGAACGAGAAGAAATCGTCTCTATCGCTCTATATGGTACCATTTAAGGTCTCACCGTTGTTTGCGTAAGTTTAATTATATTTGACTCGTCAATCATTCTCTCGTCGTCCCGCTCTGCCTCGGCTTCCCCAAAGCCTCAACACCTTTAATTATTCTATCATATTAAACTTGTTCACCTGTGTGGAATTCTCATGGTCCCCTCCTTCAGCACAGATCTTCTGATGCGTTATTGGACTGCCAGTGAGGGTTCTGATCTTATTTGTTCTACGCAGACACAGCGGTCCTCTTGAGCTCATTGTGTCTTGCGTCCTAAAGCCCTATTTTTGCATCTTCTGTCAGCACCATCTTCTCCTCTCCAGCAGCACATGTGCATCCCTCAGATGTCTCGTGTTTTGAATTCAAAGCCTTGACTTTATATAGACTCCTCTTTGAATGGCAGGTAATAAAAGAAAAAAAATTAAAGTGCACTCTTATTCATAGCAAGTAAAACTTTTCTTTTATTATACTTCGTCTCCACCTCGTTTCGCGTTGACTGAGTCAAGGACGGAGCAGAAATGGACATGGTGAAAGGACAATTTGCATTGAACGTTTCTGGTCTGCCGACTCCTCAAAGAGCTTCATAACACTTTTCAATCACACTCAACCATTCGCTCACGCAGTTTTATACTGATAGCAGAGGCTGCGGTGAAAGGACCCGGCCAGTTCATAAGTACTAGGCCTATGCTGTCATCCCGAACAGCAAAGGTATATCCCGAAATTTTCCCCGTTCGTCCCCAGTCCCCTGCATTGTACGAAAAACCCGCTGGATTGAACTACGCAAATGGAATGTGTAAAAGTTGAGTTCGTAAAATATGAACTTTGGGAGCAAATATAGACTTTATATTCTCTAGTCAATTCATATGCACCAAATTTGGACTAAATCGGACCAACGGTGCAGAAGTTATGTCTGAAAAACAGTTTATTCAAACATTCTCGACTGTCACACATTGATGGAGCTGCTACATTGATCAGTTTGGGTCAGTATCTTCTCAAAGCATATTTAAACATGAACCAACCCTCAGATTAGCGAAGCACCCACTATGCTGCCCGTAAACGCTTGAATGTATCGCCTTCAGAATCATGCACAAATATAAGCCTGGTTAAAGATGCCTTCAGGCTCTCAATCATACTCCTTCTCCCAGGTGAGGTCTTTCACTCAGCAGTAGAGGAGAAGTTGAGCCTTGCTACAGCATCCACACATTGCCACTCCCTCGGAGCCCAGCTGGCCACGGTCGGCCAGCTTTACCTCGCCTGGCAGGCCGGTCTGGACCAGTGTGACCCTGGCTGGCTAGCTGATGGCAGCGTCCGCTACCCAATCAACGTCCCGCGGAAGAACTGCGGTGGAGACGAGCCTGGGGTACGAACTGTCTACAACAGCCCAAACCGCACCGGCTTCCCGGACACCACAACCCTGTTCGACGCCTACTGCTACAGAGGTACTGGCACAATTAACGCATCATCATTGTAATGATTGCCATGGCAACAAGGGGAAAGATTTTGACGTTCAGGGTATTAATTAGAGCATGATGTTTGTGTCACACATGAAGTAGTTGCTCAGAGATTGTATGATATTTGTTTCCTCCCGGGTGGATTGAGGGTTTGTGTGCAGTAAGGCCTGTGTGTGTGTGCTATATATATATATAAACCTATAAATAAATATAAGAGAGAGAGAGAGAGAGAGAGAGAGAGAGAGAGAGAGAGAGAGAGAGAAATATTAGACCAACTGGGGTTTGTAATGTCTGACATTCTCTTGTTTTTTGTGCCAACTGAGAGCATAATAAGTTAATTTCATCTCCACTTTGGATCGTGTTTACACCACAGACTGATACTTCATAATTCATCTAACCTACAATTTGCATCTCCAGCTTATTTTTGTTTCCCCTGACTGGCACCGACGGGATTTCAGACCACAGGCTGATATTTGACAATTATATTTCCAGTGATAGGAAAATCTAAATTATGTTGTCATCTCTCAGTTCAGCGTATGACATTTCCACTGAAGCGAAACATCTGCATGAAGCAATCATTTTAAGTAAACAAAACCAGCATGAGAGCAGAGCGGCTTTATTTGTCAAAACGAGCGGTCGATGGATGCAGCTCTTCATTGCACCAGATGTGTGCACATTTACATTTATGTTTAACGCAAATCCTATCTTTCAGTGTGATCAAATTACACTATGGGTTTGTTTATATATAGCATGTAATTGCGTGATGTAAATAATGCAGTAGATAAAACCTCATTAAAAAGCCGTCCGTACATCGACATATGTTTGGAATGGCAGGATTCTGTGAAAGAGAAATAGATGCTCTGAATATCCTTGCTGGTTCCGGAGGAGAGCTTCGGTGTTGTGCTGCAGCGGATAAAGCAGGCCGAATGAAAAAGCATAATCAAAACTGTTCTGCAGCTCTTGGTGAAATGTAACTGTTGTGTGTTGCAGCCCATCAGCCAGTGGGGGTCCAGGCTCTCGAGGCGAAAGCTTTGCACCAGTCCCCTGATCCAGCAGAACAATCCATCTCCTCAGCCTTTGAATCTCAGCATGATGCCCCTTTTTCCAAGACTTCCACCTGGTCTGGCTTGGTTGACTTGGAAAACGCCGGAGTCCCCTCCATTGCTGGGATCAACTCCTCCTCTGAGATCTCCGAGGAGCATGTGGTCATCCACTTAAGGCCAGAGAAGGGCAGGAAGGGAAATCAGGATGGAGACAGTAGCAGTCAACTTAGCCAGGAAGACTCGGATGACCTACAGAGTAACAAGTCATCAAGCCGCTCTGACCTCAGGAGCTTGGACAATCATGGTGGTTCTGCCCATGAAGAAGAAGATGGTAATTATTTTGGGTCATCCAACACCCCAATTCCACCTTCCATATCTTTTGCCACCCCCAAGCCTCAGACTGGTAACAGTGTGTTGGTTGAGTTTGTGAACACTCTAATGAGGCCCTTTAGGTACTGGACTGAAGGTGAAAAGGTGAAGGGGGAACAAAAGGGAGGCTCTGTGCTTGAGGAAAAACCATCAGGGGATCCTGCCCAGAGAGAAACATCCGGTAGAAACCTGAGTTTACCAAATGCTAATGGAAACAAGGGCAGCAAGGACAACGCTATCGAGGAGCACCGGAGCGGTGGCGGTTCCTTCAAGGCCACCACCAGTGGATTACAGAGGCCAGAGGAAGGCCTGTCCGAGCAGGAGAAGGAGGTGATGCCGCTGATCCAATTAGTCCATGCAGTCCAAAGCACGGAAGAGAGGGACGCCATAACTCATCCAGGAGAGGACTCAGCTGTTAACGGTAGGAGGTTGGGTATTTGAGGGTCTTCAGGGTTCAACTCTGACCTTTGAACCCACTAACAGGGTGTGAAATTATAAAAGAAAGGAGGGCGAACGGAAACTGTTCCGTTCCAAATAGAGGCATGGCGCATTCAAATGTCACTGGTAAATATTTGATCTGTTTTTGTCATGCGTTTTGTCTCTCTATTCCCCTCCGCCGTTATTCTTCTATAATATATTCCTCCTCAGGGCAATTTGAAGCCTTGCTGTAGATTTAATTAAGCAGTAATTGCAAACAAACAAGCGGGGCACACCATGTACAGAAAATGCAAAATGTTGGAGTGGATTCTGCTCTGCCTTTATTCTCGTCATATTTAGTGAGTGTGCTGTGGTTGCAGAGGAAACTCAAAGTACAACACAACAGCACAACTACGCCTGAATTTTAATCTTCTTTGATGCCATGAAAGGTTTGCTTATGTATTGTCTATTCGCAACAAAGCCGACCCGCATCGCAAATAAAAGCTTATTTTTGGAATTCAAAGGAAGATTACACTGCAAAATTGTCTGGTATTAATAGTGGAGAATAAATGAAACTGATCAGAGTGAAATCAAAGCACCAGACACGGAGAGGAGTCTCAGAAGTCTGAACTCAGACACAAAGAGAAAACTACTCTGAGGAGTCTGACGAAAGCAGAGGTCCATCGTCTGACAGCCACTGTGAAATGATGCCCTACAGTACAATCAAGGATATCAAAAGGTCAGCAATTCACTGTCTTCTCGAAAGCAACCTAGCAACAAACCCTGGCAACAATGTCCGGCTTTAGACCACGGCTCATTACCGGAAGATTACTGGATCAATAACTACCAAAGCAAACCCCCCCCGACTCTAAAACAAACATTATAGCTCCGTCACAGATCGTTAGCCAAAGGTAGAAAAATGATAAAAGTCTACCATGTGCTCCTTTTAATGGCCTCCACAAAATAACACATCAACTAAATGTCATCAACTAAAGGGGCGGATACGAAAACAGATTTCAGACAGCCCATCAGCCGGCCAGAAGATTGATTCAATGAGTTCGACAGGGTTGTCTCACCTCGTAATTGCCGACTTTATTAATATAAATAGGCGCTGGATGTGCCACCTGAAATCTGATGCCAGCCCCAGAGGTATTAATGAAAATCTGAGCTTTATTCCGCATGCATTATTTACAGCCGTGTCCAATTAGCATGGCGGTTCGGTCCACCGTCAATCGCTCACCTACATCCAGACCCCCGCTCTCCGAAGGCAGCCAGTAATGATCACCGCAGCGAGAAGGAGAGGGAGACGTCCTGGGAGAAAGGGGATAGAAAGGGGAAGATGATGAAAGAGGGGTTGGAGATAGTTGCTTTCTCTCTTTAATGCTGCTATGATAGGAAGCTTCCCAGCTGATGTCTCTCAGTAAACCAGCTTCAGTGAGCTGTATTAAATCTGTTATTGTTCACCGCAGGCTATTACTTAGATCTCAACACTCGCAACAACTGATGTTGCCTCTGTGAATTAAGGTGGATGGATGGCTTTGCCCGGCAGACAGCATATTCACAGGAAAGATTGGAATCAAACTAGGCCCACGCTGTCGTCTCTAGCAGCGAGGACGTATCTCCGAAAGCCCTCAATGCCCTGCCTTTCACAAGGATTCACACTTATTGAACTTCTCAACTTAAGAAAAAACTGTTGTTTTTCAGAAAAAGGGCTCCCCCTAAGGAGTGAATTATGAACTAGAACTAGTAAAATGAACTTTTATTGCACAATTAGATACGATTTATGAGATGAATCTCCTGGAGTACATTCAGATACACCTACTTTTGGAAAAAATTGCATCAACATTTGAGCAACGATGGCCCAAAAACATTTGTAGATAAATTATATAAATCTGAGAATGATCCATGAAAAAGTTTTTGAGCTTTCGCATGAAATGAATTACCCGCAGCGGAGGCTGTGATTTTTACATAATGGCATATAATGCATAAATACATATATATATATATAATGTAAATATGTAATATATAATATTTTAGCACTTTGAGATTTGATCTAAATGTAAAGTAGGTTGTAAATAAGATGTATTCTTACCTTTCCCCTAAATGAATAATAGTTTTTTGAGTAATAACGTTAACATATAAAGGATCCGCTGATGCGGCGGATGCAACGACGACTCCGTAATATCCCCGACCTTTTGGAGTTATGAATATTGATTTTCAAATAAAAAAAAAAAAAGAAAAGGTACATGAATTCGGAGCAACACCTGCAAAAGATTTTTTTTTCAAACAAACACATACAGAATTTAAATAAGCTCTAAGTGTCTGTCAGCTTCAAGCCACAGACCGAATCTGGGAGATTTGAGACGGCGTTTTCTGGCTGACAAGCTTCACGTTGCCATGCTAGAACGTCCCCTCAGTCTACGTTATTAGATGCCACATCTCCAGAACGGCTGAGGTGGCAGCGATACCAACTCGCTCTTTTCACTTACTGCGACTCTCTTTGTCAGCCTCCGCTCACACAATTTAATATCATGTCTGTCTGACCCGGGGGATTCGCTCAGCCCTTTTACTCCAGCAAAGTGGAGTCAACCCAGCAGAACCTCTCACACCATTACCGTCTAACCGGGGCTTTTGTTATAAATTCAGCACATCAGCTTCGACTTGTGGCTTTCCGTCTGACGGACTGAAAAGGATCCGAGCTGCACACAGCCGCGTGGAATCACTCAAACCGCTCTTTAATTGTCTCGTTTTATTTATCACAAGGCTCATTACCAAGATGGTCAAACCAGATTGATTTGTTTAATTATTCTTAGGTTAGAAATATGTAATTAGCTATTTGGATTATTAATAAGACAATTACAGCAGTCTGCCTGGCTCTTATGGAAATGAACCTTGGGCAACAGCTGCCCTCCTGAATAATTTTCATACATTTTAATGTTTTATGCATGGCTGTATTTGCTTATGTTGGCGCTCTCGTGGTAATTTGTCGTGTAGGGGTTGTGTTGCACAGCCCCCTGGTATATTATTATACTTTTCAGACATGTTAACTGAGCTGGGGAGAACAAAACCGAGCTGGAGGATGAGAGCTGTGGCCTCTTGCTCGCCCCCAGCTGTCCGTCACACATGCAGACAGAATGAAACATTGATGTTGCAGACAGTGTCGGGTCTAAAGCTGGAAGCTGATACGGCTCCGTCCATCTAAATAAACAGGTCGAGGTCACGCTTGTTGTGGAGCAATTCATTTGATTATCCTGTTGCAAGAGCTCCGGCATTTGTCCACATGTCTTCGCTCACCGCCTCTGAAGGAGGTTTGGGGAAAGTTAATCCCGAATCTTTAACTGCAAATGGCCAGGATTGTCTCTCTCATAGCGAAATTACAGCCCAATACGTGTTCCGATTATTAATTCAACTCACAAAAAATAAGCATAGGATAATTAGCTGATCATAAACAGCGTTCTTGAGCATTAAAGTAAAAAAAATAAATAATAAAAAACAGCATATAAATCCAAACAGTTGTCTGCCAGAAAGATATTATGGAACCGTCATCGTAGCCATAGCCAAAGATCACTTTAGACCTTAGTTTGAGGAAGACCTGGATTGATATATTTTCCCTATAGCGGGACTTTTCTTAGGAAAAACATTGTTTTCTTGACATAACTCCAAAACTGTATTTCATGAATCACTTTCAGATGTTATAACCACGTTGGCCTCAGTGTGAGAATAACCGGGGTGGTTTTTAGAAATGTCGGTTGTATGTTTCCAACTTTAGGGGGAGCTTTATCTCCAAAGGTTTCTGGCCATAATTTCTCAACTGTTATGATTTAGTCCAAATTTGGGATTCAAGAATGATTTTGTTTTTATTTTTTATTTTTTTAAAATCAGATTTGAGTTGAACCTTTGAGTTAAATCACAATGAAATTTTTGATCTGATAAAGCTGGATTTTCAAGTGTTGCTCTCTGTAAGTAATGACAAAGCTATGGCTTTAAAATTGTAAAATTGTATTTTAAAAGCTGTAATTGTTGCTTATTGTCAAGAATACTTGCCGTTACAGGGGAAACCCATTTAGATTTCTCAGGGGGTTTTTAAAAGTTTTTTTTTCTATACCACTGAGGGGAAGGACAGCCATTGTCTGTTGCTCAATAAATCTTTGCTATTCTAAATAGTAATATGTTCCTAATGTGGGCACTGAAAAAAGAAACAATAAAAACCCGCGAGTCATTCCGTCCACACGTGACGCAAGCCCATAACCTTGAGCAAACACCGGCCGGCGCCGGCACTGACGATCCTGTCATCCTCGTGTTCCATTATAATTTTAAAACTATGCTGGCAGAGTTATATGGGGCTCCTGTAAGCCAGGCCGGATTTTAATTGCTAATTACAAATCCATAACATTAAATCCACCCCCAGGAATTGTATTAATTAGTCTATTCTGTCTCTTTATTCCATTCAGATTTCACTCCGTCGGGCCCCAATGACAGAGCACCACCCAGCGAGAATGTCAATGAAGCGGTTCCTCAGGGTCCCGGAGGAGCTGGAGCTTTTCCTCCCACCCAAAGCAGCCACTTTTGGTGGACCTTTAAGTCCATGCATGTTTCCAAAGTAGGTCACACTGGAAAAGTTGCCACTGTTGGTAAATATCCCACTTCGGAGCCAATGGAAGCCAAAGCAGGACCCCTTGAGGTGATGACACTGCCTAAATCTCTTCGACAGGACAACCCAGAAAACTACTCAGGCCAGGGTAAGGACCAGGAAGGAGAAGATTCCAACACGCCATCAGATGAAAGAGCTGCATCAGGGGAGGAGAGGGAGACAGAGGGGAGCGGTGAGGGGAGCAACTTCCCTACTCACTTTGGATTGAAAGACAGAAACGTGAAAGTGAATCCTGTAACAGGGACTTTGGTTGCTCAAAGACAGAATGAAGTTGTGACTGTGGTGGAACACACAACCCTGTCCCAGTGGCAGTTGGTGGAGCAGCCCACCACCCCAACTCCAGGGTCCCAAGAGCCAGACACAGCAGAGGAGGCCAGAGGAGAGATTCTCTATGTCCACCGGCCTACTGATAAACGTTTCTCCGCCACTTTACAAAGAGGAGAGGGTAGCTCCAGTTCAGGTTCCACTCCTGTTTTCAGGAAACACAGCAAAGACACAAACAGAAAAGATGTAGTGACCTCCCTTCCTCAAACCCTGATGGAGGTGCTGACCACTTCTGGACCGACCACATTGGAACTTCCGAAAACCAGAGATGCACAAAAGCCAGATGCTAGCACCACAGGGAATTCCTCCGAAAGAATCCCAACTGAGGAACCAACTATTTCCATCTCATGGGTTCAGGAAGAGCGAGGAGAAACAGCAAGAACACCCAACCTCTCGAGCACCCCAGCGCCCAGTGAGCAAATGACCACAGGTGTCATTCCTTTTACTACCTTCACGTCAGACTCCGAAATTGGTGTCACAGAAATGGAACCTAGGTCTGCAATCTCTCAATCCCTTGTGGCTGGAAGCCAGCGGACAGATTTCAAAGTCACGAGCCCAAAAACAGAGGAAGACAAAGCTGCGGTGACGAAGGAAAACAAAGACACAAACAACCCTTTTGACATCCTCATCCCCAAATGGGCTTTTGGGATCATCTCACCAGGTAGGACAACTCCCAATGAATAATTATGCGTGATTAACTCATCTGTGGCAATTTATTAATTATGTATGCAGCTCAGTGTGAATCAGAAACGTGATTGACATCATCGACGTCCTGAGGCGACAAACCGTAGAGTGACAGCATGTAAGCTCCACCCTCCTACATCAAGTTCACAACCTCGGCACACCAAGTCCAATTTATATTCCTATACTTTGTCTGTCTCGTGTTGTTTCATGCTACGCCAGCGCTCTCTCCTACTCCAGCACTAATCATGCATTCTTAATCCAGACTTGTCCGTTTTTCCTTTCGCTTTGAAATCCTATTTTCTCCTCCCTTCCTCCCACATTCGCGTAGCGAGACAGCTCCAGACAGCGAGGCAGGGCAATGAGGTGAGACCCACTAGGTCTTGCCGAAGTAATTAGCGGGTCACTGTGAGTGCAATTTGGTGAACTGGAGAGAGGAAGAGACGCTAGTCCCCAGCAAATCAATGTAGACACAAACTACAAGATGAGACTTGTAATTGACTGCAGACTCATTTTGTCCTCGTTCACTCAGCATTTCTCTCAGTCTGAACTTTCCTCGCTCCCACTCCGTCTCCCATCTTGTCATTCACAATAGTAGTAGTATCTGCTGTTTGTCTCAGCATTGTCACATTGATTTCTGTGGACAGCTAATAGATCTGCTCCTGTGGAAGGAAATCATGACCGGCATCGTTTTCTCAAGGTCACTCATCTCTCTCGTCTTCTAAACATCATTCATTTCATCTCAGATCAGAACATCTCGCATTTCCTGGCTTTTGAATATGCTTTGTTTAAACCTTGTCTTGGACCCTGCCCTCTTTTTAAACCTCTTTATAAGTGATAGCTCAGACGCTGCGTTTACATGATGCCATTCCTACCGCTAATAATGAAGCTATTAGCCCATTCAGAAACATTCAACCTCTGAGAAAGATCGAAGAATATGTTTTTCAGGTGGAAATTCGTTTTGCATTCTTATATATCCTGATTATATCCCCGCAAAGACCTGGATATATGGAATCATTATCATCCACTGCACATCCTTCATGTGGACGCGATAACGCAAAAATACATTTAATGGATCATTTTCAAATATTACACTCATATTTACCTTAGTGTGAGGAAGAATTGGACTGATTGTTGTAAAGGACAGTTGTCTATTTCCAACACTAGGGGGAGCTTTATCTCCAAAGGTTTTTGGGCCATACTTTCTCAATCATTAATAACTCACTGGGGGTAGCGTTTGAGAAAAACACTGATTTACCAGAGTTTAAACTAATGTAGGTCTTTCATTTTATGTTAACGTTAAAGATATATACAGTTTTGAATCTTCAACAACTTAAAATTAACGACCTACTTTACCTTAAAAAGTGTCGCAGTAATCGGTGTCCTAACTTGTCAACTTAAAACAATTAACAGTGAATTTCTTAACCTATATTATTTCTTAACAAAGCTGTGTAGTTTTAAATTAAACTTTGGTTTTAGTAACAAGCACAGCAATAAATTAAGAAAATGTTAACCTCATTCATCCATTTATTTAACAGTTACTTTTTTAGTCAGAAAACAATTGGTGTGTATTTTGATGTGAAAAGATGTTTTTCCAGATTAAAAGAAAAGAGTGCAGCTTTATCTTTGTCAGTTTGTCCGACACAGCGACCTTTGAAGGGAATGCGTGGCCCCCGCTCGTGTTGGGTGATTAAAAGCATGTGACCCCTGCCTCTGAGTGACCTTTGCGGGCTGTCTGTCGTAGCGCAGAGGAAATTACAGCTGGCCATTAGAGCAGGGAGACACCGATAGAGAGACCCCTTTTAACCACAGATCACCCAACGGTGTAGCAAAGAAGACTCTTCACTACGGCGAACAAAGACAGAACATCTTAACATCTCGTCTGTGGAATGCCCTCCCTGACCATCTGAGGGCTCCACAGACGACTGACTCATTTAAAAAAGGACTTAAAACTTTCCTTTTTAGCAGAACCTATAACTGTAATTAACATTAATGCTTTTGGTCATGTTTTTGTATAGTTATTATTATTTATTTATTTATTTATTTTTTATTGATGCTTTTGTCTGCTTTTGCCTTGTAGCACTTTGAGATTTGATCCAAATGTAAAGTGCATTATAAATTAAATGTATTATTATTATTATTATTATCTTTCTGTGGTGTCATTTTGAAAAAGACTGTTGACGTAGCGGCAGTTTCTGGGTCTGCTTTGAAATAAGACATATGCATTAAGCAGCTATTTCTAAACAATGGATTGAAATGGCCCAAAAAAAACAACAATTATTTACGATGATAGAGGTTAAGGAGCTCCCAGGTCTTACTCTTTGAAAAAAATTGCAATTGAGTTTCTTCTTCCTTGTGTTAGCTGCTAGCTTATACTAGCTGTTTTTTTTTACTTTTCTAGTTACTCTAACTTCACATTCAATTTAAGGAGTAAAATCAGGGGGAATGCTTGTAGAACGCAGGGGATTATGGGATTTTAGGGACAAATCCTAGGCCCAGTCGAGTGTGTGACTGCAGACATTATTTTTCAAATAATAGAGGGAAGAGAGGGGTGATGATGTTCTCTACAATAATGTAGGTGGGTGTACATAGACCTCTTTAATCAACGATCAGTGTACAATATAAGTCCCGTCAGCCTCCCAGGGGCACGTTGTACCTCCTTATCTGTCCCTCCTTATCTGTCCCTCCTCTTTTCTTTCTCTATTGTAGTTACATTTCTTCACCTCCTTTCCATCCTCATTCGGTTTTTTGTTATCAGAACTATCTTCGTCGCTCTGTGTCCTATGTGGTCGTACATCACTGTGATAAGATGGCGCTACGGTATGTGCTGCCACATCCTGTTTTCCAATTCGCAAGTGCTCTAGCCTCCAGCTAAACCCACACAGACGGGTGGACTTCAGACATTCAGATGAAAATAGAATAATACACAAAATATATGTGAGGCAGCACCCACATTCCAAGCAGTAAACCCTGTTAATCCATTCCCCACACACACACACACACACACCCACACACCCACGTAACTGAATTTGTCTTAATCATTCACTGCAAAACTGCAAAAAAGTAAACAGGTTTGATTGGATTTATTTTTCATTTCCATATTGTATAATCTTCAAGACAACATTCATTAAAGTTTGTAACACCACTAAAAAAGTTCTTCCACCACTAGAAAAAGTTATTCCAACAAGCATGGAAAATTACTGAGTTGTTCCAGAGCTGTGGCGTCACACTGTCAGAGGTGACGGAACAAGTCAGATGGACAGAGTCGCCTCAGCTGCGTCCTCAGCCTTTAAATGATGAATGCCAGTCTGACACGCTGGTGAAACGGGCGCAGGACGCCTCTAGAATTACACCCATTGTGACCGAAGCCTTGAACAGGGCTTGAGATGGATCGGACCTCTGGCTGTATCAATTACCCAGCAGGCAGCCCTCCACCTAATTAGAGAGTTAGGTTTGGACAAGAGAGAAACCGGTGGCTGAAGTGTGAATGTGTCTGCATGCCTGAAGGAGATGAATGGAGATGAGGAAGTAGCTTGGTGACTTATTATCTGTGCAGGTCCGGGGTTCGATGTCCAGTCCTCGAGTCCTCGAGTCCTCGAGTCCTCAGATGGGCTGCCGAGAGCTCCGAGATCGCACGTTCTCAATGCAGCATATAGAACTTTATTGATTTTCCTGCCTCTCCTTCTCTGGCTCACCCACATTCGTCTCCCTATTCCAACTCTCAACCTCACTGGCTTCTTTCACTCCCTCTTCCTCCCCGTCTCTGAATTTATGTCTGTTATTAATCCTCCAGTCATTGTTATGAGTGTCTGCGGCGCACTGTTTTGATAGCCTCTTGAACTCCAATGTGGTCCAACACATGGCAGTCATTTACCATCTAACCGTATCTGTCCGCCGTACGATGGCGGCCCCTCAGCAGGATTCCCAACACTGTCTAAATCCATCTCCTGCCTCCCTCCTTTCTGCCCTTTGTTCTCCAGGTTGTATCCTCTTTCTTTTCATGATTGATAGTGGGGATCTTATGGAATCGTAGCGCCGCTTCTGAAAGACCTTAGTGCATGGAAGACCTGGAATGATCTTTGGAAAGGTTGGTTGCATATATCCAACACCAGGGGGAGCTTTATCTGCAAAAGTTTTCGGGACGCAAATTCTGAGCGGTTGGTCTAGTGTACTCCTGATTTGGTGAATATGAATCGACTGAAGAAGATGTATCACGTATTTATCATGTTTCACTCTAATAGTACATATATTACTCATTAGGGGGAATTATTTACGATGAAACACTTTAACATCATTTTTAACCATCCGCCCGATTTAGTCCAAATTTTGTGCATATGAATCTACGCCGATGAGATCTTTCCTGTATTCATCATATTTCACTGTAGTTGTTCATATATATCGCGAATTATTATATTACTATAATAGTTCCTATTTTACTCACTATGGGAGGTTTTTTTTTTATGAAAAACATTGTTTTCTTGACATAACTTCCTAATTGTTTGTCCGATTTAGCAAAAATTTGACGTACAAATCATATTTTTCTCCAATAAAGTTGAAGGGTTGGATCTGGGGGATTGCTTTTACAAAGCAGGGGACTGGGGAGCTTTTCAGGGATATACCTTTGCTCTAGGGGACGACAGCATAGTTCCACTATCTGTTGACACTTGGAGTGAATATAATCCTGTACCATCGGTTGCTGAACATTAAATGGAGGGTCCGCTGGCCTCGATCTTGGGGTGGGATGAAACTTTGTGACCACCACCAGGGGAATAACAAAGCATGTATCCCTGGATTATGTAGTGGCGTCTCTCTCTTCTCAGCAAATTGGGATTTAATCAAAATAGAAAACCAACCCTGTTTAAACCCTGTTTATCACAAAAAAAAAACTTTGGAGGCCCAGCAGCATCAAAATCTGCGTCTAAAGCCAGACTGCAGATGGGATGGCAGACTGAGGATCAGCCTACGTAACCAGTTTCTCTCACTTTTGAGCTGCAGATCAGGGCCAAACTTGATCTCATCTGATTATCAGGTTACGCTTGCGTGATTGCTAATAAGCCAATAATGGTTATACGTTTCTGAGGATTCAAGACGTGCATCATGTAGAATCTGACATGTTTAATTTGTTTGCGGGTATCGGTCTTTGAGAAGTGTCTTAATAATCAGTTTCTCCGTGGACCAAGTGCAGCGCTGTTCTATAAAAAGTCAAACAAACATTTTGCTGAGCTGGTTTTTTTTTTAAGTGTTAAAACAGTGAATGAGACAGTGTGAAACAGAGAACACACAATTTATGGAGATATTTTCTGTGTAGTAGGCAAAACTCCTGCGAAATATTTGAAATCGCAATATTTTCTGGTACTTCTGGAAGGGAGAAGTGTTGATTTATACATCGAGAAGTCAATGAAACAAACAGATACGTTTGTAAAACTAATGCACCGTCAAAATCTGGGGTTTACATTCTGCACTGAGCGGCAGAAAACATCAGAAACCCGTCTTAAACAGGCATTTTCATGGTGTCATAAAAATGCATTATCATCTTGGTGCCACAACAAACCCCGGTGATCATTCAGCTTCTGGGAGCCCCATCACAGCCTGCTGCTTTTTATTTTCTAGATCCTGTGACCCAGAGCTCCCATTATGACGGATGAATGACTGAACGTCGCCACGCGTACTGGTTGCAGATCTGCAGCACAGCCGAAAAACAAGTTTTGTTGTGGTTTTTATGAATATTTTCATCACTGTTTACGACCCTCAAAGGTCCGCCGGGCAGAAGAGCAAAGGCTTGTGTGAACTTCAGTAACGCACCATCAGTGGAAGCTAAGCTCCAGTTTTCTGTTTCCCTGGCCGTACACATTTGCTTTTTAATCATGTATTGGTTTTGTTGGTCCATGCAGAGAGAATGGTGTTGGGAGGATCTGTTTTTTCCCGTAATTCCTTCATATTAGATCTAAAGAGTTGCACAACACAGGGGATTTGGGTATGGGGACGACAGCATAGGCCTAGTTTTTGAACTGGGAGGTGCCGTTAATCATTGCTTACATGGACTCCTCTGGGCTTTTGGAGACAGTCGAATAAACTGGCTCTATGAGGAATAGGACCGATGAAACCATCTCCTGCTTTCGGAAGCATTCAGGCGCCATCACCTCCGCTCATATTATTGTAGTCATTGTCACTTAGCGTGTCTGTAAAGCTGATAAGAGAAGACCTCTGCTGAGCTATATGTCACCCCATTAAAAACACAGGCAGGCATTCACTGAGAACGGTTGCTTTTTTTTGTAGTTATTCTCGGATAAATTCCTATCTGGGTTTTTATTGTCAGGTACAGCCTTAAGGCCCCGGAGGCTGCGTTGAGTTTCATAAAGCAACAAACAACATCACCCCTGTTTTCCACCAATTGGGTAAAGATGGGGGCGCAGACAGAGCGCGTGGCAGGGTGCTGTCAGAAGCAATATAATCCTCTGTAGCCTTGCAAAACGCTGAGAGTCGGGTTATGTTAACTGATACAATGGTGCATTCAAGCGCTATCAGATCAGACATCAGGAATCTGTTTCCTTTTATTAAAGAATATTTCACCTCCATGTCTGTCTACAACAGGTCTGGCCTCGTTCAGGACAAAGAAGGCAGGCAAACTAGAAGCAGACAGCCGGATTGCTTTTTATATCAGCTCCAAGACAAGAAGGACCAGGATATAAAGTATGATGTGGTACTGAGTGGGTTACAGTGGGGAACAGTGGGTCTTCTATGCCCATAACAAACACGATTTTAATAGTAGCATCCCCGGGATGTTACTCCTGCATTTCATTCTCCATTTGCAGTCAGATCCACGGAGACGTATCCATCAGCGTCTCAGCAAGCCACACATGCAGAGCCACGACTTTGAAACGCTGAGCCACCAGCCAGCAAGGTGAACGGTGAAATGCACGATTTCAAACAGAGGCGTTTTCTTGTTGCAGACCAGTCACGTCGAGGATGAGTGCGCCCAACTGGGGATTCTCACTGAGCTGCCAAATTGCTTGACAGACTTCACTCCCTCTCACGTTGTAGGCAGAGCAGAACGGTGACAGACGTGTTTGTCTCCCAGCGTCAGTCAAAACACATCGTGTAGCAGCCAGCCCACAGTGGGCGGAGGGTTTGAGCAGGGCTTGTCAGACACACCCACACATCCGTCCCGGCGGGGAGGGACTCGTGCACTTGTGGTAAAAATGAAGAGTCTCTGAGGGCATATAAGACTGTATTAACAACTCAATCGAGATATTTATAGAAAGGAAAGAAGTTTGGTTGCAGCTTGGAGCAAGTTTGGGAAAATTCTTGAACTTTTTCTTTTGGCAAGGGTCAAAAAAAGTAGATCATGAATTTGAGACAAATCTCCAGGTTTCTCTTAAAACTGATGTTCTGGTGTCAGAACAGCTTTTTCACAGTAACCACAGCGGAACACACACAATAAGACCAGGGTTTACGTGACGTTCAAGCCGCCTGTCTGTGTATTTTTTTTTTTCAGATTTAAAGCTCTTCATGGCGCCGTGTCGCCATGACATCCAGTCCGCTGATTTTTTTACATAAAGCCTAATATTCCATGCCACGTTTTTTATTGCCGCCCGCAGTATCACACACACAACATGCACACTGACACACAGACACGTAGATGGACACACAGACATACAAAAACATAGCACACACACACACACACAGCACTTAAGTCAGCCTTTCATTTTTGCGTAAGAGAAGCAAAAAGTGAAAGAAACAAGGATGCGGCTTTACCTTTATGCTTTTATTTGTCTTACTTTTTTTATGATTATTATCATGACTATGATTAATCTTTTAACATTACATTAGTGACAAATATGGTCACGAAGTAAATGAATCCCCGAAAAGTTAGGGATATTATGGAATTGTCATCGCCGCCATCGCGGTAACTAAAAAACTGTTTGGATCATTTTCAAATTTTATACCCACATAGTGCGAGGAAGAACTGGAGTGATTTTAGGACAGGTCAGTTGCATTTTTCCAACACAATGGGAGCGTTGGGTTCATAATTTTTGAATCACATTTAGTCCAAATTTGGTGAATATGAATTGACTCAGGAAAATCAATCTTGTGTAGATCAAATTTTACTCACCAGTGGGAGAAAACGCAGTTTATCGGACATAACTTTACATTTAATTTGAGGGGCTCAATCAGGGGAATTGTGCAACGCAGAAGATTGGAGGCTATGTGGGATATAACCTTGCTGTCGGGGCGGACCGTGTAGGCCTTGTTAAAACCAGAAATAAACTACGAATTGCAGGTTCAATGTTCCGTAGCACAGGTGCTAACTGGATGCAGTCGGATGCTTGTGTGGTGGTTTTGCAGCAGCTAGGATTTGGTTGTGTTTGAGTTTATCACGATTAAATGCAATGAATTGTCGTTCAACTTGCACCACCCCTTTAAGAAATAACTGCAGAATAAATGTCTTTCCTGTTGCCTTCACGTGACTGCAGGAATTTTCGAACGTCCTTTTAAAGTTTTAGTAACAGTCTGTCTTTAATCTCTATACGCATGTATTTTAGCAGTAGTTATGCTAATGAGGTCAGTCACATATAGTATGTAATTGCAGCGTTTAGGTCCATTAGCCAGGATTATTACAAACTGGGTACATTACCAATATATGTAGTAAATGCTGGCAGCCTAAAATGATCAACCCACAGCCCAAATAGTTTGCACTTTATATGATTCGCATTTAGCTAATTTCTGCGGCACATACCTGCTGCAACGACAACCATCAGCAGGTTGATGGAGAAATAACATTTTGATGGAGAATCCGTTCGTCTGTCCATCCGTCCGTCCGTCCGTGTTCCAGTCAGTGAGGCATCGCACGATGTGTCGCATTACTTGTTTTCAAAAAACCATATACATCACGCCATGAATAATTCATCATACATCACAGAGCTGTTCCTTCGTCTCTGCCTACTTTCAGTCTTTAATGTAGACGGAGTATTGTTGGATTTATTTATTTTTTGATTAAATAGGGCAAATACAACATTGAAGGAGGGGGATGAAGGTGGATACAATGTGTTTGTGATGATAAGGCAGGATGGATTATTTTCTTGCTACTTTGACAGCTCAGATAATGCAATTTATTTAGGGTGAATTGAGACAGCGGGAGTGCTGCTCTTGTAGCAATATATCCTCAATTTCATCATCAGTCTTGCCTTGCTGTCCCGTTTCCCTTCCTGGTCGTCTCCAGCTTGATCCAGTGTGACGCTCCGTTCAAGAGGTGCTCACTAGGAACCAGCAGCTGCTTTTTGACGTTTCAGGTTTCTGGCACTGCAACTGATTGCAAGTGTCATGCTTTCCATTTTTGCGTGTACATTTGTGAGTGTATGTGTTTTTGTAGGTCAGGTTGGTCGCCATAAATGTGAAAGTGCCCTACTATTCTACAGGGTGACCAACAACAAACACAGAAATCTATAGTTGATAATATTTTCTTTCACAAGCAAAGATTTTTACACAGAATAAGTCTCGGATTAGCCGGCCAAGAAGAACTAAATACGATAAGGAAGCTATTGTCCTCGCACTATGGTCTATGGAGGTATAGGATTTGAAAATGATCCATGAATCCGTTTTTTAATTTATCACGTTGAAACGAAGGATCTGCAGCAGACGTGGTTTTGAAGATTCCATATTATCCCCGACTTTTCGGGAATATAATCAGTTTAAGGAAAACTGAATCAGCTGCATAACGTAGACCCCAGACGATCCTCCCTAACTTATTGAAAGTAGATCGAATAATATAACAAGCAGTACACTTACACAACTTTTGTATGGGCCGACTTGAATTTCAATCAGAGAAGACAAATTTAGAAAAGATGAATTATATTATTAGAACAGATGATGTTAGATTATAAGTCTATTAGAAAGTCTTTGGCACTCAGACTTTTTAAGGGAGAATGTGATGGAAGGGTCTTTGCCATAAGCGGAAGCATGGATTATTACCCCTTTGGAGTCTAGATATTGGCGGTGGTGGCTGATGAATGATGGGGCTGATGGATCTACGAGGACTAGGCTGGCCGTGGGGAGGTTGAGGGTGAATGAACAGAGAGTCGTATTTAAAGACAGCAGCTGAAGGTGATGCTCAGCATGGAAGTACGACACAGTGATTGGACGGATGAGGCTACCTGGATGAGGTCAGCTGATATCAACTGGTGCCCTAGACCGTGAAGCAGGTAATAGAGACTGAAAGGTGAGGACAATAGAGTTGGCTCGAGTGTGCAGGAGGATAGTCTTTCTGCCTGAACTTTCCATAGATCTCCATGTCATTGACGTAAATTGGTCGCGCTAGCATGGATTTTATGGTGTTTGTATCCGAGCCATTGTAAAAGTACGTAAGCCCACTACCAGCTCCGAATCCGATACTAGTATTGGTGTATCCGTACTCAGCTACAAACTACAACGACCAAAACTCCATTCTCATAAGAATTAAAATGTAAAGAGTAAAAAGAAAAACAACTCAAAAATAACTATGAGCCTCTGCGGTGTGGAAGAGGGAGATTGTTCATCCCTCAACATTCTTTAAATATGTGGGTCAGGTCCAACCAGGCCGCACCTGACAGCAGGAAGAAGAATACAGGGGAGGTGAGGGGCATACAACAGCACGGAAAACGATTCCGGCTTGTAAATGTTATTTGATTTGCATCTCCAGTCTCGTAAAACTGATTTGTAGCGTGTGGTTTGATATATTGGCGAGATTGTCCGCCATTAAGAGTTTTCACTCCATCCACACTCTCGCACACATCCAGAGGTGGTGTTCCATACATGCAGCCAGACTCAGGGCCCCACATGTGGTCGAACAGATAGAAATAGCTGCCCCTTTCCTAGCAGCGCTCATCAATTCAGGTTTGTCAGCGGCCGTTCTGTAATCACATTCTATCACTGCTCCACCGCAGACCTTCCCTCTAACACAGGAACACATTTTCAAAGCAGGGCAGCCTTTCAAGTCGCTGAGCGGGGTTCAAGATATCCTTGTTTCAGCAAGAGTATAAGTTGTCAGATGTCCTTGAGCATTACTTCCTGCCGGCTCATCCAGAGGCTGATCAGGCGCTCCGTAACACTGACAGTATTATAGAATTATCCTTCACTGTTTCTTTTTTTTGTGTTTTTTCACACTGTATGACCCTTTAAGAGCTGGGGAGTTTGTGGTTTTCAAATCTACACGTCCAGGTCAACGATGTCGGAACACATGAACAACATGGCCTTTTTGCACTGAGCAGTTTATTATACCTCTGAAACATCTGTGAGATTATGGAATCATCATGGCCGCCGCTGAACCTTAAAATTCCAAAAATATTCAATGGATGGTTTCATTTTCATTTTTTCAATTTTATACCCCCATAGAGGTCAGGGTCTGGAAGGACTGGAATGATCTTTTGAAAATGTGGATGATATATTTCTGACACTAGGGGGAGCTTTGCCCCTAAAAGTTATTGGGTCACACTTTCCCAATAATTTCATAACTTCAATCTGAGTCGACTCGAGGAGATCTATCTTGAATATATAACTTTTACTCTAATAGTTAATATTTCACTGACCAAGGGAAAAAAAAAATTTTTTTCAAACAGAACATTTTTTTTGAGGAGTTAAATCAGGGTAATTGCTTGTACAACGCAGGGGATTGGAAACTTTCGAGTGACATACCGTTGCTGTCAGGGCGGCACAAGGGTCTAGTTTTATTTAATTTTTGGATGACTTTTTAAGTGGGGCTTAAAAAGTAATCATCATTCGAAGTTTCAAAAACTTTGTAAGAATATAGTTATGGTAGAGTCTGTGGGCATCTTTAATTCATACCAGATTGAAACTTGTGGACCGAGCCATTTGTGTCACAAATTCACCTATATTAAAAATAACAGAAAGAACCAGAAAGAACCTAGAAATTTTGATATGTTTTTGTATGACGGACAGTCGGTGCAGTGGTTTACAAGAAGGAGGTCCATCCCCGTTAAACCATATCGGCCCCAAACAACAAT